>CM029023.1:130239813-130390935 GCA_016801055.1 Panax notoginseng
AACCAAGTGATGCTGTAAATAAATGAAATAGAAATAAAAGTTTTGGTGATAAAAAAATTATTAACCGTATTCTATTGTTGGACCTTATTACTATTCTGTCATGCAGTTCTCAAAATTGAAGAACCAAGTTTTGATGTTTTCAGATTTTGAGCACGGATTTAAAGCACTTCTTTTAAATAATATTATCTTTTAAATAATATTATTTTATTAAAATTAGTCGTTTTGGATTTTCTTACAAAAAATAAGTGGAGCCGCGAGTGATATTTTTGTAAATAAAATGAAAGCAAGTGGGACCACCCTATTTTAATATTATTTTGTATTTTAAAAAATCTCCAAAGCGACGTAGAAATAAAGGAGTGTTATTTACGAGAGAGTGTCGTTTAAGAGGAGTTCTTTAGATCCCAGTTTTTTATCCCAAACTGAATTTTACTCACTTTTTTTCTTAAAACAAAAATAATTAATAAATTATAGTTTTTTTTTCCTACTGATTTCAAAATATAAAATCAAAATTGAAAATTTGAAAACAAACACCGTTACCAAACATTCCCTTAGGTTTTCCAAAATGTACTTGTGCATTCAAATTTCTACCAAACAATTGCTACTAAACAGTACTTGTATAGTTGTGAATTAAGCATGTCTTCAGCTCACTTCACTATTTTAAAATTGAGCCATTAAATAATAAATACGTACCCACAACTACTTGAAATTAATGTTTATGGATCCACATTAACCCCATCAAAAATACTCGTCCGTCACTTAAAAATTGGCTTAATTTAATTTTTTCAGTCAAATTGATCATTTTTCTAATAAAAATTTATACTATTATCTCATAAATATAGGTACAAAAATTATAACCATAAAAAACTATAGCGATTTTACTATTACCTCCAATTTTTATGAATTTGTAAATATAAATTAAATAACTATGCTTAATTTTAGTTCTAGAATTGGTTAATTTGACTAGAAAAGTCAAATAAAGCCAATTTTTCAAGGATGGGGGTAGTACGTTCATAAAAATTCAAGCAATTAAAATTTAAAACCATCAATTTCTTGTACAAATATGCAACCCCAAATTTCGAACATTATTTTTTGACCAAGTTCTAAAAAATTTTATAATTGGCCTGGTTTCTTGGTCTTGACGTAGCATGGCCATAATCCACCGGCAGATGTCCCAACCGTGGTATTCACCGGAAATTCAACTCTTACCAAACAATCCGCCGTGACGGAATACAAATATGCCACGTCATGTCCATCGTCACCCCACATCCTACCCCCTCCATATTTACATTGAAACCCAAAGCTCCATTTTTAGCCCGTTCAATGTCCATGACACGTGTCATCCAAGGGTCAAGTTTAATTTTTGACGAAGGAATGGCTGCTTCAACAATTGTTTGATCCTTTGCATTTTGATAAAATGAGTCCATGACCGTCGCGCCAAGGAGCTGGTGGGCGTAGGAGACTGAAACGACGCTGTTTTCCCAAAACAATTTCGTGTCGTTGCAAGGGTTTTCACATCAAAGACAATTTTCCACCCAATATTCATAAAGGGAAGTTTGACATCGAAGGAAGTAACGGAGACTGATTTTAGGTACCACTCCGGATTGCACGTGTTTAAATAAGTGTGAATGTGGATCCCGATTATATAAACCATTGAAAATAATGCAACAATGTAGCAAAAAATATGACCGGCGGTGAAATCGTTGTCGATTTCTTGTTTTAGAGGGGTAGGGTTGGTCGGTTTTCGTCTCGATTCCATGGTTTCGATGGGGATGTAAACCGCATGCGAAGCCGGAAGGGGTTGGCCTTGACCAGCCATTGTTGATCGACGAGTTGGAAATTGTTAAAAATTATGAAACAATATCAAAACGAAGACCAAGTTTTAGTGAGATGGGAATGGGGGATTTATATGAAAAATGTTTGGAAGTTGATAGAGGACAGCTTGTCTTATGGTGTTGGAAATGCTAAAAATATTTATTAGGGTTTGTACAAATCATGCTCGAAATATTAAGCAATGTGACATTTTTGGATATGTGATCGCGAGCAGCCTGTAATAACCAATATTTAATTGATATTTATACAAATAAAAATGTTAGTTCTCTACAAGATACTTCTGAATAGTAAATAGGGTTCAACCTCATGTGAAGAAGGAACTTATGAAACTAATATTTTCACTTGTGAAAATATTAATTCTCTGTATTAATTAATAACATGACACTCGTGTAAAGCCATAACTACCTTTTGGGGTCGTTATTTTCGGCCACGACAGAAGAAATTAATGTCTCAAAATTCAAAAACATGGTTCAATTTCTTAACCAGTGCGTATCGAGTCATGAAATTCCTGTAATTCTCAATATTAGAATATTAATTTTAATTTCTTGAGCCCTTCATGCAGTACTTCTTCAGTCTTAAAATATTAGTGGTTTTAGTTTCATGTATATATTAAGAAAGTTATTTAATATTATCATTTAATAATTGAAATTTGGATAAATTAAATTTCATTACTACTCTCTTGTATTAAATAGTGAGAATTTTTTGAGAATATTGAATAATTTAGGAATAGTATAAAAAATTAATAATTTATTCCACTAGAAAGTTTAGATAACAAACTAACTGAAACAAATTTTATTTTTTAAAACGACTTTTAGTATAAATAGATGTATGCGTGATCAGTTGTCTAGAAGAAGTGAAGAGATATACAAGATAAGAATACATAATTATTGGCACTTGAGATATTCTACTTGACACTCCAAATTTGAAACAACTAGTACTAGTTGAAAACATACCATAACTATTCCAGCTGATTTTGGCATGATTGTAATTGATTTGATTATTGTACATTCCTTACTCATAACTATTCCTTAAATTAGCCTAACTTATTGTAATTGATAGCCTAGGTGATTGTAATGTGATTGTAATCACTAAATTCTAGTCTTAGGTGATTCTCTCATAGTTGTATATATATAGAACCTGTATATTGTAAAGGAGTGCAGTGAATAAACTTACAATTTCTGAATCTTTTATATTCTTTCATGGTATCAAAGCTATTAGCGTAACCGCACCCAAACCTATCTCTCACCATGGTCGAAATCTTCTCTTCTACCTCCTCGTCATCTGCTATCTCCTCTTCCTCGGTATCTGCGTCATTTCCCACTTCTCTTCCAGTTCTGTTTAACCCTCAATCCTTGTTATCCAACATCATCCTGGCCATGAGAGAATCACCTAAGATTATAATTTAGTGATTACAATCACCCACTACAAGAAAAGGGGCTATCAGCGACCGCCTATCAGCGACCGCATGTGGTCGCAGATTCTTATCAGCGACCGACTGCGGTCGCTGATAGTCGTCGCATAAAATCTAGTCGCTGAGATGCACATCAGCGACCACTATTAGCGACCGAAATGACGACTTCGGTCACTAAGCTGAGTCAGCATGGTTCAGGGCCAAAGGCTGACGTGCGGTCGCTGATACCCTCAAATGGTAAGTAGTAGCTAATAGTTATCAGCGACCTCATGCGGTCGCTGGTTTTAAAAAACTGAAATCCAGATTTTTGTTGTTTTGCAGAATTCCCGAAAAACTGTACCTGTTTTGTACCTGCTTTATCCCAACACACATACACAACAATATAAACAATCTGCACAACAATATAAACATCCATCGTCCACCGACACATACACCAAACTAGTATATAAACTATATAAACCTTTAAAAATCAATATGAATTAAATAATTTAAACCACAAATCTAATGTTTAAGTTAACAGACATCCAAATAATGAATATATAAGTACAAGCTTATCAAATAACTACAAAAAAATACTAAAGTAGGTACGTCAAGCATCATCGCCTCCTTGATCACCTTGTAATTAACTGTTGGTTTAACCTTTGTGTTTTGATGATGACTTGATTATGGGAACTAATTTGTTTATTGTGAAATTTCAGGAAGTTGATAAAAGGGTTATTATCAAAGACTTTGAAGATTTGAGTCCTAAGAAAAATATGTAAGGTCATTGCAAATACTTAATTTTTCAGTACAAGGCTCTAGGACATTTTATGTGCATTAAAATATAATATTTTGTGCATGCCTAAGTATTTTATATTGCTAACTGTTATAACATGACATATTCTAGATGGTTAGCATTTATATATATTATCCATGTGTAAAAATTAAAATGATATTTTTTGTCCGAAATTTAATTGTTTGGCTGTCATGTGTTACATAAGAAGTCCTGATAAATTCTAGATACATGTACTCAAGTTTTGTTAAAAACTTAAAAAGTGTTTTAGCTTGTGACGGCAGGATAATGATTATCTTCATTTAAGTATGGTTATCTTCTTTCCTTTATTTACGGATTGGTTATATATTTTATTGGAAAAGAAGTATGATATATGTGACGGTTTGAGTCTTGGTGATTAGAAGTTTAATAGCTGCACATGTCTTGGAAATTGATAGTAATGATTATCCTGGGATATTGCTTGTTGCCATTAATTACGGAACTAACATTCAATTCATTTCTTATGGATGGTTAATACAAAGAACAGTATGAAATAGAGACTTATCTCTTTGGAAGAAAAAGTCTAACTAATCTTTGTTGTTGACATCTGGAGATATACTTGATTTTATTCAACAGAGATATTATTGGAACGTTAAGATAATTTGTTGGCAACATAAATAATTTTTGTAACGGAACTTAATGTTCAACGGTAATGAATTGGGCTATAAAAAGAGAACTAAGATATCAGTGCTTAACACAACACTTGAATCAATTATTGCACTCATATACTTGAAAAACTACTTCATTATTTTCGGTGCAAGACTTCCAGCTACTGTGCAATTTATATTCATATTATTCTAGCTGATTTTCGTGAGCATAATTTCTGGTGATATCTCTCTTTTACTATTTGATCATTGCATTCATTAGTTGAGCCTTGCATTGTTAAATTATTTATTTACTTTGATCATTAGACCTCTATAATTGTAATCTTATATTTTTAGACTAAGTGTTGTATAAAGGATTTTAATCCGGGTGGATTAAGGTTTATTTACAAACAGGTTCAAGGAAGCTTAGGTGCTTAAGGGGTGCATTGGTGCACAAGGAGCAAGTGTGCTCAAGTGAATTATTGTAATTCAATTTGATAGAATCTATTTTGTAACAAGGGTTATTTAAAGAAATAAAAGTGAGTCTCCAATACTAGTTGGTATTAGACGTGGACTAGGCTATTATTATAGAGGGTAATAGCTGAACCACGTAAAAAATCTTGGTGTTATTTTGTTGCTTGCTTTACTTTAATATTTCTCAAGATAGTTAATTTTCTTAATAATTAAAATATAAACATTTGCTTCATCTTGAGATATTGTGTTAACACCAAGTATTCTATTTGACTTATAAATTCACCAAGATATTTTCTTAAACAAAAATTTAATTCGGCAGACTACATTCATTCAGCAAGCTGCATTCTTCAATACAGTAGGCTATATTCAATAGTTTGAATTCAAAGTTTAAAAATTGGTCATAGTTTGTTCCCACACTTATTCAACCCCCCTTCTAAGTGTGCCTTATCTGAATTTCATTTGGTATCAGAGCAAGGCTCTACTTACTTGGTCTTAAAGGTGACTTGTAGGGAAAGATTCTGATATGGTATAGTTTGGGAACAACAATCAAGAAGGCCAATCAACCAATAGACCTCCTTTGCTGTATGGAACAGAAAATTACAACTTCTAGAAATTCCGAATGAGGATCTATCTTAAAAGAGATGCTTGGGAATGGTGGGTTGTGGAGAATGGTTCCACGAAGAGATGACGGGACACCAAAGATTTTGCTAGAAATGGATTCAACCGAAATCTACATGGTCTCATATAATTCAAAAGCAATGAACACATTTCTCAGCGGCATGGTACAATCCGAGATAGATAAAGTCTCTTCATGCAACACAGCCAAAGAGATGTGGGATACTTTAGTGGTAAGTCATGAAGGTACTTCAAAAGTACGAGAAGTCAAGCTAAGCATGCTTATGCACGATTATGAAATGTTCAAACTCGAGAAAGATGAAACTATAAAGATGGCTCAAGCAAGGTTCCTTGTTCTTTTGAACTCCTTAAAGCTACTGGACAAATCTATTCCACAAAGTGAGATTAACCGTAAGTTACTTCGGGCTATGCCCAAGAGGTTTGCTTCTAAAATCACTACTCTTCAAGATTCCTCTACTATATCTACTATGGATACACTAACTCTTTTTGGTGAACTTGAGGAATATGAACATCAGTTAAAGATGTATGACGATGAGGAAGAAACTCCTCGAAGAAAGGTTTTAGCTCTTAATGCAGGAAATAAAGAAGAGCTTGATGATGATTCTGATGAAGAGATAGCCTTGATGTCAAGGAGACTCAAAGGACTTCTTCAAAGGAAGAATAAACGAGAGAATATCTTCAACTCGAATAAAGGCAAAGGAAAGCAAACTGAGGAGACGTGTTTTGAATGTAGACGTCCAGGGCACTTCAAGAAGGACTGTTTTCAACTAAAGAATAAAGGAAAAACAAACTTCAAGAATAATAAGAGAAACAAGGCACTGGTCACTTGGAGTGATGAAGAAGAAGATAAAGTTGAGGTCGACGCCAAGGATGAGATAGCTCAAGTATGCTTCATGGGAATAGAAGGTGAATCAAACGAGGTATCTAAGTTTGAGTTTAATTATTTGAAATAAGAAAATGATAAATTAAAAGAAAAAAAATGCATATTTAAAAGACTTGGTAAATATATTAATGGGTGAAGTAGACTCTTTAATAGATGAAAAGAAAGATATTGAAAAAGAATCTACATGTAAAGAAGAAAATGTTTTGATTGCTAAAATTGATTATTTAGATAATTACAACAAAATACTTTTCAATAAGGTAAATTTTTTGAATAATGAAGTCCAAAAATTGACAAATGAACTTAAAATGAGAGATGTTTATATTGATGCATTTAGTGATAAATCACCTGTTAAAACCTTTCCTAATAATGAACTTCAAAAAGAAATAGATTCACTAAAATTATCTCTTGCTAAATTCGTTCAAGGTGAAGAAAATTTAAATGTCATATTGGGAAAACAAAGACCAAGTTTTGAAAGACAAGGAATTGGTTTTAATTCTATGCATAAAAAGGGTAATATGAAAATGCTAAAATCAAAATCACGTTTTAGATTAAATTATTGCTCTCCTTTCACAACATGTAGAAATTGTGGCATTAAAGGTCATTTGGACATAAATGCTTTAAGAAAAATAAGATTAAAAAGGTTTGGGTTAAAAAGGATGATTTACATGCAATTAACATTAAAGGACCCAAAAAGATGTGGGCACCAAAAGGATGAATTATCTTTTATTGACAGGTATGTCTCAAGGCAAGGGTTCCATCTCAAAAATGGATTCTTGATAGTGAATGCTCACGTCACATGACTGGTGACAAAACAAAGTTCGTGGAGCTAAAAATCAAGAAGAAAAATGGTAAAGTTACATTTGGAGATAATCGAACCTGCGAAATAATCGAAAAAGGTAAAATAAAAAATGGTAAGGTCAATATTGATAATGTACATCTTGTTAGTGGACTTGAATTTAATCTTATTAATATCAGTCAATTAATGGATAATGGTCACCAAGTTAGTTTTGATACAGAAAAATGCACAATTTCCCACGGTACTAACAATGTTACTCTAGTTGCACAAAGAGAAAAAAATATATATACTATTGATTTTGAGCAACTAGATGAAGAATTATGTCTTGCATCTGTGCAAGATGAGGCTAATTTGTAGCAGAAGAGGATGGGACACGTTTACATGGACTTAATCAAGAAATTATCCTCAAAGAATCTTGTCAAAGGATTGCCAAAAATAAAGTATGAAAAGAAGGGAATTTGTGTTCCTTGTCAACTTGGGAAACAAGTAAGAACATCGTTTACGGCAAAGAACATGGTATCAACTTCTTCTCCTTTACAACTACTTCATCTTGATCTATTTGGACCAGAAAGACATTCTAGTATAAATGGTAAGTTTTATGCATTTGTAATAGTAGATAATTTCTCTAGATATACATGGATATTATTTTTGAGAACAAAAGATGAAGCATTTAAGGAATTTGAGAAATTAATAAGAAACTTAGAGACAAAGTACAGTCTCAAACTTGTAAAGATAAGGAGTGATCATGGTACTGAATTTCAAAAAGACTTTATAATATTTTGTGATCAAAAAGAAATTAGTCATGAATTTTCAACTCCTTGAACCCCTCAACAAAATGGAGTTGTAGAAAGAAAGAATAGGACTTTACAAGAAACAACTAGAACCTTATTACAAGAAAGTAAACTTCCTAAAAAGTTTTGGGCCGAAGCTGTAAACACTTCTTGTTATGTTTTAAATAGAGTACTTATTCGTCCAATCATTTTGAAGACTCCTTATGAACTGTTAAACAATAAGACTCCTAATATAAGTTATTTCAAAGTTTTTGGATCTAAATGTTTTATTCTAAATACTAGTGATAACCTAGGAAAATTTGATGCTAAATCTTATGAAGGAATTTTCATTGGGTATTCGCAGAATAGTAAAGCTTATCATGCATTTAACATTAACAAGTTGAGTGTTGAAGAATCTGTTCATATTAATTTTAATGAAACTCACAATGATCTTCCAAAAGAAAGAGATGAGGATGCAGGAAATTTAGAGATCTCAGTGAATCCAGCAAACCATAAGAATCTATTCAGCAAGCCGAATGAACAAATCCAACAAGGTGAATTGGAAAACTCACAAGGTGTAGAACAAGATACAACAGAAGAACTTGAAGCAGATTTCCTTCAACAGGATGAGGTAATACATGATGTACAAATGCCAAAGACTGCGAGATATCTCAAGAACCATCCACTAGAAAACATCATTAGAGATATAAACAAAGGAATCACTATAAGAAGAGGATTGCAAAATCAATGTGCTTTTTCAGCACTTCTATCCCAAGTTGAGCCAAAGAATGCTAAGGAAGCTATCCTAGATGAAAGCTGACTAATGGCAATGCAGGAAGAACTTCAACAATTTGAACGATGCCAAGTTTGGGAACTTATGCCTCCTCCTAAAGATGTATCTATCATTGGAACAAGGTGGGTATTTAAGAACAAGCTTGATGAGCATGGGACTATCACTCGTAACAAAGCAAGGCTAGTAGCTCAAGGATACAATCAACAAGAAGGGATAGACTATGAAGAAACTTACGCCCCAGTCGCCAGACTAGAGTCCATCCGCATCTTGTTAGCATTTGCATGTTACAAAAAGTTCACACTCTATCAAATGGACGTAAAAAGCGCCTTCATCAATGAAGAGGTATATATAAAACAGCCTCCTGGATTTGAACATGAGAGGTATCCAAATCATGTCTACAAGCTAAAGAAAGCTCTCTATGGGCTAAAACAAGCTCCAAGGGCTTGGTACGACAAGTTGAGTAAGTATTTGCTTTCAAATAATTTTATTAGAGAAAAAATTGATTCTACATTATTTATTAGGCATGAAAATAAAGATATTATTATTGTACAAATATATGTAGATGATATAATTTTTGGTGCTACTAATAATTTTTTTTGTGAGTGGTTTTCTAAGTGCATGCACAAGGAGTTCGATATGAGTTTAATGGGAGAACTTAATTACTTTTTGGGACTCCAAATTAAGCAAACAAAGGAAGGTATGTATATCCATCAAACCAAATATACAAAAGAGCTTCTCAAAAGGTTTGGTTTTGAAGGATCAAATTCAAAGGCTACACCAATGAGCACTTCAATAAAACTTACGTCTGACGAAAAAGGTATAGATGTGGAGGTAACTAAATATCGAGGTATGATTGGATGTTTATTATATTTAACTGCATCTAGACCAGATATTATGTATAGTGTTTGTTTATGTGCACGTTTTCAAGCAAAACCTAAAGAGTCTCATTTACAAGCTGTTAAAAGGATTTTTAAATATTTAATTGGTACAATCAATCTGGGATTATTTTATCCAATCTACAATCATTTTGTACTAATGGGTTATTCAGATGCTGACTATGCAGGATGTCAAATTGATAGAAAGAGTACCAGTGGTGCTTTCACATTTTTAGGTCACAGTCTTGTTACGTGGCATAGTAAAAAGCAAACTTCAGTTGCTTTATCAACCACTGAGGGTGAATATCTAGCTGCAGGGAGCTATTGCTCTCAAATTTTATGGTTAAAACAAACTCTATGTGACTTTGATGTTTTATGTGATAATGTGCCCATATACTGTGATAATTCTAGTGCTATAGATATTTCTAAAAATCCTGTGTTACATTCACGTACAAAGCATATAGAAGTTAGACATCATTTTCTAAGGGAAAATGTTTCAAAAGGATTAATTAAATTAATTTTTATTCCAACAGAAAAACAGTTGGCTGACATTTTTACTAAACCCTTAAGTGAAGAAAGGTTCTGCATGTTAAGAAGAGAACTTGGAATGTGCATGGTATAATATGATCACGTACTAAAATAGTTCATGCATAAAATATCTCATATTTACAGTATATCTGCATGTTATTTTAGATATGTTCTGTTGCTACACATTATCCTTCCATAACCGGAGACCAAGGGAGACGTATCTAACCAAGGGAGACGTATCTGCTTTGGCACAATTTACGGTAACTATAATTATGATTTTTGAAAATTGAAAAGACAAACGCTGAGAGTTTAGTGATTCAAGGAGTCTTTTCGGTATCCAACTCTTCCGTATTAAACACAAAACACTCACTCCTCTTTTCACACGCTTTCAGATATCTCTTCTTTAATACTTCTTCGTCGTTCTTCGTTGTTCTACTTTCGCCAACGATAATGAAGACTCGGGCTAATAAGCGTTCATCCGGTATCGCAATCAAAGAAGGAAAACATCCACGATCTCCTTATACTATGCGATTATCGAAGAAGTCCAAACGACAGCCTCGCCAAACATCTGTTCATGTTTTTTTTTGACGAATCCGATGGGTCTGATTCAAGTTTCTCTTTCTTAAATACATCCCCACAATCTCCTGGTTCAGAGCCTCCTCCTTCTCAACCAGAATCGCCATCAAATCTAGTAAATCCTTTCTCTGTTACTTCTGATTTGTCGGATAATTTCTTTCGAGGTCAGAGTTTTGAAGCCCGCTTCAAAACTTCTATTGCTACTAAACAGTTTGTTTATGAGAAAATCTTGGATCTGTTTTATTTCAAAAATTCTTCTTTGGAAAAACTTTTCACTTCTAGTGGTATTTCTGCTATGCTATTTCCTCTCACAAGGGCATATCCCTATTTGATACAACAATTTTACACAAATTTAGAGTGTAATGGGGATTGCTATACATCCTTTGTGAAGGGAAAATCTATGTTTTTCATTATTATCGATTTTAGGAGTATTTTTGATATTCTTTCATCTGGTCCCTGTCCATTTACTCTTAAGGGTGCTGTAAATATACCCTTTCCTCCTCTTGAACAACTCCACACTGTGATGAACAATTCCTTTCTGACAACTCTGTTTACTCCCAAAACTGTTGATGTATGTCCACTTGCATGTGTTTTGCACAAAATACTTAGGTATAATTTATTTCCACGAGTAGGTGGTGGAGCAGATTTTACTTACCAAGATTTGGTGGTTGTTGCAATGATTTTGAAAGGTGTTTATTTTAATTTTTCTCTTATGATGTTGTCCCACATGATGAGTTGTATTCGTCAAACTAAAAAGTGTCCGCCCTATGGTTTATTTTTGACAAAAATGTTTCAACATTTTAACATCTGCCTTGATGATGAAATTATAGTGTCTCACAATGAATTCATTGATCCTGCTAATCTAAAACAGTCCCATATCACTTTTGTTGATGGCTTATTTGTTCGTATTATTCCTGATCCTATTCCTATTCCACCAAGTTCTATGTCTTCTGACTTACCATCTGATAATTCTACTTGTTCTATTCTTCCTACTTCATCAAGTATCTGATATTGTTGATGTTAAACAAAGGCTTTTGGTTTTAGAAAAAGGAAAACTGCCTATTCGAGCAAATGATTTGAACTATTGTTTTTCTAAAATTGAGGATGAATTTATCGATTTACAAGCTGGTTTCGAATTGCACACCATGGCTATGGTTGAATCTCTTCACCGAAAGATCAATAGAAATTCATGTCAATTATGTCACGAACTGAAGTTTGTGAGTAATCATATTGGAGAATTTGCTGATTTCATGGCTCATCGTATGAATGATGTTGGTAGAAGGTTACACTTTAACAGAATGATCTCTACTGTTCCTGAGTGGCCTCGATGTAATTGGATGGCCGAATACATTGGAGATTTCCTTGACTTGCCTTTACCCAATGAAACCTTTATTCCTCACCCTCCTAGGTTTGCTCATGACTTTTCTATGGAAGAAAGGATTCATCGTCTTTTCCATCGCCCGTATTTCACTAATCGTCCTCTACATGTGGTTCACATTGATGATATTTATATCTGATAGTGTCTTTTTGGTGATGACAAAGGGGGAGACATGATATTGCTGTGAAGGCTGTGAAGGTTGTTGCGAAGACATATTTTGAATGTTTTTGATTGTATGTTAAAAACGATGTGTTTAATTTTTTGTTTTGATGGGTTGTTTAAAACAATATGACTGGAGCCAGTATTAGATATTATAACTGCTTATAAACTGCTTATGACTGCACTGCTATATTTTGTGATATTCAGCTAACAAATTTGCAGGATAAATTATGTATAAACAAAAGGCATGGTGGAAATTAGTTTGAATATTCTGAAATTTTTTAATATGCATGAAGTCAAGGGGAGTTATAATTTTTGGTGTTGTCATCATCAAAAAGGGGGAGAATGTTGGTTTAACCTTTGTGTTTTTATGATGACTTGATTATGGGAACTAATTTGTTTATTGTGAAATTTCAGGAAGTTGATAAAAGGGTTATTATCAAAGACTTTGAAGATTTGAGTCCTAAGAAAAATATGTAAGGTCATTACAAATACTTAATTTTTCAATACAAGGCTCTAGGACATTTTATGTGCATTAAAATGTAATATTTTGTGCATGCCTAAGTATTTTATATTGCTAACTGTTATAACATGACATATTCTAGATGGTTAGCATTTATATATATTATGCATACATAAAAATTAAAATGATAATTTTTGTCCGAAATTTAATTGTTTGGCTGCCATGTGTTACATAAGAAGTCCTGATAAATTCTAGATACATGTACACAAGTTTTGTTAATAACTTAAAAAGTGTTTTAGCTTGTGACGGCAGGATAATGATTACCTTCATTTAAGTATGGTTATCTTCTTTCCTTTATTTACGGATTGGTTATATATTTTATTGGAAAAGAAGTATGATATATATGACGGTTTGAGTCTTGGTGATTAGAAGTTTAATAGCTGCACATGTCTTGGAAATTGATAGTAATGATTATCCTTGGATATTGCTTGTTGCCATTAATTACGGAACTAACATTCAATTTATTTCTTATGGATGGTTAATACAAAGAACAGTATGAAATAGAGACTTATCTCTTTGGAAGAAAAAGTCTAACTAATCTTTGTTGTTGACATCTGGAGATATACTTGATTTTATTCAACGGAGATATTATTGGAACGTTAAGATAATTTGTTGGCAACATAAATAATTTTTGTAACGGAACTTAATGTTCAACGGTAATGAATTGGGCTATAAAAAGAGAACTAAGATATCAGTGCTTAACACAACACTTGAATCAATTATTGCACTCATATACTTGAAAAAATACTTCATTATTTTCGGTGCAAAACTTCCATCTACTGTGCAATTTATATTCAGATTATTCTTGCTGATTTTCGTGAGCATAATTTTTGGTGATATCTTTCTTTTACTATTTGATCATTGCATTCATTAGTTGAGCCTTACATTGTTAAATTATTAATTTACTTTGATAATTAGACCTCTATAATTGTAATCTTATATTTTTAGACTAAGTGTTGTCTAAAGGATTTTAATCCGGGTGGATTAAGGTTTATTTACAAACAAGTTCAAGGAAGCTTAGGTGCTTAAGGGGTGCATTGGTGCACAAGGAGCAAGTGTGCTCAAGTGAATTATTGTAATTCAATTTGATAGAATCTATTTTGTAACAAGGGTTATTTAAAGAAATAAAAGTGAGTCTCCAATACTAGTTGGTATTGGACGTGGACTAGGCTATTATTATAGAGGGTAATAGCTGAACCACGTAAAAAATCTTGGTGCTATTTTGTTGCTTGCTTTACTTTAATATTTCTCAAGATAATTAATTTTCTTAATAATTAAAATATAAACATTTGCTTCATCTTGAGATATTGTGTTAACACCAAGTATTCTATTTGACTTATAAATTCACCAAGATATTTTCTTAAACAAAAATTCAATTCAGTAGACTACATTTATTCAGCAAGCTGCATTCTTCAATACAGTAGACTATATTCAATAGTTTGAATTCAAAGTTTAAAAATTGGTCATAATTTGTTCCCACACTTATTCAACCCCCCCTTCTAAGTGTGTCTTATCTGAATTTCATTAACAAAATAATAAAACAAGTTACAAATATAGTAACTATGTTGATACTGGTATATATTACGACAATATATACAACAAATTGATTACCTCGTCGCCATCCCCATGCTGTACTGCTGCTGCTGTCGCTACTGCTTCAGCTAACTCCTCAGGACTCAGAGCCCCCAGATGCCCGCCTAGTATCTTCAGAAGATCTCGATCTCGACATATAGCTCTCACACAGTTAGGCCTTTTTCTTGTAGTGACCTAGGCTATCAATTACAATAAGTTAGGCTAACTTTAAGGAATAGTTATGAGTAAGGAATGTACAATAATCAAATCAATTACAATCATGCCAAAACCCGCTGGAATAGTTATGGTATATTTTCACTAGTTGGCTTCCTGGTTTGTAAACCCTTTGGGGTTTAGATTTGATCAGCTAAATGAAACGTTTGCAGTGGTTTGTGTTAAGGAATGTGAATACATTAATGCATAAAATCTGTGATCTCCTTGATTTATGCCCAACCTTGATTCATGCCCAATCTGTTTTTATTGTTTGATTTTCCTTTATTTAGGAACGTAAATTAGGCAATGACAGTGTATATGTTTTAATTGAGGATCCTAAATTGATCCTTGTTCTGTATATATATAGTCCTTTCTTCCAATGAATATAATAAGAGTGTAGAATATTGATTTCTTTCATGGTATCAAAGCAGAAACGCTCCTGACAACAAAAGAAAAAAAACTATAGTCTTTCTCTCCTTTTTTTTCTTTTAGCCATCATCTATGGCAGGAAAGCAAACCACGTCTGAGGCTGATAACTACGCCAATCTGAATGATCCTTTTTGTCAGGAATAAGCATTTGAATGATATTCCTATTTACATATGATTTGATTATGATATATATATATGAATGAATATGCAAGTATGCTTGCATTAAGAAAATCTGTAAAGTTCTTTGATAGATAATAGAAACATATGTACAAGGACTTGGAATGAATTGATCAAATGTGTTAGGTTGATCCTACATAAGCAAAACAGCTTTGTAAAGTCCTTAAAAAGAAATGATGTACAAGGACTATAAATATAGAAAGATCAAGCATGTTAGGTTGATCTTATGGTGTAATAGATAGGCTTGTCTGATCGTCGAGCACTGCACCAGAAATTGTAGTCTGCTAGGAGAGTCAAGGATAACTCGAGAACTATCGAGGAAGAATCGTAGTCTGCAAGATAGTAGATCTCGGAGGTCGTAGACTGCCAGGAGAGACGAGGAAGGATCGTAGTGTGTCGAGGAGAACTTTCTCGGAGCCGTAGACTGCTGAGGAAGTCATGTTGAGAATCGTAGAGACAGCCTGCTTACGAGCCGACCGAGCATCTGCCGAAGCCAAGTCAAGAATCGTAGACTACACTCAGAGTCGTAAAGTCTACTGATGTCGAAGTCAAGTAAAGAATCGTAGACTACACTCAGAGTCGTAGAGTCTACTGATCGTATCAAAGGCAGAGATCGTAGTCGAGCAAGATCAGACGAAGGCAACAAGCATAATGACAGAAATCGTAGAGTGTCAAGATCTGATCTCGGAGTCGTAGTGTCTGCACAACTGAAGCTAAATCGTAGTGTATAGAACTGAGACTTCAGAAGATGTGCTCACAATGCCAAGGCAGAATCGTAGAGCAAATACGATTCTCAACAAATGAGCACTCCCAGAATATCCAAAGGAACCAAGCCTCTACTTGGTACTGCAAAGATACATCCCATCTAGAAACTAGAGAGCACTAAACGAATGGCATGTAATCTAACAGAAGATCTAAGCATCAACCCAATCAGCATCCAGATTGAGTTGTGAAGCCATTCAAGATGAAATCTTCCACAAGGAGATCAGAAGAAGACTTCAGTAATTGACTAAGAAAAGTCAGCAAGTGCAGCAGCTGTCAAGTAGACAGAAGATGACGATCTTGGAAGCAACCATGATCATAGTGTTTGCCAAATAAAGAAAGAACTGATGGAGTATACACAGAGATACTGGTCAACCTCTTAAGAACAAGGCTAAAGTGATTAAGCATTGGGTCAGTCCATTGATGATAAGTGAACGGCAGATCACAAGGAGAAAGCGAGCTGGACACGTCACAAATCTGAAGTGTCTTGATTTTCAGAAGAGACCAGAACAAGGAGTCAAGCCATCAGTATCTAAGAACAGTCAAGGCAAACAGAAGTGTTGAAGCACTGCACAGCAAGAAGGAAGAAGTTTTCTACATTGATGATTTAATGAACACTGTTCAGGATCGTAGTGTTGACTCTACCAGTCAATGGGCAACACTTAACCAGACACTACGATCAGGTCCAAGAAAATATGCATTAAAATCGTAGAGTTCGGTCAACTGAAGATTGAAGCATTGGCAACGGTTCAATCTGAAGAGTGATATTCGAACAAGAGCTTATTGAGAGCATCGATGCAAAAGGACAACCTCTGATCGAGAAATCAGAAGGAGGAAACAAAGTCGTCGACCTGCCCAAGACATTAAAGTAACATCTCTGACGGGGTAAGTGAAACAGAAGATTGCAGTGTCAGAAAGTCAGAAAAGAAGATGTCATGTCACATCTGCAGTCTACACCAAATAACTCGAGATCTGCGAAGCATTTCAAAGAGCTTTCAACGGCTACTTCCAACGGGAAGATTGGGAAGGAGTATAAATCAGCTAGAGCTTCAAAGATCAAGAGTTGTTGGAGTTGCTAAGTTTGGAGAATTGGTGGACTGATCTAACCAACGTAAATAGTGAGTGACCAATGAAGGTCTGAAGACTCACTCTACGATCCACCAAGAACACTTAGAGACAGAAAAAAAAAGAAGTAGAAGTGACAAGTTCTACAATGTAGAAGTGAGAGTTCTACTACAAGAAGAGTGTTCTGAACTTTTGAGAGAAAGAAGAGCATCAATTTCATCTTGATGTCCATCATGGGAAGACTCTAAGTACCATAGAGAAGAGCTCACAGTCATCTTAGCAAGTCCATCATGAAAAGACATCAAGTATCAAGAAAGAAGATCACCAACGCCATCATGGTGGCTAGCATGAGAAAGTTTCTAAGTACCTAGCAGAAGAGCTTAATGTCATCTTAGAAACCCATCATGTGCAACCATCAAGTATCAAGAGGAATGATCTTCAAGGTAGTTCATCAAGGGATCATCAGAAGTGGTTGAATAACTAAAGAAGCTAAGCATCATGCAACACTCAACTGAACTTCAAGGATGATCACGCCAAGCTGCTAAGTACAGAAGATGTTCAGAGTTTAAAGACATCTTAGCAGCTCAGCACCAACTCCAACAAACAAACAACTCAATAACAAGAAGCCAGGGCCTGAGGGGTCCTTGTCCGGAGGGACTAAATGAAGTTCCAAGCCTGCTGGGCTTGAAGAGTTCGTAGGAAACTAGAGAAGTTCCAAGGTTGCTGGCCTTGAAGAGTTCTTAGTGAACTGAAGTCCCAAGACTGCTGGCCTTGAAGGAATCTTAGTGATTCAGGGTGCTGCCCTTCCTTAGTGGAAATCCTGCTAGTTGAAAGCAAAAGAGTGGATTAGGAGCTTGAGTCTCTGAACCACTTAAAACCCCTTGTGTCTTTTACTTTATGTCATTTACATTATGTACTTTAATTTCTTTAACTGCTATGTATGTTTTAACTGCTTACCACTGAACTAACTCTACGAACAATGTATGTATGATTATGAATATATCAATGAAGGGGATCTTTTACTTATTCCGCTGTGCTTGAAAAAATTCTTATGATTGTCATTTGCTAAATTATTAGCAATACAAAATAAATCTGAAAAGAATTTGAAATTATAAAGGATCTATTCAACCCCCCCCTTCTAGATCTATTATGCCTCTACTGGGAACTAACACTTTTTATCTTCACCACTCCGATCAACCTGGAGTTGTACTTGTCACTCAACTATTGAATGAAGAAAATTACGGCACTTGGAGTCGTGTCATGCTCATGGCCCTCAGCATCAAAAATAAAGAAGGTTTCATCAATGGCACCATTCAAAAACCACCAATTACATCCACTGCAGAACTCAAACAATGGACGCGTTGCAACAATCTCATGAAATCATAGCTTCTCAATTCAATCTCACATGATATCGGAGCAAGTGTAGTATACAATGATGCTGCTCATAAAATTTGGGCTGACCTGGAGGAGCATTTTTCACGCATCAATAGTGTCCATCTCTTTCATGTTGAAGAAGGAATCCATGATTGTAAACAGGACAACATGACCATTGGCGCTTATTACACCAAACTAAAGGGCCTCTGGGATGAACGAGATGCACTGTGTTCTATTCCATCTTGCACTTGCGGCACTGTAAAAGAGGTTATGCAGTTTCAACAAAGTCAAAAGACTATGAAGTTTTTCATGGTACTCAATGAAACTTACGCTGCTATTCGGGGACAGATTCTACTCATGGATCCACTTCCTACTGTTAACAAAGCTCATTCTCTCATTCTCTAGGATGAAAGACAACGAGCAATATCAAAGGGAAGTGCACCCGTGTCTGACATTGCGGCATTTGCCGTAAGAAACAACTCACGAAATTCTGAAAAAAAATTCACACCTAAAAATCCTCATTTAAAATGTGAAATTTGTGGCAAACTTGGGCACACCTCAGAGACTTGCAGAGCACATCTTAAATGTGATTATTGTGGCTGGAACGGTCACACCATTGATGTATGCCATAAGTTACACAAAAGGAATTCCGCTGGTGGTAAACCTGATCAACAAGAGCGTAAGAATTTTACCTCTAAGGTCCATTATGCCAATGCCAATACAGCAACACCTCTCACCTCCTTCAACCTCACAGTAGAACAGTACCAGAATCTAATGACGCTTCTTAACAATAATAAGCCTAATTCCATGGCTACTCATGTTGATGGTACATCATCTATGGGTGATCTCTCAGGTACAACCTTTTGTGCTTCTGTTTTTGGTAAAGGAATGTGTTGGATACTTGACACAGGAGCCACAGATCACATGATTTGCTCTCCAGACTTGTTGACTACAACTTCACAAGTTACCAACCGAACCATGCACCTTCCCAATGGAGCAATGGCTGCCGTCACACACACATGCAGCATTCATTTTAACGATTTTCCGTTACATGATGTCCTTTGTGTTCCATCTTTTAAATTAAACCTAATTTCTATTAGCAAGCTTGTTCGAAGTTCCCACTGCCTTACTATATTTACTAATGATGTTTGTATGTTTCAGGACCAACGATCGGGGATGATGATTGGGACGGGAACTGAACGAGGTGGACTTTACTACCTTGATACTTCGAAGAAACCCAGATGCAGCTCAGTCACCGCAGCAGCCTCTCATTCCCCGAGACTTTGGCATCAACGCCTTGGTCATGTTTCAAATAAGAGTCTTCGTTTGATTTCTAAATCTGTTAAAGACATGTTTTTCTGTGATATTGATGATTGTTTAATTTGCATATTAGCCAAAACAAACACGTGCTCAATTTCCATTAAGTTCTATTACTACTCATGCACCTTTTGAATTAGTTCATGTTGATATCTAGGGAGGGTACCATATTCCTACAATCACTGGTGCACGATACTTTCTCACTATTGTTGATGATCATACTCGATGTACATGGGTTTATTTGATGCATCATAAATCCGACACCCCTAAATATATCACCACATTCATCAATTTGATTTAGACACAATTTTCCTTGAAAGTTAAAATTATTCGTAGTGATAATGGTTCCGAATTCAAAATGACAAAATTTTATTCAGATAAAGGAATCATTCATCAAACTAGTTGTGTCTCCACCCCACAACAAAATGGAGTTGCCGAAAGAAAACACCGCCACCTTCTTAATGTGGCACGATCCTTATTATTTCAAGCTAATCTTCCTAAACAATTTTGGGGAGATGCCATATTAGTTTCCACCTATCTCATCAACCAAACTCCCACACCAGTACTTAAAGGAAAAACCCCTTTTGAGATGCTTTTTCATAAACAGCCCACCTATGATCATTTAAGAATCTTTGGGTGTTTGTGTTTCACATCTACACACCATCATCGCCCCACAAAATTTGATGCCAGAGCCACACGCTGTCTCTTCCTTGGGTATCCATACGGTCAAAAAGGATATCGGGTTTATGATCTCTCAACCGGTAAAATATTTGTCTCACGAGATGTTTCCTTTCATGAGACCATTTTTCCTTTTCCATATTCAGCTGCAAGTTCTCCTCTGGTTCTTCCCCACACTCAATCACCAACCTATGATGATGGCATCTCAAATTCACCTCCCTCTCCCACCTCCAACACGGAACCTTTTTCAGTGGAATCTATCGCTCCGGAAATTCCTTCTTCTCCAACTCCCTCCGCTGCCCCAAATTCTCTAATGTCATCTCCTGCCACACACATTCCTCATTCGCGGATGACACGTGCTACACAAACACCTGGATATCTTCGTGAGTATCATGTTGGTATTTCTCTTCCTTCAAGGAATGTTTCATCATCTAACTCGGCGTTGACTGGACCTACAGGTATCACTCACCCCTTATCTGATGTACTTTCCTAAGCTAAACTATCTCCCAAACACCATGCCTTCACCATTTCTATTTCAGTTGAAACGGAGCCACAATCTTTTTCACAGGCAATTTGTGAACCTAAATGGCGCCTTGCCATGCAACAAGAGCTCGCTGCTCTCAAGGCTAATAGAACATGGTCTCTTCAACCATTACCTCCTGGGAAGAAACCAGTTAGATGCAAATGGGTATATAAGATCAAATTCAAGCCCGATGGTACTGTTGAACGTTATAAAGCTCGATTGGTAGCAAAATGATACAGTCAAATAGAGGGATTAGATTACCGTGAGACTTTTGATCCAGTTGCTAAGTTTGTAACTATTCGTCTCCTCCTTGCTGTGGCATCAACTCAACATTTGCATCTTCACCAACTCGATGTCAATAATGCATTCTTACATGGAGATCTTAATGAAGATGTCTACATGTCTTTACCTCCTGGTTTCGGACGAAAGGGGGAGACACGAGTTTGCAAACTTCACAAATCATTATACGGTCTCAAATGAGCTTCCCGTCAATGGTTTATCAAACTTTCAACTGGAGATCCCGAATTTTATGAAATAAAAGTCTTCAATTTTTTTATAATTATTATTTTATTTAGTAAATGGTTAAAATAATAAAAGGTTAAAGTTAAAGGTGATATTTGAAAATTTTTCAAAGTAAGCAAGTTGTCATAAAATAATTGGTGGTAAAAGTACAGTTATACGCGTGGTTGCATAGTAGCACACGGTATTGATTATTAATACTTACGTGAGAAGTCACTCAGTTTTATTCAATTATTGTCATAATATTTTATATTATTAAATAAATAATTGAGACGACGAAGTTATTCATATTATTATTTGCATAATTAACAATGTCTGGAAGTTCTGTCAAGGAGAGGTTAGGTCATCTAATTGCGCGCCAATAGGAAGAAATCCTTATCGGAAATTTCCCTCTTTCCTGGGAACGATTTGGTTGTTAATATTGCGAGTTATAATAATAATGAATAAATGTTATTAAAAATCGAATTTGAGTTCAGAGTTGAATTTGGAGACGCGGACGTGGTATTTGAGTCCGGAATGATGAAATCAGTACAAATAAACTATAAACACAAAATTTGTCGGGCTTGACTTTTTGATCAAAAAGTCAACAGTTGACTTTTTTAGAAAAACTCAAACTTCAAAAATTCAAAAAATAAAAATGTTGTTAAAAATATTGAGGGGATTTTTATGAAGAATTTGATATAAATTTTGCTTATTTTATGGACCCCCATTTACCTATTTTTTAAAATAATCGGTAGAAAAATATTTAATATAATAAAGGTGGGGGCCCACATGTGAATTATGGAATTTGAAAATGGGGGAGAGGGAGAGGTAACGTAAATGGAAGGTAATGTATTATTATTATTATTATTATTATTATTATTATTATTATTATTATTATTATTATTATTATTATATATACACACACACACATGTGATGAAATGAAAATGGGGAGATTGAGATTGCATAGTGAAGCATAGTAAAATCAAAAAATTTTAAAATTTTCAATCGGCCGAACGCCCGTGAATTTTCATTTGAAATTACTATGCATTCGTGATTTTATAAATTCAAATAGTATCTTCCATTCTCCTATAAATAAGATGTTTAGTTAGAATTGAAAAACACACTAGAATCAAAGAATTCTTCTTCTATAATATTGAGCGTATTTCTTTCGAGTTTTAAGAAGCTTTGAGTGTAGAAAATAGTGAAAGTTTTCTTCAAGAATATATCCGCTATACCAGTTGGTATACTCTTCTTTTTGAGGTAAGGGGCATTATTTATTTCATATTCAGAAGAGACATTATTTTTCTTATTCATGTGAATATTATTTTCATTTAATATTCGTAAGGGGTATTATTTATTTCATATTCGCTTCCGATATTATTTTTTGTATTCGTAATAAATTTTATATCGTTCAATATTCGAAAGAAATATTATTTTCGTTTAATATTTGTAAGGAATATTATTTTTATTTAATATTCGTAAGGAATATTATTTTTATTTAATATTCGTAAGGAATATTATTTTCGTTTAATATTCGTAAGGAATATTATTTTTTAATATTCGTAAGGTATATTATTTTTTAATATTCGTAAGGAATATTATTTTCGTTTAATATTCATAAAGAATATTATTTTTGTTCAACATTCGTAAGAAATATTATTTTCGTCAATATTCGTAGGAATATTATATTCGTTAAATATTCGTTGAAATATTATTTTCGTTCAACCGTTGTAAGTAAGGGATATTATTTTTGTTCAATATTCATATGAAATAATATTTTCTTCTATACTCTGTAGTATGTAAGTAATATTATTTCGTTTCAGATTCCGAATTCTATACTCATTTTGTTAAAGTTTTGGCTTCTATACTCCTTGAAATTAGTAGAATATCCTTAATATTTACGCTTCATCCAATATCTTTTCATGGAAACATTATTCTGAGCATTCTTGATAAGTTTTAACTTTTTCATGCCGAAGTACTATTCACGGGATTACTATTCACTCGATTACTATTCACCCGGAGTACAATTTATGACAAATTAATTTCTTTTCGATCCAAATCATTTTTGATACAATATTATTCTTGAATTTTACTCCACAAAGCAGTATCATGTTGACAATCTGGACATTATTGAATTCTGAATAAATTAAATTATTAAATCTTCAATATTTATCATTTGCTTCATTTTAATTGAATTCTTATATCATTGTCATCATCCTCATGCTTATATTATAATGAAAGTCATCTGTGGCCTGTAGTGCATAGATGGATTTGGTATGATTATGACCAGAGATTATTCGATATAATCATGACCGTAATTTTACAAATAATGTGGTAAAAGTCCTTATTGGCCCGTAGTGCATTAATGGACAATTTTTGGTATGATCATCATCATGGGTTCTCTTCGGCTAAGGGTGCAAAGATGAATTATTTTATGGCGTGATCATGACCGTTGATGAAAATACGAATATCCTTAGCTCGTAGTGCATGGATAATTTGTGGTCATTGTAACGACCCCAAAATAGGTCCATTCCATCCAACCTATTCTGAGTCGCCAAATACATGGTACAGAGAACAACTATAACTTTATTACAACAATTGTTGTGCAAAATATAACAACACATATGCTGTGAGTTTGGATACAAATATATACCAAATGTGACTCATATTCCAACCGTGGACATCACCTCTCAATGACACCTTACATAAAGGTATAGTCAAAAACTGTTTTAGAAATTAGAATCTTTGGGAAGTGCTCAAGGAAACCTTCGTACATGGGAGGCCATACGTCTAGGTTATGATAGATATCATATGGCCACAGAATTATCCTTGGTTAACCCAATAGACCCCAAAGAAAAACGAGAAGATTACTATCATATTCTTCCCAATGGTGAGTCTTCTCTTGACTTATCATTATCTCCACTGTCTTTAATCGAGAATTATACTTCAAACAAATACCAAGATTATATAGGTAGTGCTCGTATATATACTCAGCAAGTGGATGAGTACATCCCTGTCTTATGATGACACGAGGTTGTATGTCGTTAGACATCATGTATGATAGTGTCTAACCACCCTTCCAACGTTGGGTACACCTTGCCCTATTAGATTCACCAAATAAAACTACTAAATAAACTTTTCTATACTGCTTCGGGAGAACATCCACAGCTAGAGACCACCGTTCTATTTCCCCGTTACCCTCGCTCGACCCAGCTACACTCTAATTACCTGAAAGGAATTATGAAGCAAAAGGGTGAGCACAACTAGCTCAGTAAATAATATCATGACTAAAGATAATTAAATTATCAATAGCCTTCATCAATAATAAATCAGAGATTTAGAACATATGGTAAATGATAACAATTTCAACCATAGTTGCAGCGGAACGAGCAATCCATTAGAAGAGTCAAATAGACTATAAAGTCTATTATCTTCTCCATGTTAAAAATCCACCAACAATGTTTTATCACTGTAACATCAATCAACAATTCTGGTCCACAATCATATGAATAACTCATAATCATAACTGTAGTTCTAAATTCTTTTTCTCATCCAGGACAAAGATAATTTTCATCACTTGTCTTTACCTGAAACATCAAAGATCATGGTTATACCAAATCACATTTCCTGTTCATAATCATACTAATAACTTCATCTTTGCACTACGGCTAAAGATATTCATTTGTATCACCAGTTGGTCATGTTTATCTCAACATCTGTTCATCTTTGCACTACTGGCCAAAGATATTCAACAACATATCATCTTTGCACTACGGGCCAAAGATATTCATCTACAATTCATCTTTGCACTAGAGGCCAAAGATATTCATCAGCAGTTCATATTTGCACTACAGGCCAAATATATTCATATCTCAAAGAAATATATAATCATTTCAGAATTTATATAAACAATAATTATAACCATGTTGATCATTTCACCTTTGCACTTAAGCTAAAGATATTCACTTATAAATTCAATGGTCATGATCATACCAGTCGCCAATTCAACTTTGCACAACTGGCCAAAGAGAACCCTAGTCATGATCATACCAATAATCTACCCATCTTTACACTCAAGTGAAAGAGAATGTCATCATTAGGGTTATAAAAATGTTATATATGATAATAAAAATAATGTGATCAACATATAGTTTTAATCTCAAGAGTAATATTCATAAATCAACTATAATTTGGTCAGAAAAAGAAACCAATTTTGTCGTGAATAGTACCCATGAATAGTAACTCGTGAATAGTAACTCATGAATAGTAACTCCGACACAAAAAGGTAGAAATTCTACAATAAAATTCATACCAATATTTCGGTATAATGATATTGAAAGAATAACATTTCTTAAACTTATAAACAATTTATTTTAATTGTTTACACTTTACTAAATAATACATTTAATCATTCTAAAATGCCAAACTCATAAGATTTCATCACCAATAACCAAAACCCTCATCAAAAATCTGCATATACCTCATATAGGATTCTCAAGTCATAAAATCCTATTTTTCAATTTTCTTACTTCACATAACATATTTAATTCATTTTCTCATAACTAGTCTATTTTCATGAAAAATACCAAATCAGTTCCAAAAATATTTCTTTTCTGAGATTTAGCAGAATATAGTCCCATATTGAACATATATTTTTCTCAGAATTTTTAAAAGTCATTTACTATTTTTCATATGGCCAAAACAGCCGAATATTTAGACATTTATCAAAAATTATACTTTTGTCCAAAAATTTTGAAATTTACAGAGTATACTTCTATCATACACATGTACTCCCAATAAAAATTTCATCAGTTTTGGAGTTAACCACAAGGAATTATAAGCGGTTACTTTTAAAATAGTCTTTTCTCATAAAATTCATAACTCTCAATCTATACATCCAAAAATCACCATTTTTGGACACAATCAAGAAAACTCATCAAAATATCATTTTAAATTTTTTCAGAATTTTTGAAGGTCAGAAAAATTACGAAACTGAAAAACATAACAACCCTTAAAATCACTTACTATCCCTTACCTCAAAAGTGCAGTATTTCTGACTAGAATGCAAAGCCGAAGGAAACTTGCACTGAATAGCAACTCTCAAAGTATCTAAATACTCACAAAATATGCTTCATAATATAGAGAGAGAAAGAGAGAAAGCTTATGTTTCTGGTGTGATTTTCAATTCTAACTTAGCCCTCTATTTATAGGAAAATTTTAGTAGGCTTGACCTGCAACCTGATGGCTTTACCTGCTACTATTTTCACCCACCATATTTGAAATATAATTCAGCACATTTCTTCACCAACCACAAGTAGGGCCCACCAATTCTAGAATTTTTCACCAAAATGATTAACTCCGAAAATTTAACAATTTCTGAACCAGTCAACTTGTAAAATTCATAATAAATCATACGTTCATTTTTAACGGTTCAAAATTTGTGGGCATATACTCAACTTATATATGTATAACATATCCAAAAATTACCACGATCCAACGGTCGGATTAAAAATTATAACCCCCGCAAAATATCTCAAAAATCCTAATTTGATTTTCAATACCTCCGTTCCGACAAAAATACTGATAAAACACCTCAACATTAATTCCTTCATTTATAACCACATAAATAAATCCATCATTTATATCCACATCAAATAAATATTTTATTATCATATAAATCAATAATTAATTATTCACAAATAATATTACAGAATCACAATAATGACAACCAGGCAGTTCTCAGGAAAGAGGGGGCTTTCCAATAAGAATTTATCCTTACTGGGGCGCAATTAGGTGACCAAACCTCTCCTTAGACAGAACTTTCTAGACATTGCCAATAATGTTATCTAATAATATTATTCAAATAATATGAATTATTGATCTGATAATGAAAAATACTGTGCAGTGACAATTATTGAACAACAATAATATAAAATTTTAACGTAGCAATTATTGAATCAATAAAATAAAATATTGAACAGTAATTACTATAATAATTATTGAGTAGTGCCTTCCTTCGTAAGAATCAATAATTGGTGCAATACCGTGTGTTACTGTATTTTAACCACCGGGTATTCCAACAGTATTAACGGTAACAACTACGTCGTTATTTATAAAAACTCAAATTTGTCGTTTTCTTCATCCGACAGTTATTCTGTTATGGAGCCCACAAATAGCTGCGCCGTCGTACGAATATTCCCCGACAGAAAGAATATTCCACGACCAAACGAATATTCCCCGACAACAATGATTATTTTATAACCACTTGCTTATTTTGAAAAAAATTCATATTTCACCCATAACTTTAAACTTTTATCAATTTAACCATTTACTGAATAGTAATTATAAGAAAAATTGAATACTTTTATTTCATAAAATTCGGGGTCTTACAGTCATGATATTAATGGATATCCTTAGCCGTAGTGCATGGATAATTCAGTGATGTGGATTAATTATTGAGCCGAGTCTCAGCGATGAAATATTAATTCATGGATGTGATAATAATGAATATTCTTGGCCCGTAGTGCATGGATAATTCATGGATGTGATATTAACGAATATCCTTGGCCGTAGTGCATGGATAATTCGGTGATGTGGATTATTTATCGAGCAGAGTCTCGGCGATAAAATATTGATAATAAACTTTTAATTCGTAGAAGATAGTAGATATCATGCTCTACTTGATTTTTCTAAAATACAGTTGCATGTCTTTGGCCTGTAGTGCAAAGATGAACTGTTAATGAATATCTTTGGCCCGTAATGCAAAAATGAATTTATTAGTATGATTATGAACAGAATTGTGATTTGGTATAACCATGATCTTTGATGTTTCAGGTAAAGACAGGTGATGAAAATTATCTTCATCCTGGGTGCGAAAAGGAAATTAGAACCACAATTATGATTATGAGTTATTCACATGATTGTGGACAGGAACTGTTGATTGATGCTACAGGGATAAAATATTGTTGGTGGACTTTTAATATGGAGAATATAATAGACTTTATGGTCTATTTGACTCTTCTAATGGATTGCTCGTTCCGCTGCAACTATGGTTGAAAAGTTTTATCATCTACCATATGTTCTAAATCTCTGATTTATCACTGACGAAGGCTATTGATAATTTAATTATTTTTAGTCGTGATATTTTTTACTGGTCTAGTTGTGCTCACCCTTTTGCTTTACAATTCCTTTCAGGTAATAAGAGTGTAGCTGGGTCGAGCGGGGGTAACAGGGGATTAGAACGGTGGTCTATAGCTGTTGAAGTTCTCCCTAAACAGTATAGAAATAATTTTATTGAGAACTTTAGATAAGTGTGTTGTATTATATACGTCATTTAGTAGTTATATTTGGTGAATTATTTGGTAAATATAATAGGGTGAGACGAACCCAACTTTGAAAAGATATTTTGTCACCATCATACAAGATGTCTAAATGATATACGACTTCGTGTTATCATAAAACTTGCTGAATATAGTGATGCACAAATGGCCTGCGGCCTGGAGCTTGGCCTTGATCCGACCTGAGCTCAACCTGGTCAAAGCCTGGACCGGTCAGGCCCGGCCTCAAATCCGACCTAGCCTAGCCTTCCAAAAAAACCTGACTTGGCCTGGCCTACAGCCTGATTTGTATCCTGGACCAACCTGCCATCTAGTCCAGCCTAAAATCTTAAGTTGGATCATGCTAACAAGTCCTTTTATAAGAAAATCCTCCTTATACATCCCACTTTCAATGTGGGACTTCACATTTACAAGATAAATCAAGCCTAAAATCTTAAGTTGGGTCATGCTAGCAAGTCCTTTTACAAGGAAATCCTCCTTATACTTGCATCCCACTTTCAATGTGGGACTTAACATTTACAAGATAAACATTGGACTTTAGGATTGCTATTATAGAGTGAAGTTCAATTCAAGTTCAATTTGATGTGGGACTTTGAGATTATAGACTATGGGCCACTATTGTCAATGCAGAATCAATGAATGAAATCAACTTCGGTAGGGATTTCTTTAATCCATCTCATGAAGTATTGAAACCTCCTACGTTATCCAAATCACAATAGGAGGAAAAGTTTACTGCTGGCCATCAATGCAAGAGAACAAGTTTACATGTTAAAACTTGACTCGGAGGAGGAGCAACAGGAGGAAATTCAAGTTATTGATGAACTTGAGGAATTAGATTATTCAGAGGAAATTTCTAGTGACATGGAGATTTAGGCACTAATCTAATTTTAGGAAGCTACTCTTATTATTTTAGGAAGGCGATGACAAAACAGATTCATGCACTAATCTAATTTTTAGTCTAATATCTTCCTTGAGCCCCGGAAGTACAGAAACAGGTTGGTTTAGCTGCTATTTTTAGGCACCTAGCATAAATATTTAATTAAAAGTGGAGATATTTTTTTCGGTTTACTAATCATTTTTAATATATAAATTCCCATTATATTCCTTCTCAGGTAACTAGTACTAAGAACATGCTTTATACTCTCCATTATGCAAGGCTGCTATCCTAATATGGCATGTATTACACGACAAACAGTCAAACATATATATTACTAAAAAAAAGTAGGCTAATTACTGTGTGTGTATTCTGTTGCTAATTATTGATTGTACATTAAACCCAAAATTTTATCATGTTATAATTGTTTGTGAGTTTTGTCAGCTAGATAATATATAGGCCAAAAAAAAAAAATTAGTATTGTTTAAGGTACTGCTAGATAAGCCATAGTCATAGATGTGCAAGTCCCACATAGTCTAGTTAACATCTTTTGTCCCTACTTTTCTTCAATAAATAGAGGAGAGGTCAAGTCCAATGTTTACAAGTACAATGCACTTGGCTTGTGTTGAGTTTGACTAAGCATGGTATAGTTCCACTTAGTCTAATAAAAAGTTATTTTTCTCTTCCTTTCTTTAATAAATGGAGGTTTGCCAAAGCTTTGCGTAGTCCCAACTCCCACATTGTCTAGTGAAAAGATTTTTGTCCCGCCTTTCTTTAATAAGCGGAGCAGAAGTTCAGTTTAAATTTTGTAAGTTAAAAAACAATTGGGTTATTAAGTTAAACAATTGGGCCTAATGAGGCCTTGGCCTGGCATGTTGGCTTCAACAGGTTTAGAACAAAAAAAGTATGTACTGTATTTTTATTATCGAGTAGTTTAACAGTATCAACGGTAAGTTTTTATCATTATTTTTATAAAAATATTTTTATTGTTTTTTTAATCCGACAATAATTTTGTTGTGGGGTCTACTAATAATTGTGCCGTTGTACGAATATTTTCTGTTAAAACGAATATTTTCTGACCAATAAAGTATAATATAACAGTTTGCATACTTGCAGAATTTATAAATACTACCCACAACTACAACATTATATTAAATTTATTCCATAATATTCAAAAATGATAATTATAGAAAATTCATCTTTAGTTATAAAAATTGTGGTCTTACGGATAATTTAGCTAAAATATAGTAATTTAAACTTTATTATAAAATAGACCAATATTATGTATGTGTTTTAATTTAGGCTCATAAGAATCAATATTAGTAAAAAATTTCTATAAGAAATAAAATTATTATAAAATATATAAATAATGCTTTAGTTATGGTTAAATTCTAAATTTAAAAAGTGTTTTAGTAGTAGTTAATAAAATAAAATCGTGAGGCTTTAAAAAGTGTTCTAATAATAGTTAAATTATAGTCCCCATACCAAAGACCAAGGACTAAAAAACTTAGTTTACCTTATTTTATATAATGTATATAGATTTGAGTATTTTTAGATATTATATAATTTACGATTTTTATAATTTTGTTGTTTAAAATTAGATAAATTCATATCACTTTTAAATTTGATAATATATTAAAATTGGCAGGTAGATATAAATTGACAGTAGTACAATAAAACACATCAATACTTGGCTAATTATACAATACAACTTATCAATACTTGTCCATGTTATAATTATTAGACTCCTACCATACACAATACGTACAATTCAATAAAGAATTACTACTAAATTAGAAAGTGAGCCGTATCTTATGTTCGTCAAATCGTACGTATCTATGATACAATATAATTTTCGATACGATCATATATTTTAAAGTTAAATGTGAACATGATAAGAGTTAAAATAACATGCTAGAGCGGTTTTATTCACTGATTTAGGTGTAGGAACCTAACATTGCAATTAAATTATCAGCGTACATAAAAGGACCAAGGACCATAAATAATGTACGATTTTTTGGTAGGCGATGCGATTCTTAATCTAGATGTAGGAACCTAACAGTGCAATTAAATTAGAGTGACAAGACAAACTATTTTATAAATATTTTATAAACTGTTGCTGTAACATACTCCACCTTAGCATATTGATCAACAAATTGTTTCAATATAGTTTTCGGCCCCACACAATATCTGAGGTGGAGTATGCCACATCAATAGTTTGTAAAATGTTTGTAGAATAGTTTGTTTCTCTAGCATTATTCATTAAATTATCAGTGTATTCGCGTCCGTGGCCAAATTGTTAAATTATTGGCATCATTACTAAATTATATCATTTGAGCTTTTGAGAGCTAACGCTTAATCTTCTGTTTATAAGAGCAGTATCCAAGTCTAACTTCTCCCCCAAGGAAAAAATGGAGAAGGAGATTCACATAGTAATGCTACCCTGTTAGCTTTTGGCCATATGATCCCCTTTTTTCAGCTCTCTTTAGCCTTGGCCAAAAAAGGCCTTCGCATTTCATTTATATCAACCCCAAAAAATATCACAAGACTCCCTAAAGTCCCTTTTGAATTAGCACATCTCATAAATTTGGTAAAACTTCAATTGCCCAATGTTGCTACTAGTAATTTCATTTTACCAAATGATGCAGAGGCCACCGTGGATCTTTCGCCGGAAAATGTGCAGTACTTAAAGATCGCATATGATCTTCTTGCACAACCATTTAAGCAATTTGTTTCCGGTCGGTCGCCGGATTGGATTATAGTTGATGCAATCCCTCACTGGGCAGTTGATGTACCTCAAGAATGCGGCGTCCCGTTAATTTTTTTCTCTGCGTATAATGCTGCCGCTTTGGCTTTCATAGGCCCGCCGGAATTCCTAACCGGAGATGCTCAAAAAAGTGTAAGGCCATCGCCTGAAAGTCTGACGATAACGCCGGAATGGGTCAGTTTCCGATCATCCGTGGTTTTCCGAATGTATGAAGCAATCGGGACCCATCCTGGACTCTACGGAGAAAATGCATCGGAAATTAAAGATGCTCAGCGTATCGCAAGTGTAATCCAAGGCTGTTATGCTATGGCAATCCGTAGTTGCCATGAAGTTGAAGGGGAGTACTTGAATTTACTGGGAAATATCTTTGGAAAACCAGTGATTCCAGTGGGTTTACTTCCGCCTGCGCCACCAGGAGAGAGAGAAAATGTGGCGCCGTGGAAATTGATGTTTAGTTGGCTGGACAAACAAAAATCAAGGTCAGTTGTGTTTGTGGGATTTGGTAGTGAGTGTAAACTTAGTAAAGACCAAGTTTACGAGATAGCTTATGGGTTGGAAATGTCCAAATTGCCTTTCATATGGGTACTTCAGAAACCTGAGTGGGCTTTCCATGATGCTAGTACCGCTACTCCTTCGGGTTTTATTCAGCGGACAGCCGAAAAAGGGGTGGTTCGTATAGGTTGGGCGCCACAAAGGGAGATTTTAGCTCATCCTTCAATCGGAGGATCTTTGTTTCATTCTGGATGGGGATTTGTTACTGGATACTGCATATTTCTTGGCAAATCATTAATTTCTTGAAAAACCAAAAAGCAAACTATGGTGTCGCGATCCAGTGCAGAAGATGAGTATCGATCCATGGCTGCAACTTCATGTGAGATTACTTGGTTGAACTGCATTCTACAAGATTTGGGCATTAAGCATTCACACCCCGCTAATCTATTTTGTGACAATCAAGCAGCACTCCATATTGCTTCAAATCCAGTCTTCCATGAACGAACAAAACACATAGAAATTGATTGTCATCTTATACGAGAAAAGATTCAAGTAGTGATCAAAACAGCTCACGTACCCACATCGCATCAGCCAGCCGACATTTTCACAAAGCCACTGAGTTCTTCACAATTCTCGATCTTACTTGGCAAGTTAGGAATTATCAACATACATTCCAAACTTGAGGGGGAGTGTTAAGGAATGCGAATACATTAATGCATAAAATCTGTGATCTCCTTGATTTATGCCCAACCTTGATTCATGCCCAATCTGTTTTTATTGTTTGATTTTCATTTATGTAGGACCGTAAATTAGGCAATGACAGTGTATATGTTTTAATTGAGGATCCTAAATTGATCCTTGTTCTGTATATATATAGTCCTTTCTTCCAATGAATATAATAAGAGTGTAGAATATTGATTTCTTTCAGTTTGGTTCTTTAAAAAAGCATCTTGACGAAAATCTCCTAGTGATGTGCTGAAAATTAACTTTCATGCATCGGTTCGAGGCAATGGATTCGTGGGGATTGGATTTGTTATTAGAAACAACTTGGGGAAAGTTATGGGTGCTAGTGTAGACAGAATTCTAGGCAATTTGGAGGTGTTTTGTGCTGAAGCTATGACAGTTAGACATGCTCTTCGTTTTGCTAAAGGTTTCGGGGTCTCAAAGCTTATTGTGGAGAGTGATTGCAGCAAAGTTATTGATTGTTTATCTATGGCTTGGCCCGATATCTCATACCTTAATAATATTATTGAGAATTGTCCAATATTAAGCTGTGAATTTTAGGAGGTCGTATCCATATTTGCAGAGAAGAGAAGAGCTTGCTCAATCGGTAGAATTTCATGTTTCTACACTTTAGATGGAGGAAATTCATTTTAGTATTGTACCTCTCATTATTGATCATTATTTAGGATGATATTATTTAATAAAATTATAAGTCTTTTAACTGTTTTCTCAAAAATAAAATTTGCTCACTTTAATCTCCCCTCACAATTTTCGGATAACACATGCATGCATGCTCAATTAATTCAAACATTCCATGTTTCCAAGCTATCATGCAAGCATTCAGATAAGTAAAACCAAGGCCGGCCCTGAGTTTTTTAGGGCCTAAAGCGACAAAAAAAAAAATAGGACCTTTTGCGAATTGCTATTAAGATAGGCATAAAAAAACTAAGAACTTTTCTGGAACAAAAGAGCATCAATACGAAAGAATACGAAATATAATAATCGACTATTTCAATATTTTCTTTTTTCAGATCCAGACATATACTTTTTAGGAGCCATGGTGAATTAAAATTTAAAAATCTACAAAATTCCAGCATAATCTCGTGATTATCTATAAATTAATTATCAAATAGGGCCTCCTTTATAATTATTAAGAGTTTAACACTACTCCCAAACAATTAAAAAAAACTCAAAAGAGATTAAATTTTTCACTTAATTCATAATAGCATAAACAAATCTACTCAATCAGTCATCAAGCCCAATTAAATTAAACAATGCTTCTAAATCTCATAAACAAAACAATTAATTTCAAAACCCTAAAAAATAGAATTAATACCTGAAATTAGCTTGAAATTTATGAGACGGAATACTGGAATAACATTTAACACTTGAGCCTTCTGATTTTCTGATTTTCTATCGATATTTATATCTATATGTAATTCAGCTATGGCAGGGACAGTGATTAAGGAGACGAAGTCGATATCCGCTTGAGAAGGAAGCTCAATTGCCGCACCACTCAGTCACTCATCAGATTATTTGCTTTTTATTTAAGTATTCTATTTAAGAAATGAAAGGAAGAGAATATTTAAGGGGGGCTCTAAAAATTTGTGGCCTAAAGCCCGGGCACCTTGGGCTTTAGCCCAGGGCCGGTGCTGAGTAAAACATTACATGTTTAACACCTGATATTAAATTATTAGAGTGAAGAAAATATTAATTCAATAAGATTTAAAAATATTTTTGGTCAAAGTAAATAAGATAATTAAAATCAATTATAATATAAATCTTATGGAGATGATTCTAATATTTACTTAACCTATTTACTAATTATTGTTATTATCAAAATAAACTTAAAAGTTGGAGGCTCAATACTATACATATTTATGGAGAATGACTTAGATTAGTATTATCTTTTTGTATTTATCTACTCTATTATCATCACCTATATATACCATATATGTAATACTCATGTATCAATTATCTCAACGAATAATAAAATTCTTGTGTTCTATTAATGGAGTATCACTAATTATGTACAGAAACTGTGCAATTAAATGAAAATTTAAATATAAAACTTTTTGTCATTTATATTTTTTTAATATTCGTAAAAAGTCAACTAGATCCTTTATTTTGACACGGACAGTGTATTTTATTGAATTAAGATCCTCTCCATTTCAAATGAATTGAAAAGTCTCTATTTTATAGTTTAAATTTAAAATGTGTGAAAATGTGAGCGATGATAATAAATAATATACAAAAAATAGAGACTCTCTATTTCATTTAAAATGAAGATGATATTAGTCCTATTGAATTTGGGTGGTTGAGGAAAAAAGGCCTATCTTATCACTATGCATTTTGGTCCTCTATCATTGAGCCTATCTTTTTAAGAGCAAATACTTGGACTGGATCTAAATTCACGACAGACAAAATGGAGAGAGAAATTCACATAGTAATGCTCCCCTGGTTAGCTTTTGGCCATATGATCCCCTTTTTTCACCTCTCTTTGGCCTTAGCCAAACAAGGCATTCGCATTTCATTTGTATCAACCCCAAAAAATATCACAAGACTCCCTAAAGTCCCTGCAGAATTAGCACATCTCATAAATTTGGTAAAACTTCCATTGCCCAATGTTGCTACTAGTAATTACATTTTACCAAATGATGCAGAGGCCACCGTGGATCTTTTGCCGGAAAATGTGCAGTACTTAAAGATCGCATATGATCTTCTTGCACAACCATTTAAGCAATTTGTTTCCGGTCAGTTGCCGGATTGGATTATAGTTGATCTAATCCCTCACTGGGCAGTTGATGTAGCTCAAGAATGCGGCGTCCCGTTAATTTTTTTCTCTGCGTATAATGCTGCCGCTTTGGCCTTCGTAGGCCCGCCGGAATTCCTAACCGGAGATGCTCAAAAAAGGGTAAGGCCATCGCCTGAAAGTCTGACGATATCGCCGGAGTGGATCAGTTTCCGATCATCCGTGGCTTTCCGAATGTATGAAGCAATCGGGTTCCATCCTGGACTCTATGGAGAAAATGCATCGGAAATTAAAGATGCTCAGCGTGTCGCAAGTGTAATCCAAGGCTGTTATGCTATGGCAATCCGTAGTTGCCCTGAAGTTGAAGGGGAGTACTTGAATTTACTGGGAAATATCTTTGGAAAACCAGTGATTCCAGTGGGTTTACTTCCGCCGGCGCCACCAGGAGAGAGAGAAAATGTGGCGCCGTGGAATTTGATGTTTAATTGGCTGGACAAACAAAAAGCAAGGTCAGTTGTGTTTGTGGGATTTGGCAGCGAGTGTAAACTTAGTAAAGACCAAGTTAACGAGATAGCTTACGGGTTGGAAATGTCGGAACTGTTTTTCATATGGGTACTTCAGAAACCCGATTGGACTTCCCATGATGTTACTACTGCTACTCCTCCGGGTTTTACTCAACGTACAGCCGAAAAAGGGGTGGTTCATGTAGGTTGGGCGCCCCAGAAGGAAATTTTGGCTCATCCATCAATAGGGGGATCTTTGTTTCATTGTGGATGGGGATCCGTGATTGAAACGCTTCAATATGGGCATTGCCTTGTGGCATTACCCTTTGTTTTTGACCAAGGACTAACTGCAAGGATGCTTGTAGATAAGGGGTTGGCTATTGAAGTGGAGAGACGCGAAGATGGATCGTTTAGTCGGGATGACATAGCTAAGTCGCTGAGACAAGCTATGGTTTCAAATGAAGGTGAAAATTTGAGAAATAATGCGAAAGAGGTTGCGCTTGTTTTCGGAGATCAGAAGTTGCATCAGGAGCATTATATTGGTGAGTTTGCTCAGTTTCTGAAGAATGGTATCGTTGGTATAGATGGGAACACCGGAAAAAATTCTGAAAAATAGCGCAGATGCAACTTTTCGCTATACTTACGAGTATGGAAAAATTTTACATCGAGCGATACTTTCTTATACAAATGTATAACAAAAAAATTTACCCCTACTATATATATATATATATATATATATATATATATATATATATATATATTTTTGCATTTTTTTTTTGCAATGCCTCTACTTTTACTAATTTGGATTTTTGGCTAGTAATTTATTTCTCTTTTATTAGTTTGATCTGGATTTAGTGGAGATTTTTTTATTATGAGATTTTTATTTTGCCGACTTAATTAAAACAAACTGATTGTTGCATTAAGAAATTGCATTTATTAGGAAAGACATCTGCATTTTAGCCCAAAATGAACTAAAAATCTACATTTTTGGCGTTGTTAATAATAATAATAATATTAATGCACCTGACATTAATATTATTATTAATAACAGGGTTTTCTTAACATGTGCTAAGCACAAAAATGTGTTGGGCACTGGATTCAAGGGATGAGGCCCACTAAAATATAATTAAAATAATATTATTTCAGTGAAGCCATATGCATTTAAAAATTACTCCCTCCATTCCTAAATAAGTGACGTTTTAGAAGAAAAAATGTGTTCCAATTTATTTGTCGTTTACAACTTTCTAGGAGAATAAATTATTTACTTTCCTATATCACCCCTACTGTGACGCCCCCAAAATAGATCCAATCCACCCAACCCATTCTGGGTCGCCAAATACATGGTACAAAAAATAACTACAAACTTCATTAATCCAACTGTCGTGCAAAATACGACAACATATGTGATGTGGATACCAACAGTGGTTCTCATCCCTTTACTTGGATAGCACTTCACATTGATACCTTACAATGGTACCTTACATAAAGGTACAATCAATAACTGTTTTAAAAATTAAAATATTTGAAAAATGCTCAAGGAAACATTTGTACATGAGAGGTCATGCATCTAAGTTATAATAGATATCATATGACTCGAGAATTATCCTTGGTTGACCCAATAGACCCCAAAGAAAAACGAGAAGATTGCTATCGTGTTCTTTCCAATTGTGAGTCTTCTCTTGCCATATAATTATCTCCATTGTCTCCAATTGAAAATTATATTTCAACCAAACTTCAAGATTATATAGGTAGTGCTCATAGATATAATCAGCAAATAGATGTGCACAACTCTGTCTTATGATAACACGAAGTCGTATGCCATTAGACATCTTGTATAATAGTGGCAAAGCACCCTTCCAAAGTTGATTCACATCACCCTATTCGGTTCAGCAAAATCAATGGTTAAATGACGTATAAAATACAACACACTTATCTAAAATTCTTAATAAAATTATTTCCATACTGTTTAGGAGAAACCTCAACAACTATAGACCACCGTTCTATTCACCTGTTAGCCTCGCTCAACCCAGCTGCACTCTTATTACCTGAAAGGAATTGTGAAGCAAAAGAGTGAGCACAACTAGCCCAGTAAAGAATATCATGACTAAAGATAATTAAATTATCAATAGCATTCGTCAGTAATAAATCAGAGATTTAGAACATATGGTAGATGATAAAATTTTTCACCTATAGTTGCTGTAGAACGAGCAATCCATTAGAAGAGTCAAATAGACCATAGAGTCTATTATCTTCTCCATGCTAAAAGTCCACCAATAATTTTTTATCCATGTAACATCAATCAACAGTTCATGTCCACAATCATGTGAATAACTCATAATCATAATTGTGATTTTAAATTCCTCTTCGCACCCAGGACGAAGATAATTTTCATCACCTGTCTTTACCTAAAATATCAAAGATCATGATTATACCACATCACAGTTCCTGTTCATAATCATACTAATAAATTCATCTTTACACTACGGGCCAAAGATATTCATCAACAGTTCATATTTGCACTACATGCCAAAGATATTAATATCTCAAATAAATATATAATCATTTCAGAATTTATATAAACAATAATTATAACCATGTTGATCAATTCACCTTTGCACTTAAGTTAAAGATATCCAATTATAAATTCAATGGTCATGATCATACCAGTCAACAATTCATATTTGCACTACTACCCAAAGAGAACCCATAGTTACGATCATACTAATAATCTACCCATCTTTACACTCAATTGAAAGAGAAATTTCATCACCAGAATTATAAAAATGTTATAGATGATAATAAAAATAATATAATCAAAATATGGATTTAATTTCAAGAGTAAAATTCATAAATCAACGATAATTTGGTCAGAAAAAGAAATCAATTTTCTCGTGAATAGTATCCTGTGAATAGTAACTCGTGAATAATACCTCGTATTCGTAAATAGTATTGTATACGTAAATAGTGCCGTATACATGAATAGTGCTATATACATGAATAGTGTCATATACGTGAATAGTGTCGTATACGTGAATAGTAATCCTGACACGAAAAGGTAAAAAATTCAAACCCATATTTCGGTATAATGATATTGAAAGATATAACGTCATTTACGAAAAAAAATAACATCTCTTACCATCCCTTACCTCAAAAGAACAGTATTTCTGACTGAAATATCGAATATAATACTGAAAGAAACTTGCACTGAATAGCAACACTCAAAGTATTGAAATACTTACAAAAATACGCTCGATATTATAGAGAGAAAAAACTTCAGATTCTGGTGTGATTTTCAATTCTAACCTAAGCACCCTATTTATAAGAAAATATTTAGAACACCAAAGTAGAAAATTTAATAAAATATTATTATTTATAAAAATTTCCTACGCCCATCAGATTTCAACATTTACCACATGAAAAAGGACAAGTGTGGGGCCCACCAACATGAAAAATATGTTTTTAGCATTTATTGTAACAAAATTAATTCAGACCCAATATTTCAGAACTTTAATATTTCATAATAAACAGTCCTTTTATCAGAAAAAATCAAATCTGATGTCAATTCTATAGAAAATTTAATTCTCTACAACTTTGTAGAAGAAATTTTTTTCAAATTCTAATGGGAAAATGACCGAAATCCATATACGGATGATCTTGCAAGTTATAATCAAATTTTAGTCAAAAATGGGGCCCACCAACATATTTAAAATATTTTTTGTAACAAAAATACTCCGGACCCAATTTGCTCTCTTCCCCCTCATTAATTCATATATCGTGTGTGACGCTCCCAAAATATGTTCAATCCATCTAAACTATTCTGAGTCGCCAAATACATGGTACAGAAAATAACTACAACTTTATTACTACAATTATCATTCAAAATACAACAATACATATATTGTGTGTTTTGATACAAATATATACCAACTGTGACTCTCATCCCAACCTTGGATAGCACGTCAATGGAACCTTACATAAAGGTACAGTCAATAACTGTTTTAGAAATTAAATTCTTTGGAAAGTGCTCAAGAAAACCTTCGTACATACATGCGTCTAGGTTATGATAGATATCATATGACTGGAGAATTATCATTGGTTGACCCAATAGACCCCAAAGAAAAATGAGAAGATTGCTATCATATTCTTTCCAATAATGAGTCTTCTCTTGACATATAATTATCTTCATTGTCTATAATTGAGAATTATATTTCATCCAAACTCCAAGATTATAAAAGTAGTGCTCGCAGTATACTCAGCAAGTGGATGTGTACAACCCTGTCTTATAATAACACAAAGTCGTAGGTCATTAAACATCTTGTATGATAGTGACAAAATACCCTTCCAACGTTGGGTTTGCCTCCCCCTATTTGATTCACCAAATATAACTACTAAATGATGTATAAAATATAACACACTATTCTAAAGTTGTCAAAAAAATTATTTCCATACTTTTTAGGGAGAACCTCCACAGCTAGATACCACCGTTCTATTCCCTTGTTACCGTCGCTAGACCCAGCTACACACTTATTACCTGAAAGGAATTGTGAAGCAAAAGGGTGAGCACAACTAGCCTAGTAAAGAATATCATGACTAAAGATAATTAATTATCAATAGCCTTCGTCAGTAATGAATCAGAGATTTAGAACATATGGTAGATGATAAAACTTTTCAACCATAGTTGCAGCGGAACGAGCAATCCATTAGAAGAGTCAAATAGACCATAAAGTTTATTATCTTCTCCACGTTAAAAGTTCACCAATAATATTTTATCCCTATAACATCAATCAACAGTTTCGGTCCACAATCATGTGAATAACTCATAATCATAATTGTAATTCTAAATTCCTCTTCTCATCTAGGACGAATATAATTTTTATCACCTATCTTTACCTAAAACATCAAATATCATGGTTATACCAAATCACAGTTCCTGTTCATAATCATACTAATAAATTCATCTTTGTACTACGGCCAAAGATATTCATTAAAAGTTAATCTTTGTACTACAGGCCAAAGATATTCAACAACAGGTCATCTTTGCACTACAGGCCAAAGATATTTAACAACATGTCATCTTTGCACTACAGGCCAAAGATATCAATCAACAGTTCTTCTTTGCACTACAGGCCAAAGGCATACAACTGTAAAACTAATAAACAACAGTTCATCTATGCACTACGGGCTAAAGATGACTTTCACCACAATATAAGCATGAGGATAATGACAAGGATATAAAGAATCAATCACATGAGATAAATAATAAAGTTTAAAGACTTTAACAATTTAATTTATCCAGAATTCAATAATATTCAAATTGTCAACATGATACTGCATGCTTTGTGGAGTAAAATTCAAGAATAATATTATATCAAAAATGATTTGAACAGAAAATAATATTTCAACGAATATTTAACGAAGATACTAACATTATTCATTATATTATAAACCCCATTTAATATTATTCATTATATAATAACATTAAATTCATTTACTAATATTATTAATCATTAAATAATATTTTAAATCAATGATTTCATAACACCTTAATTCAAAAGTTATAAATCACTTCATAATCTCATAATCTAATATTATTAATATTACCACAATATTTAATCATTTCTTAAACTTATAAACAATTTATTTTAATTGTTTACACTTTACTAATTAATGCATTTAATCATTCTAAAATGTCAAACTCATAAGATTTCATCACCAATAATCAAAACCCTCATAAAAAATCTGCATATACCTTATATAGGGTTCTTAAGCCATAAAATCCTATTTTTTAATTTTTCTTTCTTCACATAACATATTTAATTAATTTACTCCTAACTAGTCTATTTTCATAAAAAATATCAAATCAGTCCAAAAAAAATTTCTTTTCTAAGATTTAGCAAAATATAGTCCCATATTGAACATATATTTTTCTCAGAATTTTTAAAATTCATTTACTATTTTTCATATGGCTAAAACTGCTGAATATTTAGATATTTATCATAAACTGTACTTTTGTCCAAAAATTTCGAAATTTACAGAGTATACTGCTGTTATATACATGTAGTCTCAATAAAAATTTCACCAATTTTGGAGTTAACCACAAGGAGTTATAAGTGTTTACTTTTAAAATAGTCTTTTCTCATAAAATTCATAACTTCTAATCTATACATCTAAAAATCGTCATTTTTGGATACAATCTAGAAAACTCATCAAATTATTATTTCAAATTTTTTTAGAATTTTTGAGGGTCGAAAAAATTACAAAAATAAAAAACATAATAACCCTTACAATCCCTTACTTCAAAAGAGCAGTATTTCTGACTGGAATATCGGATGTAAAGTCGAAGAAAACTTGCACTGAATAACAATTTTTAAAGTATCTAAATACTCACAAAAATATACTCGATAATATAGAGAGAGAAAACTTATGTTTCTGGTGTGATTTTCAATTCTAACTAAGCACCTTATTTATAGAAAAATATTAGAACGCCAATGAAGACTAAAATAATAAAATAATATTATTTTTTTATTTCTTCTTACGCATGCCAAGACCAAATCAGCCCTCCACCTTTGAAATTTAATTCAGCACATGTTTTCAAGAAAAAACAAAAATGGATCCCACCCATAATTTTAATAAAAATATTTAATTTTTGAAACTTCAATAATTCATAATAAATAGCCCTTTTATCAGAAAAATACAAATTTTATGTCCATTCCATAGAAAATTAAATCCTCTACAACTTTGTAAGTTTAAGTTTTTCCAAATTTCAAACGAAAAATGACCGAAATCCACATACGGACGATTTTCAACACCTCTTAAAATTCATAATAAATCATACGTTAATTTTTAACAGTTCAAAATTTGTGGACATATACTCAACATATTATGTATAACATATTCAAAAATCACAACGATTTAACGGTCGGATTAAAATTATAACTAACGCAATAGAGCTTTAAGAACACTGATTTGATTTTCGGACTACAAGTCTCTCGTACCAGTTTTACTCAAACAGTCACCACGAAAAATCCACAAAGAATATTTAGGTTATTCAAATTTCTACGATTAGCTTACTTCCACGGCTTTCTTTTGATATATGGCTCATCTTCTAACTCATTATACACCAAGAGTTATAGATTTTACAAAATCAAGTAATAAACTAATTTTTTTTAAAATTTCATATTTTGTTCTTTATTTCGACAAAATACTAATAAAATACCTCAGTATTAATTCCTTCAAATATATCCACACAAAAATAAATATTTCCTTATCATATAAATTAATAATTAATTATTTTCAAATAATATTACAGAATCACCATTATGACAACCAGGTTGTTCCCAGGAAAGATGGGGGTTTTCGATAAGGATTTCTCCTAACTGGCGCGCAATTAGGTGACCAAACCTCTTCTTAGATAGAACTTCCTTAGACATTGCCAATAATGCTATCTAATAATATTATTAAAATAATATAAATTATTGATATGATAATAGAGATATTGTGCAGTGACAATTATTGAAACAATAATAATAAACAATATCAACGTAGTAATTATTAAATTAATAAAATAACATATTGAACAGTAATTATTGTAACAATTATTGAGTAGTGCATTCTTAAGTAAGGATCAATAATTTAAAAATACTATACTATACCGTGTGCTACTGTGCAACCACACGTATTATTGTACTTTAACCACCGGGTATTCTAATAGTGTTAACGATAACGATTACCCGTTATTTATAAAAACTCAAATTTGTCGTTTTCTTCATCCGACAGTTATTCTGTTATGTGGCCCACAAATGGCTGCGCCGTCGTACGAATATTCAACGACAGTAAGAATATTTCACTTCCAAACGAATATTCTCCGATAACAATGAGTATTTTATAGCCACTTACTCATTTTGAAAAAAAATCATATATCACCCTTAACTTTTTATCAATTTAACCATTTACTGAATAGAAAAATTGAAAACTTTTATTTCATAAAATTTGAGGTCTTACATCGTGCATTCATTGTAAAAATATCACTGTTATTATATTATTATATTATTACATCATACACTTATAATGTAATATTACAATAATATATTTAAATAAATTATTTTATCGAAGAAGATAAAATATCAACTCTTAATAATTGTCTCTTTTAAAATTTCTCCATTAAATAAATATTTTCTTATCATTTTTATCAATAATTAATTATTCACAAATAATATTACAGAATCACAATAATGACAACCAGGTCGTTCACAGGAAAGAGGGGGCTTTTCGATAAGGATTTCTCCTTACTGGCGGGTAATTAAATAATATAACCCCTTTCCTCGACAGAATTTTCTAGACATTGTCAGTAATGTTATCTAATAATATTATTCAAATAATATGAATTATTGGTTTGATAATATAAAATACTGTGCAGTGACAATTATTGAAACAACAATAATATAAAATAATGTGCAATACTGTGTGTTACTGTGCAACAACGCGTATTACTTTATTTTAACCACCAGATATTTCAACAGTGTTAACGGTAACAGTTACGCCGTTATTTTTAGAAAACTCATTCTTATCGTTTTCTTCCTCCGACAATTTTTCGTTACGGGGTCTACAAATAGTTGCGCCGTCCTACGAATATTCCCCGACAACAATGAATATTTTATAATCACTTGCTTATTTTGTAAACTTTACATATATCACCCTTAATCATTTACTGAATAATAATTATAAGAAAAAAATTGAATACTTTTATTTTATAAAATTCGGGGTTTTGCACCTACTTTCTCTTATTGTCCCAAGAAATTCTCCCTCTTAGTATTAATAGTTTTCAACTTCCCATAAAGGGGTAATGATGAAATTTCACACAGATTTTAATTATTAATTGATAGTATTAAATGACTTTCTTAATCCATGTGCAAAAACCTTAAACGACACTTATTTAAGAATGGATAGATTATATTTTAGTGGGTCTCATCCCTTGAATTCAGTGCCCAACACTTGGGTTCCGTACTTAGCATGTGCCCTTAGGACACATGTTAAGAGGACCCATAATAATATTAATGAACCTGACATGTCTTTGCAAAAGACCATTATATAGAAATAGTGATTTATGATTACATATTACTGTAACATGATTTATGATTTCAAATTCAGATCAATAATCAATAACTATATATAACAATTAAATAAAAATAATCTTAAACTGAATTAATTCGGTTGGCCATCAATATATATAATTTTTAGTTTCATTTTTTTTATATCAAGGTTGGACTAGTCCAGAATACCCATCAGGTTAGACTAGCCCAAATATATATGTTGAGATGTGATTATTTAGGTCTAACTAAAGTGTAATCCAATTTATTTAATAGTCCGAATCTGGTATTGACACATATATATTTATTTTGATAGCTTAATCAAATAGTGGAAGAGTCTTTATTAAAGCAAGATTGTGTTTTCTTATTTGGTGGGATAAGGAGATCTAATTTGGGAATGAATCGATCCGTCATTAATTGCAGTTATAAGGTGATTCTAAAAAGGACTCCTACAGCTAACTAGATTCGGGTGAACATGCATGACAACTATAAATACAATAATAAGCAAGGGTTTGGGGGAGAACATAATAACATATGACACAAATAAATAATTTGTACTCCTGTTATTATTTTATAGTGGATTTCTTACGTAAATTTTTGTGTCCATATTTTATATATCTTACAATAATGTGTGTATGTTGATCTGTGTTTATTTCGTGAGTTTGATTTCACAACGATACAATCAACTACTACATCAACTGTTAGCACTGTTTTAGCGGGATAATATACTTTTTGGTCATTGTACTAGGACTCGATTTTCATTGTGATTACCGATTTTTTTTTGTTACAATCGCGTAACTATACTCTAAAATAATTACCAAATGATCATTATTTATGTTTTTCATCCAAAAAAATGGACGGAATGCTGACTATGCATATTGGCTTTTTTTTTTGCTGACGTGGAGCGCAAAAATACAAGGAGGACGATTAAGTGGCATCATGTATGTGTATGTATACATACCGCGGTTCAGGTACAAACAACCAAAACTAATAATTCCAAAACTAATAATAATAATTTCAAAATAATAATAATTTTTAAATAATAATAATTTTAAAATAATAATAATAATATTTTTAAAATAATAATAATTTCAAAGTAATAATAATAATAATTTTTAAATAATAATAATAATAATAATTTTTTGAAATTTAAATTTTTTTAAAAAATTATATAAACTATAAAAATATTTTTATATGAATAACCGTGCTAATTGTCCCTGCATAGATTTAGTTGGTTCAAAATAATAATAATAATAATAATAATAATAATAATAATAATAATAATAACAACAATAGTAATAATAATTTTTTAAAAATAATAATTTCAAAATAATAATAATAATAACAATAATAATAATTTTTAAATAATAATAATAATTTCAAAATAATAATAATAATTTTAAAATAATAATAATAATAATTTCAAAATAATAATAATAATTGTTATTATTTTAAAATTATTATTATTTTGAAATTATTATTATTATTTTAAAATTATTATTATTATTATTTTGAAATTATTGTTATTTAAAAAGTATTATTATTATTATTATTATTATTTAAAAATTATTATTATTATAGTTATTTAAAAATTATTATTATTATTTTGAAATTATTATTATTATTATTATTATTTTGAACTAACTAAATCTATGCAGGGACAATTAGCATGGTTATTCATATAAAAATATTTTTATAATTTATATAATTTTTTTTAATTTTTAATTTTTTAAAATTATTATTATTATTATTTAAAAATTATTATTATTATTTTGAAATTATTATTATTAATAATATTTTTGTTATTATTATTTAAAAATTATTATTATTACTATTATTATTATTTTGAAATTATTATTATTATTTTTAAAGATAATAAATTTTACTATTCCACTTTGTTTAAAGGTAACAGAGAAGTGATATGGCAACACTCCGCTCCACGTCAGCAAAAAAACGGGTCAATAACAGTCAACATTCCGTCCGTTTTTTTGGACTGAAATCATAAGTAATGACCATTTAGTAATTATTTTATAGTTACGCGATTGTAACAAAAAAAAATTCGATAACCACAATGAAAATCGGGCCCTAGTACAGTGACAAAAAAATCAATTATCCCCTGTTTTGACCTATTGTTTTGGTAATTTCGTCATGTGTACAAAATTTGGCGTTAACAATATATATATGTATATTTATATAATCTAAATGAGAATCCTACAATTGAATTAAATTTATTGATCATAAAAATAATAGTAGATAACTATAAAAAATAACAAATCTAAATTGAAATGAATTCCAATCGCCAAGAAAAAAAACAAGAGAGAAGAAAACATCTTCCACCACATAAAAGAAACATATAAGAAAGCAAACTCCTGCCTCACACCGGTTGCAAGCTTGTTATGATTCGGTGTTCCAAAATTACATTATTCGAGTTGCATGTTAGTTTTACCATGGCATCAATTCGATATTGTTGTACATGGCAGCTCAAACTTGAGCCCAACCAAAAAAATTGTCAACAGGGTTACAGCAAGATATTATTTACCAAATCCCAATTGTTCCCTGATTTCAAAATGAGAAGATGGAGGATATATTATAATTTATGGGGAAATTTTGTGCCGTTTTTATTTGTGATGGATTTTATTGTTTCCCTAAATACACATTTAAGGATATAAATATCGTAATATTTATGATGATAAATATGTATTTGAAAAAAATGGTGAAAGATTTAATGGAGGGATCCAACTCCAACTTGAACACTTCAAATATAAAAGAACTTAAACACTGTGAAGCCTTCTTTAGGCTCTTTTAACTTTTTATACTGCACCAAGTCACCAAGTACAGTAGGTTACTAGCTATTGGTCTTTAGGCCCTATTTTTAATTAATTTTTATTTCTTTTCTATTCTTGGGTGATGTTTGATAAAACTAAGTAATTAAGATCATAATAGTTAGTGTATTTTAATAAATTATATCATTGAAATATTGTTTGAACTTAAAAAGATGTTTGATAATTAAAAATATAAAACATTTGAATGACTTTTAAATTTAAAAATATCTTAAATTTACCGAAAAGTTCATCTTATATTGTTTTGAAATCAAAATTTTGTACAATTTGTGCCTTTAGAACATTTGGTTTCTCTTTCAAAAGAGTGTTTTATATCTCACAATTTGGACCTTAAAACCAATGTTTTGGTCACTTGAAAAGCCAAATCAGGACTTTTGATCTCGTCACAATTGATATTCTGATGTTACTACGTCACATTCTGAAACAATCAAATTGTTTCATTTAAAACTAGTGTAATAACCCCTGCAAGACACGAGTTTTGTTTATTGACAATTGTTTGTTGAAAGTAATAATATTTGATCAAAATCTTGTATTGAAGACAAAATTTTTTATTGATATATAATTAATAAACCTTAGTACGTAATTAATCATTTCAAAAATCTTGGTTTGTTCACTGACCTGGTTTACAAAGAGAGAAGTGCGTAAAGTTTATGAGTATGCTGGAAAAGTATATAAAAAGTATGCAGTATAGTAAAAGAGTTGAGCCGTACCATGATTCCATTTTATTAATCCTTGCAAACAAACATAAGTATAAGGGTATTATACCTTGGAAACTTCATGGACCACATCTGTGCTATATTGGTTTTGTCCAAAACCATTAATCATTTCTCCTATTAAGGATAGTCAAGCGGATTACATAACCTATTACCAACAGCACCAATGGTATATACCAACAATCATAAAGATGACTTCTATAAATCCGCATATGAGAATAGCTTGTGAAATGGGACCGAACCTGTGATCTCCTATATGCATTAATTTTAGAAGACATAAACAACCAAGATAAGTAATAAACAGTCATAAAAAGGTTAACCATTCAAGTTAACTTACAATTATTTTTAATAAATTATGACAAGGATCTCTTGTCGGCCTATTATATATAAGATACCGATTAATCAAGAGGAAGTAGTTACATTGAGTAAATTCTCAACCTTATACTTTGTCTGATGTACGACACTTTGTAACAGCAGTATGATCATTCCTCAGTAATTGAGCAAACTGATCAATATAGTGCTCCTGATGCAGCTTCTGATCCCCGAAAACTAATGCAGCTTCTTTCGCATTGTTTCTCAATTCTTCTCCTTCGTTTGAAACCATAGCTCGTCTCAGATACTTGGCTATGTCATCTCGACTGAACGATCCATCTTCGCGTCTCTCCACTTCAATAGCCAACCCCTTGTCTACAAGCATCCTTGCATTTAGTCCTTGGTCGAAAACAAAGGGTAATGCCACAAGGCAATGCCCATATTGAAGCGTTTCAATTACAGATCCCCATCCAGAATGAAACAAAGATCCTCCGATTGAAGGATGAGCTAAAATCTCCCTTTGTGGCGCCCAACCTATTTGAACCACCCCTTTTTCGGCTGTCCGCTGAATAAAACCCGAAGGAGTAGCGGTACTAGCATCATGGAAAGCCCACTCAGGTTTCTGAAGTACCCATATGAAAGGCAATTCGGACATTTCCAACCCATAAGCTATCTCGTAAACTTGGTCTTTACTAAGTTTACACTCACTGCCAAATCCCACAAACACAACTGACCTTGATTTTTGTTTGTCCAGCCAACTAAACATCAATTTCCACGGCGCCACATTTTCTCTCTCTCCTGGTGGCGCAGGCGGAAGTAAACCCACTGGAATCACTGGTTTTCCGTTGATATTTCCTAGTAAATTCAAGTACTCCCCTTCAACTTCAGGGCAACTACGGATTGCCATAGCATAACAGCCTTGGATTACACTGGCGATACGCTGAGCATCTTTAATTTCCGATGCATTTTCTCCATAGATTCCAGGATGGGTCCCGATTGCTTCATACATTCGGAAAGCCACGGATGATCGGAAACTGACCCACTCCGGCGATATCGTCAGACTTTCAGGCGATGGCCTTACACTTTTTTGAGCATCTCCGGTTAGGAATTCCGGCGGGCCTATGAAAGCCAAAGCGGCAGCATTATACGCAGAGAAAAAAATTAACGGGACGCCGCATTCTTGAGCTACATCAACTGCCCAGTGAGGGATTGCATCAACTATAATCCAATCCGGCGACTGACCGGAAACAAATTGCTTAAATGGTTGTGCAAGAAGATCATATGCGATCTTTAAGTACTGCACATTTTCCGGCGAAAGAACCACGGTGGCCTCTGCATCATTTGGTAAAATGAAATTACTAGTAGCAACATTGGGCAATTGGAGTTTTACCAAATTTATGAGATGTGCTAATTCAAAAGGGACTTTAGGGAGTCTTGTGATATTTTTTGGGGTTGATATAAATGAAATGCGAAGGCCTTTTTTGGCTAAGGCTAAAGAGAGCTGAAAAAAGGGGATCATATGGCCAAAAGCTAACCAGGGTAGCATTACTATGTGAATCTCCTTCTCCATTTTTTCCTTGGGGGAGAAGTTAGACTTAGATACTGCTCTTATAAACAGAAGATTAAGCGTTAGCTCTGAAAAGCTCAAGTGATATAATTTAGTAATGATGCCAATAATTTAACAGTTTGGCTACGGATGCGAATACACTGATAATTTAATTGCAATGTTAGGTTCCTACATCTAAATTCTGAATCGCATCGCCTACCAAAAAATCAGTTGTGAATCGCATCGCCTACCAAAAAATCGTACATTATTTATGGTCCTTGGTCCTTTTATGTACGCCGATAATTTAATTGCAATGTTAGGTTCCTACACCTAAATCAGTGAATAAAACCGCTCTAGCATGTTATTTTAACTCTTATCATGTTCACATTTAACTTTAAAATATATGATCGTATCGTAAATTATATTGTATCATAGATACGTACGATTTGACAAACATAAGATACGGCTCACTTTTTGATTTAGTAGTAATTCTTTATTGAATTGTACGCATTGTGTATGGTAGGAGTCTAATAATTTTAACATGGACAAGTATTGATAAGTTGTATTGTATAATTAGCCAAGTATTGATGTGTTTTATTGTACTACTGCCAATTTATATCTACCTGCCAATTTTAATATATTATCAAATTTAAAAGTGATATGAATTTATCTAATTTTAAACAACAAAATTATAAAAATCGTAAATTATATAATATCTGAAAATACTCAAATCTATATACATATATAAAATAAGGTAAACTAAGTTTTTTAGTCCTTGGTCTTTGGTATGGGGACTATAATTTAACTATTATTAGAATACTTTTTAAAGCCTCGCGATTTTATTTTATTAACTACTACTAAAACACTTTTTAAATTTAGAATTTAACTATAATTAAAGCATTATTTATGATCTTAAAAAACTTTAAGAGTAACTTATATATTTTATAATAATTTTATTTCTTATAGAAGTTTTTTACTAATATTGATTCTTATGAGCCTAAATTAAAACACATACATAATATTGGTCTATTTTATAATAAAGTTTAAATTACTATATTTTAGCTAAATTATCTCTTTTATTTCTTATAGAAGTTCTTTACTTATATCGATTCTTATGAGTTTAAATTAAAATACACACAGATCATTGTTAAATATATAATTAGTATATTTAACAATGACATATTGTAAGACCCCAACTTTTTAAGAATTAGATTTGATATTTTTTATATATTATTCTACATAGTAAGGTGCTGATTTAATAAATGTTATAGTTGTGGATTGTGACGCCCCCAAAATAGGTATACATCACCCATTCTGAGTCGCAAAATACATGATACAGAACAAATACAACTTCATTAATACAATTATCGTACAAAATACGACAACACATACACTATGGGTTTAAATACAAATATTGTCTCAAAAGGAGTCCTCATTACAATTATTGATACACTATTTTACAAAAATAGTGAGGACTGCTAAAACAACTTTCTAGAACCATCACTCCATACCCCGGCTATTTCCTGCTATGTTCTCACCTCCTGAGAAGAAAAATGGAACAAAAAAAAGGGTGAGCTCAATTAGCCCAGTAAAAAATATTATGAATAAGATAATATACAACAAATTAACATTAGTCATCAACAGGGAAAAATCTGATAGAATATAATAGACAACAAGTTTTAGATACATAACTGCAATGGAAACAACAATCCATTAGAAGAGTCAAGTAGAGAATGAATTCTACTATCTTCTAAGATTTAAAAGTCCATCATCAATATTTTATCCCTGTAATATCAATCAATATACATTTTGAATCAAATATTCATCTTTGCACTACACGCCAAAGATATTCATTTGTATCATCAGTTGATCATGTTCATCTCAACACATGTTCATCTTTGCATTACGGACCAAAGATATTCATCAGTTAATCATTCATCTTTGCACTACAAGCTAAAGATATTCAGTAATATCATCATTTAGGACTGAAGATGATGAAAAATATCTTTAAAAAAATGAATCCAGTGAGACAGAAGGACAAATATTAGGGATTCGTATTACAGTTTATCCAAGCGCAATAATACTCCATAATAACCAATTGTGAAGTAGAATTCAAGAATAAAGATCAAAACATAAATACAATCAAAGATAGTAACCATAATAGACATCTTAGATAAAAAGGAGAAAATTTCATTTTTTCGGTGAATAGTGTCGTATTCATGAATAGTGTCATATACGTGAATAGTGTCGTATACGTGAATAGTAACCCCGGCACAAAAAGGTAGAAATTTCACAAAAACTCATATCAATAATTCGGCATAATGATATTGAAGAAAATAATATCATTTAAGAAGAAAATAACATCCCTTACCTCAAAAGAACAATACTTCCGGCTGAAATATCATGTATAAGGTTGAAGGAAACTTGCACTGATGAATAGAAACTCTCAAAGTATCTAAATACTCAAATACGCTCGATAATATAGAGAGAGAAAGAGAGAAAACTTGTTTCTGGTGTGATTTTCAATTCTAACTAAGCACCCTATTTATAGAAAAATGTTAGAACGCCGAAGCAGACTTAACCTGCTACCTAATGGCTTTACCTGTTACTATTCATGCCCACCACATTTGAAATAAAATTTCAACACATTTCTCACCAACCAAAAGTGGGGCCCACCATATTTTTAATAAAAATATTTATTTTTTGAAACTTCAATAATTCATAAAAAATAGCTCTTTTATTAGAAAAATTCGAATCTCGTGTCCTTTCCATAGGAAATTTAATTCTCTACAATTTTGTAGAAGAAAGTTTTTTCAAATTCCAAACAGAAACTGCCCAAAATCCATAAACGGACAATTTTTAATACATCCATTCCGACAAAATACTGATAAAACACCTCAGCATTAATTCCTTCATTTATATTCATAAAAAAAAAATCCATCACTTATATACACATAAAATAAATATTTCCTTATCATATAAATCAATAATTAATTATTCACAAATAATATTACAGAATCACAATTATGACAACCAGGTTGTTCCTAGGAAAGAGGGGGGTTTTCGATAAGGATTTCTCCTTACTGGCGCGCAATTAGGTGACCAAACTTCTCCTTAGACAGAACTTCCTTAGACATTGCCAATACTGCTATCTAATAATATTATTCAAATAATATGAATTATTGATCTGATAATGGAGATACTATGCAGTGACAATTATTAAAATAACAATAATATAAAATATCAACGTAGTAATTATTAGGGGTGAGCATGGTGCGGTTTGGTGCGGTTTGAAGTCCAAACCGCACCCGAAACAGCTTAGGTGCGGTTTGAAAAATTTAAAACCGCACCCGAAACTGCTTGTGATTGGTGCGGTTCAGTTTTAAAGTGTGCGGTGCGGTTTTAATTGGTGCGGTTTCGGTTCCAAAACCAATTGAAACAACAAAAAAGTTTAAGCCTTCAATAAAATTTAACATAAAACTTACATCGATCAATTAACTTAGTGACAAAGTCGACAATGAGAATTATATCAAGCATGCTTTAAAACTAAAATATGCGATATATAAAATAACGGAGACTATTCGATAACAAGCAAGAATGTTTATCTAGTTCCCCAAAAATTAAAAGTATATACTGAAGATAGAATAAAATATATTATAGAGAGGACTAAAAATAATCTATTAGACTATTACAATTATAGCATTGACATTAACCAATGGATCAAGTGCTCGAGCCCCTCAACTATAAGCCCCTCCAATAACGCATCAAACAAATTCAAAATTTCAAAACCCAATTGCTTAATTTTTGACTCTATAACCTCTAACATCTTCTTTCAATTGGTGAAAAAATGACAATGCAAGACTGAGATTTTCTTTGAGCGTGTTCAAGTAAAAAGTAACTTTAGAATTTACTAGAGATAATACATACATACACACACATGGTGCAGTTTCGGTTTTATGCTGTTTGGTTTTGGCTAGTAACCAAACCGGAACCGTAAATTTGGTTATTCAACCCACCTAAAACCGCAACATACGCCGGAACCGTTGGTGCGGTTTTAATTGGTGCAGTTCATGCGGTTTTTGGTGCGATTTCGGTTTCAATTTGGTTACTTGCTCAGCCCTAGTAATTATTGAATTAATAAAATAACATATTGAACAATAATTACTGTAACAATTATTGAGTAGTGCCTTCTTACGTAAGGATCAATAATTCATCAATACTGTGCAATACTGTGTGCTACTGTGCAACCACGTGTATTACTCTATTTTAACCACCGGGTATTCCAACAGTGTTAACGGTAATTACTATGCTGTTATTTATAAAAACTCAAACTTGTCGTTTTCTTCATCCGACCGTTTTCCGTTATGGGGCCCACAAATGGCTGCGCCATCGTACGAATATTCCCCGATAGCAAGAATATTTCACGACCAAATGAATATTCCCCGACAACAATGAATATTTTATAACCACTTGCTTATTTTGAAAATTTTGCACATTTCACCCATAACCAAAGCATTATATCAAATTAACACCTTATTATTCAAAATAATAAATAGAGGAAATTTGATTTTATTTATGAATAAGTTGGGGTCTTACAACCTCCCCTCCTTATGAATTTCGTCCTCAAAATTGACGTATGTATCTGGTGCTTCGAAAATGTGAGGATACCTCGCTTTCATTTCTGATTCCAACACCCAGGTCATTTCTTCAATAACATGGTTCCTCCATAAAACCTTAACTTGTGGTATAACCTTGGTGCGTAGGACATGCTTTTTTCTATCCAAGATCTTAACAGGTACCTCCTTGTACGTTAAATCTTCGGCTATCTCGTCTAGTTCTAACTCAATAATGTGGTTCGGGTCTTTCGCATATTTACGAAGCATAGATATGTGAAAAACATTATGAACACGAGACATGCTTGGAGGTAATGCGAGTCTATATGCCACATTTTCTATTCGGTCAAGAATCTCAAATGGACCAACAAATCTTGGATTGAGCTTTCCTCTCTTCCCAAATCTTGTAACTCCCTTCCATGGAGCAATACGTAACAATACATGATCTCCAATATTAAATTCTACGTCCTTTCGATGAAGATCCGCATAACTCTTTTGTCGATCATGTGCCATTTGTATACGTTGTCAGATCATTTGGATCTTTTCTGTAGTTATGCGTACCAATTCTGGTCCCAACAATGTTGCTTCTCTCACTTCATCCCAGCATACTGGAGAGCGATACTTTTGTCCATATAATGCCTCGAATGGAGCTATGCGTATACTTGCTTGATAACAGTTGTTGTAGGAGAATTCCACCAATGACAAGTACTTATCTCAACTCCCTTTGAAATCTAGGACACAGAGTCTTAATAGATCTTTAAGAGTTTGAATAGCCCTTTCTGATTGTCCATCCGTTTGAGGATGGTATGCTGAACTGAATCGTAAATCCGTGCCCATAGCTTTCTGCAAGCTAACCCAAAATCGTGAAGAGAATTTTGGGTCATGATCCAAAACTATGGATACTGGCATGCCATGCAATCTCACAATCTCATTCACGTACATACGAGCAAGACGTTCAAGGGAATAAGTCTCCCGTATAGGCAAGAAATGAGCAGACTTGGTTAATCTATCAACAATAACCCAAATCGCATCTATGCCTTGAGATACCTTGGGAAGACCCGTAACGAAATCCATAGTAATGTGTTCCCACTTCTATTTTGGAATCTCAAGTGGTTGCAATAGACCATTTGGCACTTGATGCTCTGCCTTTACACATTGACAAGTTAAACACTTTGAGATAAACTCCGCGATCTCTCTCTTCATATTGCTCCACCAAAATGTATGTCGAAGATCATGATACATTTTGGTACTACCAGGATGGATTGCAAACGGTGTGTTGTGCGCCTCCATCATGATTTTATGCTTCAAGTCAGAATCGTTAGGAACACAAAGTCTGGAGTTGACTCGAAGTATTCCTTCTTCATCGATTCTTGCTTCTGGAATATCACCTTCTTGCACTTTCTTTTTCATACGCATCAGCTCCATGTTCGTAGCTTGAGCAACTTTAACTTTATCGATTAAAGTCGGTTCTACTCGTATATTTGATATCATCACGTGGGTACTTGGAGCCTTTACCTCTATCTCCATCCTTTGTAAGTCATACAAAATGAGCCTTTGTGTTAACAACATTGCACTTGTACCCGCATATGATCTTCTACTCAATGCGCCAGCTACCACGTTTGCTTTTCCAGGATGATATTGGATGGTATGGTCGTAATCTTTCAACAGCTCGAGCCAACGTCGTTGCCGCATGTTGAGTTCCTTTTGGGTGAAGAAATATTTAAGGCTCTTATGATCTGTATAGATCTCCACTTTCTCCCCATACAGGTAGTGTCTCCAAATCTTCAACGCGAAAATGACAGCTGCCAACTCTAGATCATGAGTAAGATAATTCATCTCATATTCTTTGAGTTGTCGCGAGGGATAGGCTATGACTTTCCCATGTTGCATGAGAACACATCCTAACCCTTTGCCTGAAGCATCACTATAGATAACAAATCCATTCGAACCAGATGGTATTGTCAGAACAGGTGCCAAAATGAGTCTCCTCTTGAGCTCTTGGAAACTCTTCTCGCATTCCTCGCTCCATACGAATTTTGTATCTTTCCGAGTTAGCTGAGTTAACAGAGTAGCGATTCTAGAAAATCCTTCCACGAATCTCTGATAATAAGCAGCTAAGCCCAGAAAGCTATGTACTTCGATCACCGACTTTGGTTGCTCCCAACTTTGTATGGCTTCAATCTTCGTCGGGTCGATAGATACTCCATGTTTTGACACCACGTGCCCAAGGAATGCTACTTCCTCAAGTCAGAACTCGCATTTCTTCAGCTTGGCATAAAGCTTGTTATCGCGAAGCCTTTGAAGTACCAGCTTCAAATGGTGCTCATGATCTTCACGGCTTTTGGAATAGATGAGGATGTCATCAATAAAGACAACAACGAGCTGATCCAAATATTCATTGAACACACGGTTCATCATATCCATGAAAGCAGCAGGAGCATTAGTCAATCCAAAAGATATGACTAAGAATTCATAATGCCCGTACCGAGTTCTGAAGGCAGTCTTTGGAATATCCTTAATTTTAATCTTCAGCTGATGATATCCAGAATGAAGATAGATCTTTGAAAAGAATTGTGCTCCTTGCAACTGGTCAAACAGGTCATCAATGCGAGGTAGCGGATACCTATTCTTGATGGTGACATGGTTTAATTCTCAGTAGTCAATACAAAGTCGCATACTCCCATCTTTCTTCTTTACGAATAAAATAGGAGCACCCCAAGGAGATGTACTAGGACGAATGAAACCGATGTCTAACAACTCATGTAATTGGACCTTTAACTCCTGAAGTTCAATAGGAGCCATTCGATATGGGGTTTTAGAAATGGGCTTTGTACCAGGTTCAAGGTCAATAAAGAATTCAACTTCACGTTCTGGGGGTAGACCGGAAAGTTCTTCAGGAAATACGTCAGGAAATTCACTAACAATAAAAATATTATTCAAATCTGACTTATTTTTGTTCAAGTCCATGACATGGGCTAAGAAAGCTTGACATCCGTTTTTCAATAAACGAATAGCTTTATGGCTTGATATGACAGTGATTGACTTTAATGATTTGATTGTTTGAATTCGCATAATAGGTTGGTTAATAATATGAAAACTAACAACCTTACGAAAATAATCAATTTTGGCATGATGAATAGTTAACCAATCAATCCCTAAAAGCACATCAAATGCAAGTATTTTCAAAGAAATAAGATCGACAGGTAATGTGATGGTACCAACTTGGATCAAACAGAATTTATAAACAGTAGATGCAATGAAGGTTTCTCCTAACGGAGTCTCAACAGATAAGTCAAAGTCTAGTTTCTCCGGAGTCAAGTTTAAACGTTGAGCACAAGAAGGAGAGATAAAAGAATGGGTAGAACCGGTATCTAATAAGGTATAAACTTCGCAAGAATTTATGATTAGCTTACCCGTGATAACTTCATTTGGGTTCCTCACTTGTTGGGAAGTCATGACAACCGCTCTCGCCTGAACTACCCGACTTTGACTTGTTTGGGGCAGCATTTGGTGTCATCACTACCGTTGGAATTAACTTTTCTATAGGTCATATTCCACCCTCAACTGCTTCGTCATACTCCTGTTTTATGATCTGAATCATTAATCTTCGATCCATATCGAATTGGGGCTGACCGCAATGTACATGGTAATTCAAAACTCGATGTTGGGTTCTCTCAATTGCTGTCCAAAAAGAGAAATACATATAATTTATTTTAGCCTTTTTAGATCGGACATCTCTTTCCACAATATCAACGCGTCGTGCAGTTTTTACCCATGCATCACTCATTCTCACTCGTTCAGTTGTTTCTTCTTTCAGCTCAGATTCCAGCTTTATCATTTTATACTCTTCCAAAGAGTGCTTTTGTTCAAGCATCACATATCGGGTAACACAAGCTTGAATTGTTGTATTCTTTTGCTCCACGATCATCTGCCGTTCTTCAGCCTACTCTTCTAACTCATAAATACAATTTTGCAAATCTACATTTCGATCATAAAATTCTTCTAATAAATTCTCCTCAGGTTCCTCTTCTTCCTCACTCTCAGCTGCTACCTCTACGACTAGCTCGGGTGCAACTATTAATTCTTCCCTCACCACAAGAATATCTCTAATTTCTTCTTCGCCTGACATCACATTATCCTGGTTGGCGATTAGAGGTGTCTCCATGGTCTCATTTACTCCATTGTTAACGTTCTCAGCAGCCATTCTTAAAAACTACCATAAAACAAGGGTTAATTAAACAAATCAACATATCACATAATATCCCTATATTATGACCGACCAACAAATAAGCTTAAGTAGGACACACTAGCGAAGGATTTACTCGTCTTTTCCCTCCTAGTTCTATTCCCCGATCTTCGCCAGAGACCATATCCCTAAGCTCTGATACCAACTGTGACGCCCCTAAAATAGGTATACATCACCCATTCTGAGTCGTCAAATACATAGTACAGAAACAAATACAACTTCATTAATACAATTGTCGTACAAAATACGACAACACATACACTGTGAGTTTAAATACAAATATTGTCTAATAGACAATATTCAAACTCAAAAGGAGTCCTCATTACAATTATTGATACACTATTTTATAAAAATAGTGAGGACTGCTAAAACAACTTTCTAGAACCATCACTTCATACCCCGGTATTTCCTGCTATGTTCTCACCTCCTGAGAAGAAAAATAGAACAAAAAAGAAAATGGTGAGCTCAACTAGCCCAATAAAGAATATTATGACTAAGATAATATACTACAAATTATCATTAGTCTTCAACAGGGAAAAATTTGATAGAATATAATAAACAACAAGTTTTAGATCAACAACTGTAGCGGAAACAACAATCCATTAGAAGAGTCAAGTAGAGAATGAATTCTACTATCTTCTAAGATTTAAAAGTCCATCATCAATATTTTATCCCTGTAACATCAATCAATATACATCTTGAATCAAATATTCACCTTTGCACTACAGGCCAAAGATATTCATTTGTATCACCAGTTGGTCATGTTCATCTCAACACCTGTTCATCTTTGCACTACGGGCCAAAGATATTTATCAATTAATCATTCATCTTTGCACTACAGGCCAAAGATATTCAGTAATATCATCATTTAGGACTGAGGATGATGAAAAATATCTTAAAAAAATGAATTTAGTGAGACAGAAGGACAAATATTAGGAATTCGTATTACAGTTTATCCAAGTGCAATAATACTCCATAGTAACCAATTGTGAAGTAGAATTCAAAAATAAACATCAAAACATAGATACAATCAAAGATAGTAACCATAATAGGCATCTTGGATAAAAAGGAGAAAATTTCATTTTTTCGATGAATAGTGCCATATACGTGAATAGTGCCGTGTACATAAATAGTAACCCCAGCACAAAAAGGTAAAAATTCCACAAAAACTCATATCAATAATTCAGCATAATGATATTGAAGAAAATAATATCATTTAAGAAGAAAATAACATCCCTTACCTCAAAAGAACAGTACTTTCAGCTGAAATATCAGGTATAAGGCTGAAGAAAACTTGCACTGATGAATAGAAACTCACAAAGTATCTAAATACTCACAAAATATGCTCGATAATATAGAGATAGAAAGAGAAAACTTATTTCTGGTGTGATTTTCAATTCTAACTAAGCATCTTATTTATAGGAAAATGTTAGAACGCCGAAATAGACTTAACCTGCGACCTGATGGCTTTATCTGTTACTATTTATGCCCACCACATTTCTCACCAACTAAAAATGGGGCCCACCATATTTTAAATAAAAATATTTATTTTTTGAAACTTTAATAATTCATAAAAAATAGCTCTTTTATCAGAAAAACTCAAATCTCATGTCCTTTCTATAGAAAATTTAATTCTCTACAACTTTGTAGAAGAAATTTTTCTAAATTCCAAACCGAAAATACCCGAAATCCACATACGGATGATTTTTAAAACCTCCATTCTGACAAAATACTGATAAAATACCTCAGCATTAATTCCTTCATTTATGTCCATAAAAAAATAAATAAATCCATCACTTATATCCACATAAAATAAATATTTCCTTATCATATAAATCAATAATTAATTATTCACAAATAATATTACAGAATCACAATTATGACAACCAGGTCGTTCCCAAGAAAGAGGGGCTTTTCGATAAGGATTTCTCCTTACTGGCGCGCAATTAGGTGACCAAACCTCTCCTTAGACAGAATTTTCTTAGACATTGTCAATACTGCTATCTAATAATATTATTCAAATAATATGAATTATTGATCTGATAATGGAGATACTGTGCAGTGACAATTATTGAAACAACAATAATATAAAATATCAACGTAGCAATTATTGAATCAATAAAATAACATATTGAACAATAATTACTGTAACAATTATTGAGTAGTGTCTTCTTACGTAAGGATCAATAATTCATCAATACTGTGCAATACCGTGTGCTACTGTGTAACCACGCGTATTACTGTATTTTAACCACCGGGTATTCCAATAGTGTTAACGGTAACTACTACGCCGTTATTTATAAAATCTTAAACTTGTCATTTATTTCATCCGACCGTTTTCTGTTATGGGGCCCACAAATGGCTGTGCCATCGTACGAATATTCCCCGACAGCTAGAATATTTCACGACCAAACGAATATTCCCTGACAACAATGAATATTTTATAACTACTTGCTTATTTTCAAAATTTTGCACATTTCACCCATAACCAAAACATTATATCAAATTAACACCTTATTATTCAAAATAATAAATAGAGGAAATTCGATTTTATTTATGAATAAGTTGGGGTCTTACATGGATGATATGTGTAAATTATACAAAGTAAATAGTTGTCGAAAAATATTCGTTTGGTCGAGGAATATTCGTACGACGGCGCAATAATTGGTGGACCACATAACGGAATAACTATCGGAAATAGAAAGCAACAAAAATAACCTTTTTATAAAATAACGGCAAAACTTTTACCGTTAAGCTGTTGAAGTACCCAATGATAAAAGTGCAGTAATACGTGTTGTTCCACAGTAGTACACGGTATTGCATAGTATTTCTGATTATTGATTAAATAATTGCCAACAGCTGCATAGTATCTTATATTATTGATTCAATAATTGTTACAGTAACATATGCATAATATTTTATATTATTAAATCAATAATTGTCACGACAAAATAACTCATATTATTGAAATGATATTATTAGATAGAATTATTGACAATGTCTAGAAAATTCTGTCAAAGAAAGGGGTTAGGTTATATAATTATGCACCAGTAAGGAGAAATCCTTATCAAAAAGCCCCCTCTTTCCTGAGAACGATCTGGTTGTCAATATTGTGATTCTGTAATATTATATGTGAATAATAATTGATAAATAAAAATTATTAATAAATATGATAAGTAAATAATTGTTCAATTTTATAAATGGAGGAATTTAGTATAAAATATTTGTTGAAAGTTTGACATATTATCTTCAATAAAATATTCATTTAAATATATTATTATAATATTACATTAGAATAGTATAATGTGATAATATAATAGTATAATTTATAATTTATAACTTTTGAAATAGCAGTATTATTATAATATAAGATTTGCAGGCATGTGAATTTGTTAAAGGTAAGTGGACGTGAGAAGCTTGGCTTTGTATTCCTTTGTTTTTCAAAATCGGTGTACTGCACTTCCTTTTTCAAAACCATGTGCTTGGTATACATGTGATTTATTTTCTCCAATGAGGCATTTGATTGGTGGAAATTGAGTGGTTGGAGCATGGGAGCACAATAATTGGTTGGAGGCCGCAATCATTTTTTTTTTCAAACCTTGCCTAATTGCCTGCCAACTTTGACAAACCTTCTCCCTCCATTGCACTATAAATAGGATTGCTCGAATGAGCAATCAAGACCAACATCATCACAATACATAAATTCTTATTCTATAATATTGTGATTATTTCTTTTGAGTATAAGAATACTTTGAGTGTAGTTTATAGTGCAAGATTTTCTCAAGATAATATAAGTTATACCAAGTCAGATCTAGTTTTCTACTAAGGTAAATGATGTTATTTTCTTTCAATACTCGTAAGGGATATCATTTTCTTTCATACTTCATATTATGTAAGTGATATTATTTCATTTTATATTCCTAAATTTAAACTTACTATGGTAAGTATTGCTTCTATAATTCCTGAAATGATTAGAAATTCCTTGAGTTTTACGCTTCATATAATATCATTTCACTGGAATATTGGTATGAACTTTCTTATTAAATTTTAATCTTTTCATTTCGGGGTACTATTCATCTGTGGTACTGTTCATACTAGAGTACTATTCATCTGGGTACTATTCATGTTGAAGTACTATTCACGACAAAATTTAGTTTTTTTTATTGTCCAAATTATCTTTGAAATATGAATCTTAAATATCATTATTGAATTTTACTCCACAATTGGTGATCATGTTGACAATTTGAACATTCTTGAACTCTGGATAAATTAAATTATAAATCTTTAATATTTACCTTTAATCTCACTTGATTCATTCTTTATTTCATTGCCATCATCTTCATGCTTATATTGTGGTAAAAGTCATCTTTGGCCTGAAGTGCAAAGATGGACTGTTGATTGGTATGATTTTGACCAGGAATTGTGTATTGGTATAATCATGACCTTTAATGTTACAGATAAAGATTTATGGTTGCATATTCTAATTTGATGTTGAAAGTAAATAAATATGCTTATGTGTAAAGTCCTTCATAGAACATATGTATAAGGACTTTGATGGTAGATCAAATTTGTTAGGTTGATCTGTGCTTAATGTTTATCATTCTGTAAATGAATGTATAGAAGAAAGATCAAAGCTGTTAGGTTGATCTATTTTGAGATGTAATAAATAGGTCTCAACAGAATCGTAGTCTAACAAGCCAGTTGAGAGATTGCAGAAGCCAAGGCAGAATCGTGGAGTATCGAAGAAGTTGCTTTAGAATCGTAGTCTGTCTTAGAAGCCACACTTAGAATCGTGGAGATAGTCCGAGAGCCTACCGAGCCAAGTCAAGAATCGCAGTCAGCTCTCGGAAATATGGAATCTACAAAACGAGCAAGTAGAGATCGTAGTCTATCAGAGCTTAAGAGAAATCGTAGTGTTCTCTTCGATTAAGGCTGAACCAAGCACGAGCATGACATGACACAACGATTATGGTACAAAGACAATAATCGTGGTGTCTCTCCAGTCAGCATCAAAAGCACCAAGTTTCGTCTATTTGATGAAGGAGGGAGTATAACAAATGAAAAATAACTTATAGACGTTGACATTTTGGGAATCCCAATGATCCAACACTCATCCTTAGTATGTATCGAAGAAGCGTATAGAAAAAGCTAAGGAAAGGACTGCATGCCTGCTAAAAACACCTTTTTAAGTGTTAGGTGAGAAAGCAGTCTGCTGTGTCAGTGGGCCAGACGACAGAACAACAGATTTCCAGGAAGTCAACATCAGTGCTCAGAAATGTCTGAAGCATTAAATGCTATAACGAATGCCTTCAACGGAAACATTTCAAAGGCTCCTTCATAAGCAAATCAGACAGAGATTCAAAAAAAGAGAGCAAGCAAGAACGAAAAAGCTCGAGAACTCTCAACGTCCAAACTCTACGATCAAGAAAGAAAAGCTTGCGCAGCTACTCAGTTCTTTTGAACGTATGCTTAACTACAACTGAGCAGCACATCACAAGAACTCAACTCTCATCAAGTGTATTCCAAGTCTGCTGCACTTGAAGAGTTCTAAGTGAACTAAGAAGTTCCAAGACTGTTGGTCTTGTAGGAATCTAAGTGATTCAAAGATTGTAAAGATATCCTTAGTCGATTTCCTACTCGTAGAGTAGAAGAGTGGACTAGGAGCCTTGAGTGTTCTGAACCACTTAAAATCATTGTGTATAATATATCTACTATAACTGCTATATCTGTCATACCTGCTTGTCACCTATAAACTTGGTTTATCTTAAAGGGGAACAAACAAATCATATATTCCGCTGTGGTTAATTTATTAACAAATCTGATAAGTATTTTAAATAGGAAAAAGTTTTTAAAATATCTATTCAACCCCCCTTCTAGATAATTATTATGCCTCTAGGAACTAACAATTGGTATCAGAGCAGGTTCTCTTAACTTGCCTGAAAAGCTTGAGTAGATCCAATGGCACAACTGATAAGCGAGTCCAAGACCGATGGAGGTAGCAAGCCTTCAATGTGCAACAAAGACAAATTTGCCAACTGGAAAGTTCGTATGCAAGCCTACATGGATTTAATTGATGAAGAGCTGTTTGAAACCGTTATGAATGGGCCCTACATTCCAACAAAGCTTGCACCAACTCCAGAAGATCCAAACAGAATTCAGATCAAGATCAAATCAAAATGAACTGGCAATGACAAGAAAGTTGTCCAACTAGACAAAAAGGCTAAGAAAATTTTGTTCCAGTCTTTAGAAGATGATCTGTTCGAAAATGTGGTCAACAAAAAAACTGCCAAGGAAGTCTGGGAAGCATTGCTCATTATGCACGAAGGAACAGAAGAAGTTAGAGAAAACAACCAATCTCTTCTGATTCAATAGTATGAGATGTTCGCCCATGTTCCAGGAGAAAACGTCACTTCTACCTATGAGAGATTCAATGTGCAGCTCAACTCTCTTCGAGCTTTTGGAAATATCTATCCAAATAAAGATCTTATTATAAAGTTCATGAGGTCTTTGCCGAGTAAGTGGGATGCCAAAACCACTGCCATCAGAGAATCAAAGAACCTCCATGAAATGACAGTTCAACAACTCTATGGCAACCTTCTTACCTACAAACTAGAACTGACCCAAAGAGCAGAGACTCTATCTAAAGGAAGAAAGAAGGACAAAGGAGTTGCTCTCAAGGTAACAAAGACCACCTCCAAAGCTCATGCTAAAAATGAATCTGACTCTGAGGAAGATAATGATGAGGACATTGCAATGTTGGTCAGAAGACTTAAAAGGTTTATTCGCAAAGGCAGAAGTAGCAGACCTAAGAGATTTAACAACAACAACAGCCAGGAGCAGAACAACGACTTATGCTATAACTGCAAGAAGCCTGACCATTTCATTGCAAACTGCAAAAAACCTCTTACAGAAGAGCTGAAGAGGAAAACAAATCCAAAGAAGGAGTTCAAAGGCTACAAAAAGCTCCAGAAGAAAGACAAAGGTCTTGTGGCCGGAGGATCGTGGAATGACTCAGACAACGACATAAATCCTGAGTCTGGAGATGATGAAGAGCCTCAAGTAGCCAATCTATATCTAATGGCCAAAGATGTAAATCACAAATAAAGCACTGACCATCATGAAGTAAGTATCGATGATGTATTTGACTTTAACTCTCCTGATGTAGACATTGATGATTTAAGAACTACATCAATACATCTGATATGCATCAATACATGAAGTGGTTCAGAGTTCTGTCTAAAAATTATTCTCTTCTTCAAAAAGAGAAAGAGAAAGTTCAAGTAGAACTGGAGACAACTCTACTAAGTACCACTTCTTTCTCTAAATTTGAGGCTGAGAATAAAATCTTAAGACATACCAATGAACTCAACACACAAAGAGAGTTAAATCTAACCTCTAAGATTGAGGAACTAGAAAAGACAATCTTAATTTGGAATGGATCCTCTTCATCCATGGACTCCCTGATCTTCAGTCAGAGAAGTGTATCTGACAGAACATGTTTAGGTTTTGGGGAATCAACCTCAGAATTATATGTGGAAAAGCTAAAGGAAACTAACATTAGTAGTGCTTTAAATTTTAATAGAAGCATTACATTTGTGAAATCCTCACAAAAGGAAGAACCAGTGTATCCATGCTCTTCCGATCCAAGTCATGTCATAAGACATAATGGATCCCATACTGGCCCGAGGTTTAGAAAAGAGAAAAGTAACTCGGTTATTACTCTCCAACCTCGAAGGATCGTGGAGTCAAGTAAAACCAACTCCATGAACCAACCAGGAAGGATTAGTAGAGTTGAGTTTCACTTATCACAAATCATGACTCACACGGATGCATGAAAAAAGAAGAATCAGTATATGGGAAAGACCACCAAGAATCCACACAAGTCCAAATGGAGAAAGAATCCACACACACACAAGCATGTATCATGCTAGATGCTTTGTATGTGATAAATATGGCCATAAGGATGCATTATGCTGCTATAATCCTCTGCATAATAGACCCAAATTCAAGCAAATTTGGGTCCCCAAGGGTACTAACAAGGTAGGACCTATGCAAGTCTGGGTACCAAAATAAAAACTTAACCTTACTGCAGGAACAGAGCTTCACGATCAGAACTTGGTATCTGGACAGTGGATGCTCAAGGCACATGATCGGAAACAAAGCCCTCCTGTCTAACTTCACAGAGAAAGAGGATCAAATAGTCATCTTTGGAGACAACTGCTCTGGAAAGACAAGAGGATATGGCTCAGTTAGGAATAGTACAGTGTCCTTCAGCAAAGTAGCCTATGTGGAAGGACTAAAGCACAATCTTCTGAGGATCAGCCAACTCTGCGACAAGGGTCATCAAGTCACCTTCCTCAATAATCAGTGTCAAGTCAGAGATCTGAAGACCTCTTCTATAAAGCTGACTGAAACAAGAGAAGGGAACGTCTACACCGTTAATCTTTCTCAACTGAGTTCTGATGAGACAATATGCTTTCTTGCTAAAGCCTCTAAAGAAATGAGCTGGCTATGGCATAGAAGGTTGTCTCATCTCAACTTCAAGAGTATGTCAAAACTGGCCTCCAAAGATCTAGTAGCAGGTTTACCCAAGCTCAGCTTCATCATAGAAAGGCCATGCAACGCCTATCAGCTTGGAAAGCAAACTAGGAGCTCATTCAAAGGCAAACCATTCAACTCAATTGATAAGCCCCTACAGTTACTTCACATGGATCTTTTCGGGCCAATTCCAACTGTAAGCCATGGAAAGAGGAGATACTCACTAGTCGTAGTGGATGACTACACTAGATTCACATGGGTGTTCTTTCTAAATTCTAAAGATGAAACAAGCTTCCAACTCATCAAGATGTTCAAGTTGGTGATGAACGAAAAAGGAGAGAAGATCAAGGCTATAAGGAGTGATCATTAAAGAGAGTTCAACTTCTCTGAGATGGATCAGTTTTTCACAGACAATGGCATCAGTCACAACTTCTCAGCTCCACGAACTCCACAGCAAAACGGAGTAGCTGAAAGGAAGAACAGAACGCTGATTGAAGCAGGAAGGACTCTACTAGTAACAACTCATCTGCTTGAATACTTCTGGGTAGAAGCTATTAACACTGTGTGCTACACTCAGAACATGTCTCCTATTCACTTTACACTAAAGAAGACTCCCTATGAGCTGTGGAGAGGAAGCAAGCCAAATGTCAGTTACTTCTATGTGTTTGGTTGTGCATGCTACATTCTCAATAAAGGAAAATAATATCTGACTATGTTTCAACCCAAGACTTTCTTGGATATGCCACATACAACAAGGCCTATAGAGTGTTCAATAAGAAGATGCTAAGTGTTGAAGTCTCGAGTCACATCATCTTTGATGAAATAAACTCAAATAAGTCTGTACCACAAGGCATTGCGATCGACAATCTAGAAACTACGAATGAGGTGTTCGAGCCCAACACCATGATCGTAGCCCCAGAAGATAGAATCATCGAGCCTGAAGAAGAGATCGAGAAGAGAACTACACCAGACGACGAACCTCTGCAACAAGAGATAGAAGTTGATCTTGAAGAGTTCAGACAAGAAGGCACCAGAACAGATGTTCTAACAGGGAACAGATGGGCAAGAGATCACATTCAAGACCTGATTATTGGAGATCCAAATGCAAGAATCAAGACGAGATCTGCCACCCAGAATGAGTGTTTCTATCTGAGCTTTCTGTCCCAAATGGAACCCAAGAAGATAGAAGATGCCATAAAAGATTCGAGTTGGATAGAAGCCATGAAAGAATATTTGATGTCTTGGGATTCTCCGAGGAGTAAAAGGTTCCCTTTGCCATTTTCATGTTCCGAGGAGAGGCAGATTACTGGTGGAAATCTGTAAAGCGTACTCAACCTGCCGCTCTGAAGATATCTTGGGAGAAGTTCCAAGAACTGTTCAACGACAAGTACTTTCCCGAAAGTATTCATCACATGAAGGAGGTAGAGTTTATCAAGCTGGAGCAAAATAATTTGACCGTGTCGCAGTACGAAGCTAAGTTTGCCGAGTTATCCCGGTTTGCGTCCCACTTGGTTGATAATGAGGAGAGAATGACACAGATGTTTCTAAGAGGTTTGAAACCCGAGATACGTCAATATCTAATTTCTCACAAACTGTGTTTGTATTCAGATGTTATATATAGGGCTCAGTTATTGGAATGCGATAACGAGTCAACCCAACTAAGAGAGAGCAGCCGATAAAATGATAATACTAGTGGTAGCAGTCATTGAAGCGGTGACAACAAACGTGGAGGGAATCAACATGCCAAAAATGGTAACCACTTCGGTGGTAATCATGGCCAAGACAATAAGAGTGGAAATTTTAAGAAGAGAAAATTCAATAATGATGGAAAGACGTTAGCACCAGCACCCGTTGTTAAAGAAGGAGAACGATCATCGATCGTATGCTACAAATGCGGAGGGGAGGGACATATCAGTCCAAACTGTACACAGCAATCCAAAGCATGTTACAATTATGGAAGAGAAAGTCACCTAGCCCAATTTTGTCGTGCATCGAAGTCAAGTCTAGCTGGGATGGAGGCATTAAAGGCCGTCCCAAACAAGACAAAATCGATAGTTCAAGGGAGAGCGTTTGTCGTAACCTCCAAAAAAGTGAAGAATCCGAACGAGGTGATCACGGGTAAGCTAATCTTAAACTCTAGCAAAGTCTATACCTTATTTGATACCGATTCTACCCATTCTTTTATTTCTCCTACTTGCGCTCAATGTTTAAATTTGACTCCAGAGAAATTAGACTTTGGCTTATCTTTTGAAACTCTATTGGGAGAAACTTTCATTACATCCACTGTTTATAAGTCTTGTTTGATCCAAATCGGCACTCGCACATTACCTGTCGACCTTATTTCTTTGAAAATACTTACGTTTGATGTGATTTTAGGGATTGATTGGTTAACTACTCATCATGCGAAATTTGATTATTTTTGTAAGGTTGTTATCTTTCATATTACTAACCAACCTATTATGAGAATTCAAGCAACCAAACCACTAAAGTCAATCACTGTCATATCAAGCCATAAAGCTATTCATTTATTAAAAAATGGATGTCAAGCTTTCTTAGCCCATGTCACAGATTTAAACAAAAATACGTCAAAATTGAATGATATTTCTATTGTTAATAAATTTCCTGACGTATTCCCTGAAGAACTTCCTGGCCTACCCCCAGAGTGTGAAATCGAGTTTGGAATTGACCTTGAACCCGTTACAAAACCCATTTCTAAAGCCCCATATCGAATGACCCCTATTGAACTTCAGGAGTTAAAAACCTAACTACAGAAATTGTTAGATATCGGTTTCATTCGTCCTAGTACGTCTCCTTGGGGTGCTCCTGTTCTATTTGTGAAGAAGAAAGATGGAAGTATGCGACTTTGTATTGACTATCGGGAGTTGAATAGGTATCTGTGGCCTCGCATTGATGACCTTTTTGACCAGTTGTAAGGCGCCAAATTCTTTTCAAAGATCGATTTTTGTTCTGGATATCATCAGTTGAAGATTAAAACCAATGACATCCCAAAGAATGCTTTCAAAACTCGGTACGGGCATTATAAATTCCTAATCATGTCTTTTAGATTGACTAATGCTCCTGCGGCCTTCATAGATATGATGAACCAAGTATTCAAAGAATATTTTGATCATTTCGTGGTTGTCTTTATTGATGACATCCTCATATACTCCAAAAGCCGTGAAGATCATGAGTAACACTTGAGGTTGATACTCCAAAAGCTTCGTGAAAATAAGCTATATGCCAAGTTGAAGAAATGCGAGTTTTAGCTTGAGGAAGTAGCATTCCTTAGGCACGTGATATCAAATCATGGAATATCTGTTGACCCGACAAAGATTGAAGCAATTCAAAGCTGGGAGCAACCTAAGTTAGTGGCCGAAGTACGTAGTTTTCTCGGTTTAGCTAATTATTATCAGAGATTCGTAGAAGGATTTTCTCGAATCGCTACTCTATTAACTCAACTAACTCGTAAAGATAAAAAATTCAGTTAGAGCGAGGAATGTGAGAAGAGTTTTCAAGAACTCAAGAGGAGACTCATTTCAGCACCTGTTCTGACAATACCATCTGGCTCGGAGGGATTTGTCATCTACAGTTATGCTTCAGGCAAAGGGTTAGGATGTGTTCTCATGTAACATGGGAAAGTCATATCCTATACCTTACGATAACTCAAAGAATATGAGAGAAATTATCTTACTCATGATCTAGAGTTGGCAGCTATCGTTTTTACGCTTAAGGTTTGGAGGCATTACCTGTATAGAGAAAAGGTGGAGATCTATACGGATCATAAAAGTCTCAAATATTTCTTCACCCAAAAGGAACTCAACATGCAACAACGACGTTGGCTCGAGCTGTTGAAAGATTATGATCATACCATTCAGTACCATCCAGGAAAAATAAACGTGGTAGCTGACGCATTGAGTAGGAGATTATATGCGGGTACGAGTGCGATATTGTCAACGTAAAGACCCATTTATGACTTGCAAATGATGGAGATAGAGTTAAAGATTTCAAGGACCCATGTGATGATGGCAAATATACGAGCAGAACTGACTTTAATCGATAAAGTTAAAGCTGTTCAAGCTACAGACTTGGAGCTGATGCATATGAGGAAGAAAGTGTAAGAAGGTGCTATTCCAGAAGCAAGAATCGATGAAGAAGGAATACTTCGAGTCAACTCCAGACTTTGTGTTCCTAACGATTCTGACTTAAAGTATAAAATCTTGATGGAGGCGCACAACACATCGTTTGCAATCCATTCTGGGAGTACCAAAATGTATCGTGATCTTCGACATACATTTTGGTGGAACAATATGAAGAGAGAGATAGCGAGGTTTATCTCAAGGTGTCTAACTTGTCAGCGAGTCAAGGCGGAGCATCAAGTGCCAAAAGGTCTATTGCAACCACTTAAAATTCTAGAATTGAAGTGGGAGCACATTATCATGGATTTCGTTACTGGTCTTCCCAAGGTTTCTCAAGACATAGATGTGATTTGGGTCATTGTTGATAGATTAACCAAGTCTGCTCATTTCATACCGTTACGAGAAACTTATACACTTAAATGTCTTGCTCATATGTACATAAACGAGATTGTATGATTGCATGGTATGTCGGTATCCATAGTTTCTGATCGAGACCCAAGATTCACTTCACGATTTTGGGTTAGTTTGCAAAAAGCTATGGGCACGGATTTACAATTTTGTTCGACATATCATCCTTAAACAGACGGGCAGTCGGACAGGACTATTCAAACTCTTAAAGATTTATTAAGACTCTGTGTCCTTGACTTCAAAGGAATTTGGGACAAGTTCTTACCATTGGTGGAGTTTTTCTACAACAACAGTTATCAAGCAAGTATTGGCATGGCTCCATTTGAGGCGTTGTATGTAAGAAAGTGTCGTTCTCCAGTATACTGGGATGAGGTGGGTGAAGCAACGTTGTTGGGACCGGAGTTGGTACGTATGACTACAGAAAAGATTCAAACAATCCGACAACGTATAAAAATCTCACAAGATCGACAAAAGAGTTATGCTGATCTTCATCGAAAGGACATGGAATTCAATATTGGAGATCATGTGTTGTTACGTGTTGCTCCATAGAAAGGAGTTACGAGATTTGAAAAGAGAGGAAAGCTCAATCCTCGATTCATTGGCCCATTTATAATTCTCGATCGAGTAAGAACTATGGCCTATAGACTCGCCTTACCGCCAAGTATGTCTCGTGTTCATAACGTTTTTCACATATCTATATTACGTAAATATGTGAAAGACCCGAACTACATTATTGAATTAGAACCGGACGAGATAGCGGAAGATTTAACATATGAAGAGCTACCTGTTAAAATCTTGGATACGAAGGATCATATTCTACGCTCCAGGGTACCTTAAGTCAAAGTTTTGTGGAGAAACCGCAATGTTGAGGAAATGACCTGGGAGTTAGAATCTGAAATGAAGTCAAGGTATCCTCACCTTTTCAACATACTAGGTACGCACCCTAATTTCGAGGATAAAATTTCATAAGAAGGGGAGGTTGTAAGATCCCAACTTTTATGAATAAAGATTAATTTTTTTCGAATTATATTTTTGAATATTATGGTGTGGATTTGATATAATGTTATAGTTGTGGGTAATATTTACAAATTTTACAAAGTAAGCAAGTGGTTATAAAATATTCAATTGATCGGGAAATATTCGTTTTAACAGGAAATATTCGTACGACGACACCATCATTGGTAGACCCCACAACGGAATAACTGTCAGAGTTAGAAAACGACATAAATATCTTTTTATAAAATAACGGCGAAAGTTTTACCGTTAAACTGTTGAAATAGCCGGTAATAAAAGAACAGTAATACGCATGGTTGAATAGTAGCACACGGTATTTATTATTGATGCTTACGTAAGAAGTCACTCAGTTATACTCAATTATTGTTACAGTAATTGCTGTATAGTATCTCACGTTATTTGATTCAATTATTGTCACATTATCATCTACATAATATTTTATATTATTTAATCAATAATTGAGACGACAAAGTTATTCATATTATTATTTGTAATATTGAGGATGTCTAGAAAGTTATGTCGAGGAGAGGTTTCGTCACCTAATTGCGCGCCAATAGGGAGAAATTCTTATCGAAAAGCTCCCTCTTTCTTGGGAATGATCTGGTTGTTAAATATTGTGAATTATAATATTAATGATGAATAATTGTGAATAGATTAAAAATGTGTTTATTAAAGATAAGTGATTTGAGATAATTATTTATTCAATTTTTTATATAAATAGAGGGGTTTGTTATAAGTTTGGCTTATTATTCCATGAGGAGATGTGCTAATTTTTCAGACCGTTGGTTGAAGTTATAATAGTAAATCAATATGGATCGCTAGTTTAAAGTTTTAATAGTAAATCAGTGTTGACCGTTGCTTTAAGTTTTAATAGTAAATCAATATGGACCGTCCGTTTAAAAATGAATTAATATGGGCCGTTTATGAATTAGTTACTATTCAATCCTGTTCCCAATAAATAGAAGCTCATTCCTTCATTCTTTCTTACGAATTCACTAAAACTCTACAGAGAGAAATTATAGAGAACAAAAAGAAGAGTATTCTGCTACTACCCTACTTCAGTATTCATTCTTCTATTAATTTAAGGAGTATTATTTCTTTCGTATTCATGAAGAGAGTTATTTTCTTTCAATACTCATAAGGGTTGTTATTCTATTCTATATTATTCTGTGGGAATAACCTGTCTACGCGGACTACCGCATGCATGGTGAAATCTTTTGTTATTTCATTCTTTATTATTCTATGAGAATAACCTGTCTACACGGACTACCGCATGCATGGTAAAATCTTTTGTTATTTCATTCTTTATTATTCTGTGGGAATAATCTGTCTACGCGGACTACTGCATGCATGAACCGCATGCATGGTGAAATCTTTTGTTATTCCATTCTTTATTATTATGTGAAAATAACATGTCTACGCAGACTATCGCATGCCTGGTAAATAACCCTTCGTATTCAATTTTATTAAATTGTAGAAATGATCTGTCTACGCAAACTACCGAATAACAGGCAAAAATCTATTTGCAGTTTCGTATATTATTTCTTTTCATATTCTTAAATCTAAACTTACTATGGTAAGTATTGCTTCTATAATTTTTGAAATTAGTAAAATATCCTTGAGTTTTGCGCTTCATCTAGTATCATTTCATTGGAATATTGATATGAACTTTCTTATTAAATATCAATATTTTCACCCAGAGTACTATTCACGGGTTACTATTCACTCGATTACTATTCACTCGAATATTATTCACCCGAGTATTCGGGGTACTTTTCATATCGAGTTACTATTCACGGGTTACTATTCATTCAGGTACTATTCCCCTGGAGTACTATTCATGACAAAATTTGATTTCTTTTCGGTCCAAATCATTTTTGATACAATATTATTCTTGAATTTTACTCTACAAAGCAGTATCATATTGACAACTTATGTAAGACCCCGAATTTTATGAAATAAAAGTATTCAATTTTTCTTATAATTACTATTCAGTAAATGGTTAAATTGATAAAAGTTTAAAGTTATGAGTGAAATATGATTTTTTTTCAAAATACACAAGTGGTTATAAAATATTCATTGTTGTCGGGAAATATTCGTTTGGTCGTGGAATATTCTTTCTGTCGGAGAATATTCGTACGATAGCGCAGACATTTGTGGGCCCCATAACAGAATAACTGTCGGGTGAAGAAAATGACAAATTTAAGTTTTTACAAATAACGGCGTAGTTGTTACCGTTAACACTGTTGGAATACCCAGTGGTTAAAATACAGTAATACGCGTTATTGCACAGTAGCACACGGTATTGTATAGTATTTTTGAAATTATTGATTCTTACGTAAGAAGGCACTACTCAATAATTGTTACAGTAATTACTGTTCAATATTTTATTTTATTGATTCAATAATTGCTACGTTGAAATTTTGTATTATTGTTGTTCAATAATTGTTGCTGCACAGTATTTCCTATTATCAGATCAATAATTCATATTATTTGAATAATATTATTAGATAACATTATTGGCAATGTCTAGAAAGTTCTGTCTAAGGAGAGGTTTGGTTATCTAATTGCGCGCCAGTAAGGAGAAATCCTTATTGGAAAGCCCCCTCTTTCCTGGGAACGGCCTGGTTGTCATAAATGTGATTCTGTAATATTATTTGTGAATAATTAATTATTGATTCATATGATAAGAAAATATTTATTTTATGTGGATATAAATGAGGGATATATTTTTGTGGTTAAAAAATGAAGGAGTTAATGTTGAGATTTTTATCCGTATTTTTGTCGGAATGGAGGTATTAAAAATCAGGGTTTTTGAGATATTTTGCGGGGGTTATAATTTTTAATCCGACCGTTGGATCGTGGTAATTTTTGGATATGTTATACATAAATAAGTTGAGTATATGCCCACAAATTTTGAACCGTTAAAAATGAACGTATGATTTATTATGAATTTTACGAGATGACTGGTTCAGAAATTGTTAAATTTTTGGAGTTTATCATTTTGGTGGAAAATTCTAGAATTGGTGGTCCCCACTTGTGGTTGGTGAAGAAATGTGCTGAATTATATTTCAAATGTGGTGGGTGGGAATAGTAGCAGGTAAAGCCATCAGGTTGCAGGTCAAACCTACCAAAATTTTCCTATAAATAGAGGGCTAAGTTAGAATTGAAAATCACACCAGAAACATAAGCTTTCTCTCTTTCTCTCTCTATATTATGAAGTATATTTTGTGAGTTTTTAGATACTTGGTGAGTTGCTATTCATCAGTGCAAGTTTCCTTCAGCATCATATCCGATATCCAGTCAGAAGTACTGCTCTTTTGAGGTAAGGGATAGTAAGGGATAGTAAGGGATAATAAGGGATTGTAAGGGATAGTAAGGGATAGTAAGGAATTTTAAGGGTTGTTATGATTTTCAGTTTCGTAATTTTTCTGATCTTCAAAAATTCTGAAAAAATTTGAAATGATATTTTGATGAATTTTCTTGATTGTGTCCAAAAATGGTGATTTTTGGATGTATAGATTGAGAGTTATGAATTTTATGAGAAAAGACTATTTTAGAAGTAACAGCTTATAATTCCTTGTGGTTAACTCCAAAATTGATGAAATTTTTATTGGAAGTACATGTATATGATAGAAGTATACTCTGTAAATTTCAGAATTTTTAGACAAAAGTACAATTTTTGATAAATGTCTAAATATTCAGCTATTTTGGCCATATGAAAAATAGTAAATGACTTTTAAAAATTCTGAGAAAAATATATGTTCACTATGGGACTATATTATGCTAAATTCCAGAAAAGAAATATTTTTGGAACTGATTTGGTATTTTTCATGAAAATGTACTAGTTATGAGTAAATGAATTAAATATGTTATATGAAGTAAGAAAATTGGAAAATAGGATTTTATGGCTTGAAAATCCTATATGAGGTATATGCAGATTTTTGATGAGGGTTTTGGTTATTGGTGATGAAATCTTATGAGTTTGATATTTTTGAATGATTAAATACATTATTTAGTAAGTGTAAACAATTTAAATAAATTGTTTATAAGCTTAAGAAATGTTATTCTTTCAATATCATTATACCGAAATATTGGTATGAATTTTATTGTGAAATTTCTACCTTTTTGTGTCGGGATTACTATTCATGAGTTACTATTCACGAATTACTATTCACGAGTTACTATTCACGGGTACTATTCAAGACAAAATTGGTTTCTTTTTCTAACTAAATTATAGTTGATTTATGAATATTACTCTTGAGATTAAATCTAGATGTTTTGATTATATTGATTTTACTATTATATATAACATTTTTATAACCTTGATGTTGAAATTCTCTTTCACTGGAGTGTAAAGATGGGTAGATTATTGGTATGATCATGACTAGGGTTCTCTTTGGCCTGTAGTGCAAAGTTGAATTGTGGCTGGTATGATCATGACCATTGAATTTATAATTGAATATCTTAAGCTTAAGTGCAAAGGTGAATTGATCAACATGGTTATAATTATTGTTTATATAAATTCTAAAATGATTATAATTCTTTGAGATATGAATATATTTGGCCTGTAGTGCAAATATGAACTGTTGATGAATATCTTTGGCCTGTAGTGTAAAGATGATATGTTGTTGAATATCTTTGGCCTGTAGTGCAAAGATGAACTGTTGTTGAATATCTTTGGCCAGTAGTGCAAAGATAAACTGTTGACGAATATCTTTGGCCCGTAGTACAAAGATGAAATTATTAGTATGATTATGAACAAGAATTGTGATTTGGTATAACCATGATCTTTGATGTTTCAGGTAAAGACAAGTGATGAAAATTATCTTTGTCCTGGATTAGAAGAGAAATTTAGAATCATAATTATGATTATGAGTTATTTATATGATTGTGGACCAGAATTGTTGATTGATGTTACAGGGATAAAATATTGTTGGTGGATTTTTAACATGGAGAAGATAATAGACTTTATAGTCTATTTGACTCTTCTAATGGATTGCTCGTTCCGCTGCAACTATGGTTGAAATTTTTATCATTTACCATATGTTCTAAATCTCTGATTTATTGTTGATGAAGGCTATTGATAATTTAATTATCTTTAGTCATGATATTCTTTACTGAGCTAGTTGTGCTCACCCTTTTGCTTCACAATTTCTTTCAGGTAATAAGAATGTAGCTGGGTCGAGCGAGGGTAACGGAGAAATAGAACGGTGATCTCTAGCTTTGGATGTTCTCCCGAAACAGTATAGAAAAGTTCATTTAGTAGTTATATTTGGTGAATCCAATAGGGTAAGGTGTACCCAACGTTGGAAGGGTGGTTTGCCACTATCATACAAGATGTCTAACGACATACAACCTCGTGTCATCGTAAGACAGGATTGTGCTCATCCACTTGCTGAGTATATATACGAGCACTACCTATATAATCTTGGTGTTTGTTTAAAGTATAATTCTCAATTAAAGACAGTGGAGATAATGATAAGTCAAGAGAAGACCCACCATTGGGAAGAATATGATAGTAATCTTCTCGTTTTTCTTTGGGGTCTATTGGGTCAACCAAGGATAATTCTGTGGCCATATGATATCTATCATAACCTAGACGCGTGGCCTCCCATGTACGAAGGTTTCCTTGAGCACTTCCCAAAGATTCTAATTTCTAAAACAGTTTTTGACTATACCTTTATGTAAGGTGTCATTGTGAGGCGATGTCCACGGTTGGAACATGAGTCACATTTGGTATATATTTGTATCCAAACTCACAGCATATGTGTTGTTGTATTTTGCACGACAATTGTTGTAATAAAGTTATAGTTATTTTCTGTACCATGTATTTGGCGACTCAGAATAGGTTGGATGGAATGGATCTATTTTGGGGTTGTCACAGGTGGTATCAGAGCTTAGGGATATGATCTCTGGCGGAGATCGGGGAATATAACTAGGAGAGGAGAGATGAGTAAATCCTTCGCTAGTGTGTCCTACCTAAGCTTATTTGTTGGACAGTCATAATATCGGGATATTATGTGATATGTTAATTTGTTAAATTAACCCTTGTTTTGAAGCTGTATTCTAGAATGATATATGAAATACAGGAGATGAGCAATGAAGAAATTATGATGACAGGAAAGATGGAATCTGAAATGAAAGGAATGCATTCTCAATTCTTTGAAATACCAGGTACGTAAATTTTGGGGACGAAATTTCATAAGGAGGGGAGATTGTAAGACCCCGAATTTTATGAAATAAAAGTATTCAATTTTTCTTATAATTACTATTCAGTAAATGGTTAAATTGATAAAAGTTTAAAGTTATGAGTGAAATATGATTTTTTTTCAAAATACACAAGTGGTTATAAAATATTCATTGTTGTCGGGAAATATTCGTTTGGTCGTGGAATATTCTTTCTGTCGGAGAATATTCGTACGACGGCGCAGACATTTGTGGGCCCCATAACAGAATAACTGTCGGGTGAAGAAAATGACAAATTTGAGTTTTTACAAATAACGGCGTAGTTGTTACCGTTAACACTGTTGGAATACCCAGTGGTTAAAATACAGTAATACGCGTTATTGCACAGTAGCACACGGTATTGCATAGTATTTTTGAAATTATTGATTCTTACGTAAGAAGGCACTACTCAATAATTGTTACAGTAATTACTGTTCAATATTTTATTTTATTGATTCAATAATTGCTACGTTGAAATTTTATATTATTGTTGTTCAATAATTGTTGCTGCACAGTATTTCCTATTATCAGATCAATAATTCATATTATTTGAATAATATTATTAGATAACATTATTGGCAATGTCTAGAAAGTTCTGTCTAAGGAGAGGTTTGGTCATCTAATTGCGCGCCAGTAAGGAGAAATCCTTATTGGAAAGCCCCCTCTTTCCTGGGAACGGCCTGGTTGTCATAAATGTGATTCTGTAATATTATTTGTGAATAATTAATTATTGATTCATATGATAAGAAAATATTTATTTTATGTGGATATAAATGAGGGATATATTTTTGTGGTTAAAAAATGAAGGAGTTAATGTTGAGATTTTTATCCGTATTTTTGTCGGAATGGAGGTATTAAAAATCAAGATTTTTGAGATATTTTGCGGGGGTTATAATTTTTAATCCGACCGTTGGATCGTGGTAATTTTTGGATATGTTATACATATATAAGTTGAGTATATGCCCACAAATTTTGAACCGTTAAAAATGAACGTATGATTTATTATGAATTTTAAGAGATGACTGGTTCAGAAATTGTTGAATTTTCGGAGTTTATCATTTTGGTGGAAAATTCTAGAATTGGTGGGCCCCACTTGTGGTTGGTGAAGAAATGTGCTGAATTATATTTCAAATGTGGTGGGTGGGAATAGTAGCAGGTAAAGCCATCAGGTTGCAGGTCAAACCTACCAAAATTTTCCTATAAATAGAGGGCTAAGTTAGAATTGAAAATCACACCAAAAACATAAGCTTTCTCTCTTTCTCTCTCTATATTATGAAGCATATTTTGTGAGTATTTAGATACTTTGAGAGTTGCTATTCAGTGCAAGTTTCCTTCGCTTTACATTCCGGTCAGAAGTACTGCTCTTTTGAGGTAAGGGATTGTAAGGGATAGTAAGGGATAGTAATGGATTTTAAGGGTTGTTATGATTTTCAGTTTCGTAATTTTTCTGATCTTCAAAAATTCTGGAAAAATTTGAAATGATATTTTGATGAGTTTTCTTGATTGTGTCCAAAAATGGTGATTTTTGGATGTATAGATTGAGAGTTATGAATTTTATGAGAAAAGACTATTTTAGAAGTAACAGCTTATAATTCCTTGTGGTTAACTCCAAAATTGATGAAATTTTTATTGGGAGTACATGTATATGATAGAAGTATACTCTGTAAATTTCAGAATTTTTAGACAAAAGTACAATTTTTGATAAATGTCTAAATATTCGGCTATTTTGGCCATATGAAAAATAGTAAATGACTTTTAAAAATTCTGAGAAAAATATATGTTCACTATGGGACTATATTATGCTAAATTTCAGAAAAGAAATATTTTTGGAACTGATTTGGTATTTTTCATGAAAATGTACTAGTTATGAGTAAATGAATTAAATATGTTATGTGAAGTAAAAAAATTAGAAAATAGGATTTTATAGCTTGAGAATCCTATATGAGGTATATGCAGATTTTTGATGAGGGTTTTGGTTATTGGTGATGAAATCTTATGAGTTTGGTATTTTTGAATGATTAAATGCATTATTTAGTAAAGTGTAAACAATTTAAATAAATTGTTTATAAGCTTAAGAAATGTTATTTTTTCAATATCATTATACCGAAATATTGGTATGGATTTTATTGTGGAATTTCTACCTTTTTGTGTCGGGATTACTATTCATGAGTTACTATTCACGAATTACTATTCACGAGTTACTATTCACGGGTACTATTCAAGACAAAATTGGTTTCTTTTTCTAACTAAATTATAGTTGATTTATGAATATTACTCTTGAGATTAAATCTAGATGTTTTGATTATATTGATTTTACTATTATATATAACATTTTTATAACCTTGATGTTGAAATTCTCTTTCACTGGAGTGTAAAGATGGGTAGATTATTGGTATGATCATAACTAGGGTTCTCTTTGGCCTGTAGTGCAAAGTTGAATTGTGGCTGGTATGATCATGACCATTGAATTTATAATTGAATATCTTAAGCTTAAGTGCAAAGGTGAATTGATCAACATGGTTATAATTATTGTTTATATAAATTCTAAAATGATTATAATTCTTTGAGATATGAATATATTTGGCCTGTAGTGCAAATATGAACTGTTGATGAATATCTTTGGCCTGTAGTGCAAAGATGATATGTTGTTGAATATCTTTGGCCTGTAGTGCAAAGATGAACTGTTGTTGAATATCTTTGGCCAGTAGTGCAAAGATAAACTGTTGACGAATATCTTTGGCCCGTAGTACAAAGATGAAATTATTAGTATGATTATGAATAAGAATTGTGATTTGGTATAACCATGATATTTGATGTTTCAGGTAAAGACAAGTGATGAAAATTATCTTTGTCCTGGATGAGAAGAGAAATTTAGAATCATAATTATGATTATGAGTTATTTATATGATTGTGGACCAGAATTGTTGATTGATGTTACAGGGATAAAACATTGTTGGTGGATTTTTAACATGGAGAAGATAATAGACTTTATAGTCTATTTGACTCTTCTAATGGATTGCTCGTTCCGCTGCAACTATGGTTGAAATTTTTATCATTTACCATATGTTCTAAATCTCTGATTTATTGTTGATGAAGGCTATTGATAATTTAATTATCTTTAGTCATGATATTCTTTACTGAGCTAGTTGTGCTCACCCTTTTGCTTCACAATTTCTTTCAGGTAATAAGAGTGTAGCTGGGTCGAGCGAGGGTAACGGGAAAATAGAACGGTGGTCTCTAGCTGTGGATGTTCTCCCGAAGCAATATAGAAAAGTTCATTTAGTAGTTATATTTGGTGAATCCAATAGGGTAAGGTGTACCCAACGTTGGAAGGGTGGTTTGCCACTATCATACAAGATGTCTAACGACATACAACCTCGTGTCATCGTAAGACAGGATTGTGCTCATCCACTTGCTGAGTATATATACGAGCACTACCTATATAATCTTGGTGTTTGTTTAAAGTATAATTCTCGATTAAAGACAGTGGAGATAATGATAAGTCAAGAGAAGACCCACCATTGGGAAGAATATGATAGTAATCTTCTCGTTTTTCTTTGGGGTCTATTGGGTCAACCAAGGATAATTCTGTGGCCATATGATATTTATCATAACCTAGACGCGTGGCCTCCCATGTACGAAGGTTTCCTTAAGCACTTTCCAAAGATTCTAATTTCTAAAACAGTTTTTGACTATACCTTTATGTAAGGTGTCATTGTGAGGTGATGTCCACGGTTGGAACATGAGTCATATTTGGTATATATTTGTATCCAAACTCACAGCATATGTGTTGTTGTATTTTGCACGACAATTGTTGTAATAAAGTTATAGTTGTTTTCTGTACCATGTATTTGGCGACTCAGAATAGGTTGGATGGAATGGATCTATTTTGGGGTTGTCACAACTTAGACATTATTGAAATCTGGATAAATTAAATTATAAATATTTAAAAATTTATCCTTTGCTTTCTTTCAATTGAATTCTTATATCATTGTCATCATCGTCTTGCTTATATTGTGATAAAAGGCATCTGTGGCTTATGTGCATAATTGTACTATTGATTGGTATGATTATGACCAGGGATTATTCGGTATAATCATGACCGTAATGTTATAAATGATGTGGTAAAAGTCCTCATTGGCCCGTAGTGCATTGATGGACAGTTGTTGGCATGATCATGACCATTGATGAAAACATGAATATCCTTGGCCCGTAGTGCATGGATAATTTGTAGTCATGATACTAGTTGATAAAAAACTTTTTAAATCATAGAAGATAGTAGATATCGTGCTCTACTTGACTCTTCAAATGGGTTGCTTGTTCCGCTGCAGTTAAACTTGATGTTTATTATATTTTTATCACTTTAACGTTGTTGAAGGCTAACGATAATTTATTCTGCATTATCTTAGTCAAAATATTTCTTACTAGGCTAGTTGAGCTCACCCTTTGCTTTCATTGTCCTCTTCAGGAAATAAGAATATAGCTGGAACTAGTCGGAGAACGAAGTGACGATTCAGATGTTTGCATTAGTAGTCCTCACTATTCTGTGAAATAGTATGATAATAAATGAAGACTTATTTTAAGTTTGAATACTGTCTAGAAGACCATATTTATATTAAAACTCACAGCTCATGTTGTATATTTAAGTTTGTGAGACCCCAAATTTTATGAATAAAGATTTAAATTTCTCGACATATTTTTTTCAATATTATGGTGTGAATTTGATATAATGTTATAGTTGTGGGTAATATTTATAAATTTTAAAAAGTATGCAAGTTGTTGTATAATATTCGATTGGTCGGGAAATATTCTTTTTGTTGGGGAATATCTGTACGACGGTACAATCATTGATGGACCTCACAACGGAATTATTGTCGAATTGAGAAAACTACAAAAATATTTTTATGAAAATAACGGCGGAAGTTTTATCGTTAAAACTGTTGAACTACTCGGTAGTAAAAGTACAGTAATACGCGTGGTTGCATAGTAGAACACGGTATTGGTTATTGATGCTTACATGATAATTCACTCAGTTTTGTTCAATTATTGCTACAGTAATTGTTGCATAGTATCTCACGTTATTTGATTCAATTATGTCGATATTTTATATATTGTTAAATCAATAATTGAGATGACAGAGTTATTAATATTATTATTTGCAATATTAACGATGTCTAGATGTTCTGACAAGGAGAGGTTTGGTCACTTAATTGCGCGCCAATAGGGAGAAATCCTTATTGGAAAGCCCCCTCTTTCTTGGGAACGACCTGGTCGATTAATATTGTGAATTATAATAATGATGATAAATGTTGTTAAATATATTGAGGTGTCTTTTTATGAAGTCACGGAAGTTTATATATATATATAAATTTTGTTTTATTAGTATTATTAATGTAATAAAACAGAAAAACTTTTTATATAAAACAGAATACTTTTATAAAGTTATTTGTTTTATTAGACTATAAATAAAATATATTATATTCTATTATGCATAGTAAAATCTTTTTATATAAAACAGAATACTTTTATAAAGTTATTCGTTTTATTAGATTATAAATAGAATATATTATATTTTATTTAAAAGATTTTGTTTTACTAGAATATTTTATTAATACTGCATAGTAAATCAATATGGACCGTTCGTTTAAAAGTAAATCAATCTGGACCGTTCATGAATTAGTTACTATTCAGTCCATTCTCCTATAAAGAGAAGCTCATTCCTTCATTATTTCTTACGAATTCACTGAAACTCTAGAGAGAGAAACTATAGATAGAAAGAAGAAAAGTATTCTGCTACTTCACTACTCCTATATCCAGTTTCTTCTAAGGTAAGGGATATTATTTGTTGTACTCTTTAGGGGTATTATTTCTTTTATATTTATGAATAGAACTTCTGTTATTCCACTCTTCATTATTTTTGTTGGAATAACCTGTATACGTGGACTACACTATACTTGGTGAAATTCTTCTGTTATTCCATTTCTTATTTTTCTGTTGGAATAACCTGTATATGCGATGTACCGCATACATGGTGAAATTCTTCTGTTATTCCATTCTTTATTTTTCTGTTGAAATATCCTGTCTGTGCATTTACGCATGACCTGATTCCATTATTTATTATTCTATTGGAATAACCTGTCTGTGCGGTCTATCGCATGCCTGGTGATTTTTGTTGTTATTCTATTCTTTACTATTCTGTTGGAATATTCTGTCTATGCGAATTACTCATGACCTGGTTCCATTATTTATTATTCTGTTGGGAATAACCTGTCCGTGCGGTCTATCGCATGCATGGTGAATCCTTCTGTTATTCCATTCTTTATTATTCTGTTGGAATAACCTGTCTGTGTGGATTACCACATGCATGGTGAATGATCCTTTGTATTCATTTCTTATTAAATTGTGGAAATGATCTGTCTACGTGGATTACCGCATGGTACTTTCCAAGAACTGTTCAACGACAAGTACTTTCCCGAAAGTATTCGTCACATGAAAGAGGTAGAGTTCATCAAGCTGGAGCAAAACAATATGACCGTGTCGCAGTACGAAGCTAAGTTTGCTGAGTTCTCTCGGTTTGCGTCCCACTTGGTTGATAATGAGGAGCGAATGACGTGAATATTTCTAAGAGGTTTGAAACCCGATATACGTCAATACCTCATTTCTCATAAACTTTGTTTATATTCAGATGTTGTGAATATGGCTCAGTTATTGGAGCGCGATAATGAGTCAGCACAACCAAAAGGTAATGACCAACAACACGATAATAATCATATCGGTGGCAACGACCATCGGAACAATGATAACCATCGTGGGGATAATTATCATGCCAAGAATGGTAACCACTTCGGTGGTAATCATGGCCAAGATAATAGGAGTAGAAATTTCAAGAAGAGAAGGTTCAACAACGATGGAAAGATAGCAGCACCAACACCCGTTTTTAAGGAAGGAGAACGATCACCAATTGTATGCTTCAAATGCGGAGGGGAGGGACATATCAGTCCAAGCTACACGATGCAATCCAAAGCATGCTACAATTGTGGAAGAGAAGGTCACCTAGCCCGATTTTGTCGTTCACCGAAGACAAGTTTAGCTAGGATGGAGGCACCAAAGGATGTCTCAGACAAGTCAAAGCCGGTAGTTTAAGTGAGAGCGTTTGTCGAGGAACTCGAACAAAGTTGTCATGGGTAAGTTAATCATAAACGCTTACGAAGTCTATACCTTATTCGATATCAGTTTTACCCATTCTTTTATCTCTCTTGCTTGCGCTCAACGTTTAAATTTAACTTAGGAGAAGTTAGACTTTGACTTATTGGTTGAAACTTCGTTAGGAGAAACCTTCATTACCTCTACTGTTTACAAATCTTATTTGATTCAAATCGATACCCTCACGTTACCTTTCGATCTTATCTCTTTAAAAATACTTGCATTTGATGTGATTTTAGTAATCGATTGGTTAACTACTCATCATGCTTTTCATAAGGTTGTTAGCTTTCATATTCTTAACCAACCTATCATGCGAATTCAAGCAACCAAACCACTAAAGTTAATCACTGTCGTATCAAGCCATAAGTAAAGAGCCCCGAGCTTTTTATCTGGTGACTTCATTGTATAGAATGCACCGAAGCCAGACTTTCCGTAGGAGACGTTGTGAATAATGGTGGCAAGTTGATAGGTATCAATGTGACGTGCTATCCAAGTCTTGGATGAGGGTCACAGTTTTGAATGATATTTCTATTGTTAATAAATTTCCTGACGTATTCTTGAAGACTTCTTAGCCTACCGTAGAGCGTGAAATTGAATTATGTATTGACCCCAGTACAAAACCAATTTCTTTAACCCTTAAATATTTCTTCAACCAAAACGAACGTATAATACGCCAAGGGCGTTGGCTCACCCTTTCTTTCACTGTTCTCTTCAGGAATTGAGAACGTAGCCGGGACTAGTCAGGAAACGGAGTGACTGTCCAGATGATAACATTAGTAGTCCTCACTATTCTGTTAGATAGTGTAAAAATAAATCTATTGAGGACTTATTTTCAGTTTCAATACTTTCTAGAAGACAATATTGTATTAAAACTCACAGCTTATGCTTGTCGTATTTTACACGATAGTTGTATAATTAAGTTTTTATTTGTATTCTGTACCATGTATTTGACGACTCAGAATAGGTGATGTATACCTATTTTGGGGGCCAGTTGGTATCAAAGCTTAGGGATATAATCTCTAGCTAAGATGTGAGACAAGAACTAGGAGGGGAGAGACGGGAAATTCCTTCGTTAGTATGACCTACCTAAGTTTATTTGGTATTTAATTGGTCGGTCAGAGTATAGGGATAATATGTGATATATTAATTAACCTTTATTTTGTGACAGTATTTGAAAATGGCATCCGAGAATGTTGAGATAAGCAACGAAGCACATGAGATCGTTGAGTCACCAACGATCAATACCCATGATAATGTGCAACAGGAAGACAATAATCCTCAGGTAAACAACAACACCGATCAGATGATGAATGATGGGATGTTCAAAGGTTTTATCCAATTCATGTAACATCAGGTGAGAGAGACTCCTGTTCAAAATGTAGGTGGAAATAATGGCAACCCACGGTTAGTCACCGCTAAGCAGTTCAAGGAGCTGGGACCACCGGAGTTTTTTGGAGAGCCAAAACCACTTAAGGCGAAGACGTGGATAAAGTAAATCAACAAGATATTTGATATCTTGGGATGCTCCGAGGAGCAAAAGGTTCCTTTTGCCACCTTTATGTTGCGTGAAGAGTCAGATTATTGGTGGGAATCTGTAAAGCGTACCCAGCCTGACGCACTCAAGATGTCTTGGGAGAAGTTCCAATAGTTGTTCAACGACAAGTACTTTCCCGAAAGTATTCGTCACATGAAGGAGGTGGAGTTTATCAAGTTGGAGCAAAACAATATGATCGTGTCGCAATACGAGGCTAAATTTGCAGAGTTATCCCGGTTTACATCCCATTTGGTCGATAATGAGGAGCGAATGACGCGAATGTTTCTAAAAGATTTGAAACCCGATATACGTCAATATCTTATTTCTCACAAACTTTATTTATATTCAGATGTAGTGAATAGGGCTCAGTTTGGAGTGCGATAATGAGCCAACCCAATGAAAGGATAACGAGCAACAACACGATAATAATTATACTGGTGGCAACGGCCATCGTTACAATGATAACCATCGTGGGGGAAATTATCATGCCAAGAATGGTAACCACTTCGGTGGTAATTATGGCCAAGATAATAAAAGTGGAAATTTCAAGAAGAGAAGGTTCAATAATAATGGAAAGACAGCAGCACCAGCACCTAGTTTAAAGGAAGAAGAACGACCACCGGTCGTATGTTTCAAATGCGGACAAGAGGGACACATCCGTCTAAACTGTACGCAGCAATCCAAAGCGTGTTTCAATTACGGAAGAGAAGGTCACCTAGCTCGATTTTGTCGTGTAGTGAAGTCAAGTCCAGCTGGGATTGTGATGCCAAAGGATGTCTCAGACAAGTCAAAGCCGGTAGTTTAAGTGAGAGCGTTTATCAAGGAACCCGAACGAGGTTATTACGGGTAAGTTAATCATACGCTCTTGCAAAATCTATACCTTATTAGATACCGGTTCTACCCATTTCTTTTATCTCTCTTGCTTGCGCTCAACGTTTAAATTTGACTCCGGAGAAATTAGACTTTGACTTATCGATTAAAACTCTGTTAGGAGAAACCTTCGTTACCTCCACTGTTTATAAATCTTGTTAATCCAAATCGACACTTTCACATTACCTGTCGATCTTATTTCATTAAAAATACTTGTATTTGACGTAATTATAGGGATTGATTGGTTAACTACTCATCATGCAAAAATTGATTATTTTCGTAAGGTTGTTAGCTTTCATATTCCTAACCAACCTGTTATGCGAATTTAAGTAACCAAACCACTAAAGTTAATCACTATTATATCAAGCCATAAGTAAAGAGCCCCGATCATTTCGTTGTTGACTTCCTTGTGTGGAATGCACCGAAGCCATACTTTCTATAGGCGACGTCGTGAATGACGATGACAAGTTGATAGGTTTCAATGTGACGTACTATCCAAGTCTTGGATGAGAGTCACAGTTTTGAATGATATTTCTATTGTTAATAAATTTCCTGACGTATTCTTGAAAACTTCTTAGCCTACCCAAGAGTGTGAAATCAAATTTTGTATTGACCCCAGTACAAAACTCATTTCTTCAACCCTTAAATATTTCTTCAACCAAAATGAACGTATTATGCGCCAAAGATGCTGGCTCGAGCTGTTGAAGATTACGACCATACCATTCAATATCATCGTGGAAGAGCGAACGTGGTGGCTGACGCGTTGAGTAGAAGATCGTATGCGGTTACGAGTGTGATGTTGTTAACACAAAAACCTATTTCGTATAACTTACAAATGATGAAGATAGAGTTAAAGACTCTAGTGACCCACGTGAAGATAACGAATATACAATTAGAATTGACTTTAAATGATAAAGTTAAAGCCGCTCAAGCTACATACTCAGAGCTGATGAATGTGAAGAAGAAAGTTCAAGAGGGCGTTATTCTAGAAGCAAGAATCGATGAAGAGAGGAAATCTCAACCCTCGATTTTATTGGCCCATTTAAAATCCTTGATCGAGTAGGAACTGTGGCCTATAGACTCGTTTTACCGCCAAGTATGTCGCGTGTTCATAACATTTTTCTCGTATCGATGTTACGTAATTATGTGGTCGACCCGAACCAGATTATTAAATTAGAACTAGACGAGATAGCAGAAGATTTAACGTATGAGGAGATACGTGTTAAAATCTTTGATAAGAAGAATCTTATTCGAAACTCAAAGGTTATACCTTAAGAGTTAGAATCTAAAATGAAGTCAAGGTATCCTCATCTCTTCGGCATACTAGATACGTACATAAATTTTGAGGACAAAATTTCATAAGGAGGGGAGATTGTGAGATCCCAAATTTTATGAATAAAGATTTAAATTTCTCGAAATATTTTTTTAATATTATGGTGTGGATTTGATATAATGTTATAGTTGTGGGTAATATTTATAAATTTTGAAAAGTACGTAAGTCGTTGTATAATATTCGATTGGTCGGGGAATATTCGTTTTAACAGGGAATATTCGTACAACGGCACAATCATTGCTGGACCCCACAACAGAATTATTGTCGGATTGAGAAAATGACAAAAATATTTTATGAAAATAACGGCGGAAGTTTTACCTTTAAAACTGTTGAACTACTCGGTAGTAAAAGTACAGTAATACGCGTGGTTGCATAGTAACACACGGTATTGATTATTGATGCTTACGTGAGAAGTCACTCAGTTTTGTTCAATTATTGTTACAGTAATTGTTACATAATATCTCACGTTATTTGATTCAATTATTGTCGATATTTTATATATTATTAAATCAATAATTGACATGACAGAGTTATTAATATTATTATTTCCAATATTAACGATGTCTAGAAGTTCTGCCAAGAAGAGGTTTGGTCATCTAATTGCGCGCCAATAGGGAGAAATGATTATTGGAAAGCCCCCGCTTTCTTGGAAACGACCTGGTCGATTAATATTGTAAATTATAATAATAATGATAAATATTGTTAATTATATTGAGGTGTCTCTTTATGAAGTCACGGAAGTTTATATATATATAAATTTTGTTTTATTAGTATTATTAATGTAATAAAACAGAAAAGCTTTTTATATAAAACAGAATATTTTTATAAAGTTATTTATTTTAATAGACTATAAATAGAATATATTATATTCTATTATGCATAGTATTTTGTATAGTAAATTTTTTTTATATAAAACAGAATACTTTTATAAAGTTATTTATTTTATTAGACTATAAATAGAATATATTATATTTTATTATGCATAGTGTTTGTATAGTGCCTGCATAGTATTTGTATAGTAAAATCTTTTTATATAAAACAGAATACTTTTTATAAAGTTTTGTTTTATTTGATTATAAATAGGATATATTATATTTTATTGCATAGTGCAGCATAGTATCCTTTCTATTTTCTTATAAATCGGATGCTTAGTTAGAATTGACAATCACACCAAAAGTTCAGAGAATTCTTCTATAATCTTAAGCGTATTTCTTTAGAGTTTTAAGAAACTTTGAGCGTAGTGCAAGTTTTTTTCAAGAATATCCTCGTCCTACCAGTCGGAATAATCTTCTTTTACGGTACGGGATATTATTTATTGTACTCGTAAGGGGTATTATTTCTTTCGTATTCATGAAGAGAACTTCTGTTATTTCATTCCTTATTATTCTATTGGAATAACCTGTTTATGCGAAGTACCGCATACATGGTGAAATTCTTCTAATATTCCGTTCTTTATTATTCTGTCGGAATATCCTGTCTGTGCGTTTACGCTGGACCTGGTTCCATCATTTATTATTCTGTCAAAATATCTTGTCTGTGCGTTTACGCCGGACCTTGTTCCATTGTATATTATTCTGTCAGAATATCCTGTCTGTGCGTTTACGTCGGACCTGGTTCCATTATTTATTATTCTGTTGGAGTATCCTGTCGGCGCGTTTATGCATGACCTGGTTCTATTATTTATTTTTCTGTTGGAATAACCTGTTTGTGCGGTCTATCGCATGCTTAGGGAATTTTTTTGTTATTCCATTCTTTATTATACTCAGTTGGTTAAAGTTTTAGCTTTTATACTCCATGAAATTAGTGGAATATCTTTGATATTTGCGCTTCATCCAGTATCTTTTCATGAAAATATTCTTCTGAGCATTCTTGAATTTTACTCTACAAAGCAGTATCATGTTGACAATTTGGACATTGTTGGTTCCTGGACAAATTAATTCTTGAACTTGTTTTATTGAATTCTTATATCATTGTCATCATCCTTATGTTTATATTTTGTTGAAAGTCATCTGTGGCCTGTAGTGCATAGATGGACTTGGTATGATTATAACCAGGGATTTTTCGGTGTAATCATGACCGTAATGTTACAAATGATGTGGTAAAAGTCCTCATTAGCCCGTAGTGCATTGATGGACAGTTATTGGCATGATCATGACCATTGATGAATAAACGAATATCATTGGCCCGTAGTGCATGAATTATTTGTGGTTGTGATACTAATGAATATCCTTGGCCGTAGTGCAGGGATGATGTGGATTATTTATTAAGCTGAGTTCCAGTGATAAAAGTGATGAAAAACCTTTTAAATCATAAAAGATAATAGATTTTATTCTCTACTTGACTCTTTTAATGGATTGCTTATTCCGCTGCGGTTAAACTTGATGTTTGTTATATTGTATCAGTTTAACACTGTTGAAGGCTAACGATAATTTATTCTGCATTATCTTAGTCATAATATTTTTTACTGGGCTAGTTGAGCTCACCCTTTCTTTCACTGTTCTCTTCAGGAAATGAGAACGTAGCCGGGACTAGTCGGGAAACAGAGTGACTGTCCAGATGATAACATTAGTAGTCCTCACTATTCTGTTAGATAATGTGACAATAAATATATTGAGGACTTATTTTGAGTTTCAATATTGTCTAGAAGACAATGTTGTATTAAAACTCACAGCTTATGTTTGTCGTATTTTACACGACAGTTGTATAATTAAGTTTGTATTTGTATTCTGTATCATGTATTTGACGACTCAGAATAGGTGATGTATACCTATTTTGGGGGCGTCACAAGCCTCTTCTGTAAGACCCCAACTTTTTGTGAATAAAAATTTAATTTTTCTCTAAAAGTCATTTTGAATAATAAGGTGTGATTTGATTTAAAGTTATAGTTATGGGTGATATTTGCAAATTTTGTAAAGTAAGCAAGTGGTCATAAAATATTCGTTTGGTCGGAGAATATTCTTTTTATCGAGGAATATTCGTACGACAACACAATCATTAGTGGACTCCACAACGGAATTACTGTAAGATATAGAGATGGACAAAAATAACATTTTTATAAAAATAACGGTAAAACTTTTACCGTTAACTATTGAAATACCCGATGATAAAAGTACAGTAATACGTACAGTTGCACAGTAGCACACGGTATTGTACAATATCTTTGATTATTGATTCTTACTTAAGAAGTCACTCAGTTTTATTCAATTATTGTCATAGTAGTTGTTGCATAGTATCTCATATTATTTATTCAATTATTGTCACAGTATCATCTGTACAATATTTTATATTATTAAATCAAAATTGAGACGACACAGTTATTCATATTATTATTTGTATTATTGACAATGTCTAGAAAGTTCTGTCGAGGAAAGAAGTTATGTTATTTAATTGCACGCCAATAAGGAGAAGTCCTTATCGGAAAGCTCCTTCTTTCTTGTGAATGATCTGGTTGTTAATATTGTGAGTTATAATATTAATGATGAATAATTATTGAAAGATTAAAAATGTGTTTATTAAAGATAAGTGATTTATGACAAATATTTATTCAATTTTTGATATAAATAGAGGGGATTTTCATAAAGTATTTGATGTAAGTTTAGCTTATTACATGGACCCCCACTTACTCATTTTTTAAAATCGCCGGTAGAAAGTTATCTCAGTTTTTTTGTTATTATTATAGTAATAAAATAGAATACTTTTTATATTATATATAAAGTTATTCATTTTATTAGGTTATAAATAGAATATATTATATTTTATATAAAGTTTTCGTTTTATTAGAATATTTTATTGCACAGTAATAAATAGTAAAATCAAAATTTTCGACGAATTCAGCCGCCCGTGATTTTTCCTTTACTATGCTTCCGTGATTATTCTTAAATAGTGCTCTGCCATTCTCTTATAAATAGGATGCTTAGTTAAAAAAATAAAAATCACACCAGAATCAGAGAATTCTTTTTCTATAATATAGTGCGTATTTTATTTAAAGCATAAGGATACTTTGAGTACGGCAAATAGTGCTAGTTTTCTTTAAGAATATCTCCGTTATACTAGTTGGAATTACTCTCATACTAAGGTAAGATATATTATTTTCGTTCAATATTCGTAAGAAATATTATTTTCTTCCATACTCTATAGTATTTATTTCATATTCCTAAATCTACACTTATTTTGATAAGTATTGATTCTATACTCCCTGAAATTAGTAGAATATCCTTGAATTTTGCACTTCATCTAGTATCGTTTCACTGAAATATTTTTCTGAACTTTCTTGTTAAATTTTAATCTTTTCATGCCGGGATACTATTCACTCGAGTACTATTCACGGGATACTATTCATACATACGGTACTATTCATGAAGTACTATTCACGAGGTACTATTCACGATAAAAATCTGTTTCTTTTCTGTCCAAATTATTTTTGATACATGAATATCAATCTTGAATTTTACTCCACAATTAATTATCATGTTGACAATTTGGATATTCTTAAACTCTGGATAAATTAAATTATAAATCTTTAATATTTATCATTAATCTCACTTGATTGATTTCTTATATCATTGTCATCATCCTCATGCTTAAATTAAGATGAAAGTCATCTTTGGCCCGTAGTGCATAGATGGACTGTTGATTAGTATGATTATGATTAGGAATTGTGTATTGGTATAATCATGACATGATGTGGTGAAAGTCTTCTTTGGCTCGTAGTGCATAAATGGACAGTTATTTAGCATGATCATGACCACTGGTGATACTAACGAATATCATTGGCCCGTAGTGCATGTTTAATTCGGTGATGTGGATTATTTATTGAGTTGTGTTACAGAGATAAAATATTGATGATGAACTTTTAAATCATAGAAGATAGTAGACATCATGCTTTACTTGACTCTTCTAATGGATTGTGTAAGACCCCAACTTTTTAAAAATAAAATTGAATTTCCTCTAATTATTATTTTGAATAATAAAGTATTAATTTGATATAATACTTTGGTTATGGGTGAAATGTGTAAATTTTACAAAATAAGCAAGTGGTTATAAAATATTCATTGTTGTCGAGGAATATTCGTTTGGTCGTGGAATATTCTTACTGTCGGGGAATATTCGTACGACGGCGCAGCCATTTGTAGGCCCCATAACGGAAGACAATCGGATGAAGGAAACGATAATTTTGAGTTTTTATAAATAACGGCGTAGTTGTTACTGTTAACACTGTTGGAATACCCGATGGTTAAAATACAGTAATATGCGTGGTTGTATAGTAGCACACGGTATTACACAGTATTTTTGAATTATTGATTCTTACGTAAGAAGGCATTACTCAATAATTATTATAGTAATTACTGTTCAATATTTTATTTTATTGATTCAATAATTGCTACGTTGATATTTTATATTATTATGGTTTCAATATTTGTCACTGCACAGTATTTTCCATTATCATATCAATAATTCATATTATTTGAATAATATTATTAGATAGCATTATTGGCAATGTCTAAGGAAGTTCAGTCTAGAAAAGGGGTTTGGTCACCTAATTGCGCGCCAATAAGGAGAAATCCTTATCGGAAAGCCCCCTCTTTCTTGGGAACGACCTAGTTGTCATAATTATGATTCTGTAATATTATTTGTGAATAATTAATTATTGATTTATATGATAAGAAAATATTTATTTTATGTGGATGGATAGGGAAATATTTATTTTGTATAGATATAAATGAGGGAATTAATGCTGAGGTATTTTATCAGTATTTTGTCAGAATGGAGGTATTAAAAATCGTCCGTATGTGGATTTCGATCATTTTTCGTTTGGAATTTGGAAAAACTTAGATCTACAAAGTTGTAGAAAATTTAATTTCCTATGGAATGGACATAAAATCGTATTTTTTTTATAAAAGGGATATTTATTATGAATTATTGAAGTTTCAGAAATAAATATTTTTATTAAAATTATGGGTGGGACCCACTTTTGTTTTTTTTGTGAAAACATATACTGAAAATTTTTGTTCAAAGGTGGAGTGCTGGTCTTGGTCTTGGCATGCGTAGAAGAAAATAATAATAATATTATTTTATTAATTTAGTCTGCTTTGGCGTTCTTGCATTTTCCTATAAATAGGGTGCTTAGTTAGAATTAAAAATTACACCAGAAATAAGTTTTCTCTCTCTATATATTATCGAGCGTATTTTGTGAGTATTTAGATACTTTAAGAGTTGCTATTCAGTGTAAATTTCCTTCAATATTACATCCGATATTCCAGTCAAAAGTACTGTTCTTTTGAGATAAGGGATGTTATTTTCTTCGTAAATGATGTTATTTTTTTAATATCATTATGCCAAAATATTGATATAAATTTTATTGTGAAATTTCTACCTTTTTGAGTCGGGGTTACTATTCACGTATATGGCACTATTCACGAATACGGCACTATTCACAGAAAAATAAAATTTTCTCTTCTTTGTCCAAGATGTCTATTATGGTTACTATCTTTGATTGTATCTATGTTTTGATCTTCATTCTTGAATTTTACTCCACTATTGTTTATTATGAAGCGTTTTTGAACTTGGATTATTTAAAGTACGAATCTTTAATCTTTGTCCTTTTATCTCACTGGATTCGTTTTTTTAAAATATTTTTCATCATCCTCAGTCCTAAATGATGATATAACTGTATATCTTTGGCCTGTAGTGCAAAGATGAATGATTACCTGATGAATATCTTTGGCCCGTAGTGCAAAGATGAACAGGTGTTGAGATGAACATGACCAACTGGTGATACAAATGAATATCTTTGGCCTGTAGTGAAAAAATGAATATTTGATGCAAGATGTATATTGATTGATGTTACATGGATAAAATATTGATGATGGACTTTTAAATTCATAGATAATAGTAGATTTCATTCTCTAGTTAACTCTTCTAATGAATTATTATTTTCGTTGCGAATATTGATCTAAAACTGATTTTCCATTATATTTTATCTGATTTGTTGAAGGCTAACAATAATTTGTTGTTCTTTATCTTAGTCATAATATTCTTTACTGAGCTAGTTGAGCTCACCCTTTTCCTTTTTGTTCTATTTTTCTTCTCAGGGGGAGAGAATATAGCGGGAACTAGTTGGGATATGGAATGATGGATCAAGATAGTTGTTTAGCAGTCCTCACTATTTTGTAAAATAGCGTATCAATAATTATAATGAGGACTTATTTGAGTTTGAATATTGTCTAGAAGATAATATTTGTATTTAAACTCATAGTATAGGTGTTGTCATATTTTGCACGATAATTGTAATAATGAAGTTGTAGTTATTTCTGTATCATGTATTTGGCAACTCAGAATGGGTGATGTAAACCTATTTTGGGGGCGTCACAGTTGGTATCAGAGCTTAGGGATATGGTCTCTGGCGGAGATTGAGGAATATAACTATGAGGGGAGAGACGAGTAATCCTTCGTTAGTGTGTCCTACCTAAGTTTATTTGGTTGGTCAGTCGAAGCATATGGCTAATATGTGATATGTTAATTTGTTAATTAACCCTTGTTTTGTGGCAGTATTTGAGAATGGCAGCTGAAAATATTAACAATGGAGTGAATGAGACCGTGGAGACAACTTTAATCACTACCCATTGGAACGTGCAACAGGAAGGCAATATTCCTCCTGTAAACAACACTACCGAACAAATAATGAATGATGGGATGTTTAGAAGCTTTTTGCAGTTCATGCAAAATCAGACGAGGGAGACTCGTGTACAAAATACTGGTGGAAATGATAGCAATGCGCGACTTTTCACAGCCAAGCAGTTTAAAGAGTTGGGACCACCAGAATTTGTGGGAAAGCTGAATTCGATCAAGGCGAAAATGTGGGTTAAGCAAATTACCAAGATATTTGATGTCATGGGATGCATAGAGGAACAGAAAGTTCCATTTGCCACCTTTATGTTCTGTGGTGAGGCAGATTACTGGTGAGAATCTGTGAAGCGTACCCAGCCTACCGCACTCAACATGTCTTGGGAAACGTTTCAGAAACTATTTAATGACAAGTTCTTTCCTAAAAGTATTCGTCATATAAAGGAGGTAGAGTTTATCAGACTGGAACAAAACAACCTGACCGTGTCTCAGTACGAGGCTAAGTTTGCAGAGTTATCTAGGTTTGCACCTCATTTGGTAGAGAATGAGGAACGAATGACGCAGATGTTTCTGAGAGGTCTAAAACCTGAGATTCGGCAATATCTTATTTCTCATAAATTTTCTCTATATTCAGATGTTGTAAACATGGCTCAATTATTAGAGTGAGATAATGAGTTTATTCAACCGAGGGACCACAACCAGGGTCATACCGGTGGTAGCAGTCATCGGAGCAATGACAACCAGCGAGTTGGAAAACATTCGGACAATAGCGATAACCACTCTGGTGGTAATCATGGCCATGATAATAGAAGAAGCGAGTCTGGAGGAGATTTCAAAAAGAGAAGGTACAACAATGACAATGTGAAGGCGTCAGCACCAACATCAACTGTTTCTAGGGGAGGAGATCAATCACCGGTCGTATGTTACAAATGCGAGAAAGAGAGACATATCAGCCCAAACTGCCCACAACAATCCAAGGTGTGTTATAACTGTGAAAAGGAAGGTCACATAGCTAGATATTGTCTTGTTGCGAAACCAAGTCCAACGGGGATGGTGACTCCAAACGCTATCCCGAACAAGTCAAAGTCGGTGGTTCCGGAAAGAGCATTTCTCGTGACTACCCAAAACGCGAGGAACCCGAACGAGGTGATCACGGGTAAGCTAATCATAAACTCTTGCGAAGTTTATACTTTATTAGATACCGGTTCTACCCATTCTTTTATTTCTCCTGCTTGTGCTCAACGTTTGAACTTAACTTCGGAGAAATTAGACTTTGATTTATCTGTTGAAACTCCGTTAGGAGAAACTTTCATTACATCCACTACTTATAAATCTTGCTTGATCCAAGTTGGTACCATCACATTACCTGTCGATCTTATTTCTTTGAAAATACTTGCATTTGATGTGATTTTAGGGATTGATTGGTTAACTATTCATTATGTCAAAATTGATTATTTTCGTAAGGTTGTTAGTTTTCATATTCCTAACCAACCTGTTATGCGAATTCAAGCAACCAAACCACTAAAGTCAATCACTGTCATATCAAGCCATAAAGCTATTCGTTTATTGAAAAACGGATGCCAAGCTTTTCTAGCCCATGTCACGGACTTGAACAAAAACACGTTAAATTTGAATAATATTTCTGTTGTTAGTGAATTTCCTGACGTATTTCCTGAAGAACTTTCCGGTCTACCCCCAGAACGTGAAGTTGAATTCTTTATTGACCTTGAACCTAGTACAAAGACCATTTCTAAAATCCCATATCGAATGGCTCCCATTGAACTTCAGGAGTTAAAGGTCCAACTACAGGAGTTATTAGACATTGGTTTCATTCGTCCTAGTACATCTCCTTGGGGTGCTCCTGTTTTATTTGTAAAGAAGAAAGATGGGAGTATGCGACTTTGTATTGACTACCGAGAATTAAACCATGTCACCATCAAGAATAGGTATCCGCTACCTCCCATTGATGACCTGTTTGACTAGTTACAAGGATCACAATTCTTTTCAAAGATCGATATTCGTTCTGGATATCATCAACTGAAGATTAAAACTGAGGATATTCCGAAGACTGTTTTCAGAACTCGGCACGGGCATTATAAATTCTTAGTCATGTCTTTTGGACTGACTAATGCTTCTGCTACTTTCATGGATATGATGAACCGTATGTTCAAGGAATATTTGGATCAGTTCGTTGTTATTGATGACATCCTCATCTATTCCAAAAGTCGTTAAGATCATGAGCACCATTTGAAGTTGGTACTTCAAAGGCTTCGTGATAACAAGCTATATACCAAGCTGAAGAAATGCGAGTTCTAGCTTGAGAAAGTAGCATTCCTTGGGCACATGGTGTCAAAACATGGAGTATCTATTGATTCGGCGAAGATTGAAGCAGTACAAAGTTGGGAGCAACCGAAGTCAGTGACTGAAGTACGTAGATTTCTGAGCTTAGCTGGTTATTATCGGAGATTTGTGGAAGTATTTTATCGAATCTCTACTCCGTTAACTTAGCTGGCTCAGAAAGATACAAAATTTGTATGGAGCGAGGAATGCGAGAAGAGTTTCCAAGAGCTCAAGAGGAGACTCATTTCGGCATCTGTTCTGACAATACTATCTGGTTCAGATGGATTTGTTATCTACAACAATGCTTCAGGCAAAGGGTTAGGATGTGTTCTCATGCAACATAGAAAAGTCATAGCCTATGGCTCGCGACAACTCAAAGAATATAAGAGGAATTATCCTACTCATGATCTGGAGTTGGCAACAATCATTTTTGCATTGAAGATCTGAAGACACTACCTGTATGGAGAGAAAGTGGAGATCTATACAGATTATAAAAGCCTCAAATATTTCTTCACCCAAAAGGAACTCAATATGCGGCAACGACATTGGCTCGAGTTGTTGAAAGATTACGACCATACCATTCAATATCATCTTGGAAAAGCAAACGTGGTAGCTGACGCATTGAGTATAAGATCATATACGGGTACGAGTGTAATGTTGTTAACACAAAGGCCCATTTTCTATGGCTTACAAAGTATGGAGATAGAGGTAAAGGCTCCAAGTACCCACGTGATGATATCAAACATACAAGTAGAACCGACTTTAATCGATAAAGTTAAAGCTGCTCAAGCTACGGACCTGGAGCTGATGCGTATGAAAAAGAAATTACAAGAAGGTGTTATTCCAGAAGAAAGAATAGATGAAGAAGGAATACTTCGAGTCAACTCCAGACTTTGTGTTCCTAACGATTCTGACTTGAAGCATAGAATCATGATGGAGGCACACAACACACCGTTTGCAATCCATCCTAGGAGTACCAAAATGTATCATGATCTTCGACATACATTTTGGTGGAGCAATATGAAGAGAGAGATCGTGGAGTTTATCTCGAGATGTTTAACTTGTCAACGTGTAAAGGCGGAGTATCAAGTGCCAAAGGGTCCATTACAACCACTTGAGATTCTGAAATGGAAATGGGAACACATTACTGTGAATTTCGTTACAGGTCTTCCCAAGGTTTCTCAAGGCATAGATGCGATTTGGGTTATTGTTGATAGAATATCCAAGTATGCTCATTTCTTGCCTATACGTGAGACTTATTCCCTTGAACGTCTTGCTCATATATACGTAAATGAGATTCTGAGATTGCATGGCATGCCAGTATCCATAGTTTCAGATCGTGACCCAAGATTCACTTCACGATTTTGGGTTAGCTTGCAGAAAGCTATGGGCCCGGATTTACGATTCAGTTCGGCATACCATCCTTAAACGGACGGGCAATCAAAAAGGACTATTCAAACTCTTGAAGATCTATTACGACTCTGTGTCCTAGATTTCAAAGGAAGTTAGGATAAGTACTTGCCATTGGTGGAATTCTCCTACAACAACAGTTATCAAGCAAGTATAGGCATGGCTCCATTCGAAGCATTGTATGGACGAAAGTGCCGCTCTCCAGTATGTTGGGATGAGGTGGGAGATGCAATGTTGTTGGGACTAGAGTTGGTACAAATGACTACAGAGAATATCCAAATGATCTGACAACATATACAAACGGTATAGGATCGACAAAAGAGTTATACAGATCTTCATCGAAAGGACGTGGAATTTAATATTGGGGATCATGTATTGTTACGTATTGCTCCATGGAAGGGAGTTACAAGATTTGGAAAGAGAGAAAAGTTCAATCCAAGATTTGTTGGTCCATTTGAGATACTTGACCGAATAAGAAATGTGGCCTATAGACTCGCATTACCTCTAAGTATGTCTCGTGTTCATAATATTTTTCACATATTTATGCTTCGCAAATATGTGAAAGACCCGAACCACATTATTGAGTTAGAACCAGACGAGATAGTCGAAGATTTAACGTACGAGGAGGTACCTGTTAAGATCTTGGATAGGAAAGAGCATGTCCTACGCACCAAGGTTATACCACAAGTTAAGGTTTTGTGGAGAAACCATGCTATTGAAGAAATAACATGGGAGTTAGAATCAGAAATGAAAGTGAGGTATCCTTACCTTTTCGAAACACTAGGTACGTACGATAATTTCGAGGACGAAATTTTATAAGGAGGAGAGGTTGTAAGACCACAACTTTTTATAAATAAAATTGAATTTTCTTTAATTATTATTTTGAATAATAAAATGTTAATTTGATATAATACTTTGGTTATGGGTGCAATGTTCAAATTTTGTAAAATAAGCAAGTTGTTATAAAATATTCATTGTTATCGGGGAATATTCGTTTGGTCGTGGATTATTCTTGCTGTCGGAGAATATTCGTACGACGGGGCAGCCATTTGTGGGCCCCATAACGAAAAACGGCTAGATAAAGAAAACGGCAAGTTTGAGTTTTTACAAATAATGGCGTAGTTGTTACTGTTAACACTGTTGGAATACCCGATGGTTAAAATACATTAATACGCGTGGTTACATAGTAGCACACGGTATTGCACAGTATTTTAAATTATTGATTCTTACATAAAAAGGCACTACTCAATAATTGTTACAGTAATTACTGTTCAATATTTTATTTTATTGATTCAATAATTGCTATGTTGATATTTTATATTATTGTGGTTTCAATAATTGTCACTACACAGTATTTCTCATTATCAGATCAATAATTCATATTATTTGAATAATATTATTGGATATCATTATTGACAATGTCTAAGGAAGTTATGTCTAGGAAAGGGGTTTGGTCATCTAATTGCGCGACAATAAAGAGAAATCCTTATCGGGAAGCCCCCTCTTTCCTGGTAACGACCTGGTTGTCATAAATGTGATTCTGTAATATTATTTGTGAATAATTAATAATTGATTTATATGATAAGAAAATATTTATTTTATGTGAATGGATAGGAAAATATTTATTTTGTATGGATATAAATGAAGGAATTAATACTGAGGTGTTTTATCAGTATTTTATCGGAATGGGGGTATTAAAAATCGTCCGTATGTGGATTTCGGTCATTTTTCGTTTGGAATTTGGAAAAACTTAAATCTACAATGTTGTAGAAAATTTAATTTCCTATGGAATGGACTAAAATCGTATTTTTCTGATAAAAGGGCTATTTATTATGAATTATTGAAGTTTCAGAAATAAATATTTTTATTAAAATTATGGGTGGGACCCACTTTTATTTTTTTGTGAAAACATGTGCTGAAAAATTTTGTTCAAAGGTGGAGTGTTGGTCTTGGTCTTGGCATGCGTAGAAGAAAATAATAATAATATTATTTTATTAATTTAGTTTGCTTTGACGTTCTTGCATTTTCCTATAAATATGATGCTTAGTTAGAATTAAAAATCACACCAGAAACAAATTTTCTGTGACGAACGAGATTTTTGTAAATTAATTTTTAATATTTATTGAATTAAATAAATATTTTTCTATGATTTAATTAGTGAATTAAATAATTATTTGATGCAATTGTGGTAGATTAATTTAATTATATGTGTTAAATTTATTAAATTAATGTGGAGAATTTTTATTATCGAAATATGTAATTATGTGAGCTTATTGAATTAAATGAAATATTTAATTAAGCATGATATTATTTAATTATTTAATTATTAATTAGAGAGTTAATAATTTGACATTATTTATTAATGAGAAATTAATTATATGACTATGTGAAATTATGAGAAGTTATTATATTTTATTTATATTAAATAAGATATTGATTTTATGAAGGAGTGTGACATTAATTAAACTTTATGATAAAAGATTTTATTAAATTAAATGGTTTTGAAATCTATTCTTGCTAGCTAAACAAGGCCCTATGGGGAGTTAGAAGCAGTTACCCATTATTGGGTTAACTGACCACTCAGTGCGTCAGTTCATTCCATATATACGTCTTCTTATCAATTCCTATTTTTCTAAGTCTAAGAACAAACAATCACAAAGATAAAACTTTCAGAGAAAATATTTGGAGTTTTGATGGAGATTGTAAAAGAAGAATTGAAAAGCATTTAGCCTACTAATTTATACTCCACACAGTAATCTCCTCATTCCCAATTTCTATTTTTACGTTGTTAAGTTTCATGAACATGGCTTTCAAAGTTTTTGGTTTAACCTCTGTAATTGGGATAGGAGTAATGATTATGGGTTGTGTATGTGTTATGACATATCACATCGTATTTAATTATATATATTATGTAAATCATATCATCAGTTTCATGAAAACACATGTCGTATATGTTTTTCAAAAAAAAAAACTTACATAGTTTGGATTTTGGCCATATGGCCTTATACGTGATATTTCATGTGTTGATCATATATTATCCCTAAATTTTACACTCGTATTGTATTATGCATGTTGATACGAAGAGACCAAAGTTTAAATGAACGGATTCGGTGTTATAACGAATCCGTAGTAAAAATTTTCATGTTTTATTTTCAAAACCTTCAAGAACATCAAAGTCAGTGAAATTGCATGCTTTAATTCTGTAATTAAGTGTTTAAATTGGTTAAAGTCATTATATAAATGTTGGGTTATGTTTATGCATGAATTATATCATATGGGTATGTCTAATTTTGAGTAGAAAATAAGAAATTGGCATGTTCTGCGATTTTCGCGAACTGCCATTTCTGTGTCTGGTACGCCGCGTCGCAGCGTCGGCTACCTGCCTATTTCCCGCGCCGCAGTGCCAAGTCTCGAGCCGCAGCGCCACCACGTCGCAGCGCCAAGAGCCCGGCCGCAGTGCCATCGCGCCGCAGCGCGAAGACCAAGTATATCAGTTAAGTCTAGCAATATGTTAGTAACTTAATGTAATGAATTATTTTTAAAATGTTAAGTCTAGCAATATGTTAGTAACTTAATGTAATGAACATGTAAACATGTTAGAAGTATAAAGAGAAGTAAAATAGATGTGTAACATGTAAATAACATAATTGCATGTGGATCGAATTATTGAATACATAATTAAATTCATGAAGTGATATTATGTGACAGTGAATGTGATAAATTGACTAAGTATAGTCATAAATTTGAGATTAGACAAAGAATAACTTATGATGTTTAGTACGTTATTATTGACTGGCATTGTGAACATAATTGATATGTAGGATTTAATTCAAAGAAAGAGTTAATTAAGTGTAATCTACGCACGAGGCAAGTTTCCTAACCCTACTTGTTATCGTTATATATGTTGATTAATTCACCTTTCTACATTGGGCAAGTTCTCATTATTATTGATCAAGTCTGTTTTGTATATTAAAGTTTATAAATCTTTCAAGCATGATACTGTTATACAATACTGATTCTATTGTATACCTTTTGAGATTCTATTCAATTAAGTTATCAATTGTTGTTAAACCTTGTTAGACTAGCGAACCCTTATTGATTCAACTAGTCCATAGTTGATGAGCGTTCTAAATTTCAGAACCCTTGATGAATTATCCAAACCAAACTTCCTTTGGTGCGGACTCGGATGTCAAATTGAGATGAACAACCCTGTATAGGGGATTATTTACGCTTTAGCGTTAAGATATTGTGCACAGTATGGTACTAAGGGCTGATCCCACTAAGTACGAGAAGAAAGGTCCATAGTCTTATGACTGTTAAAGGTTTCAAGTATAACCCTTGACAACCTAGGCCATAGTTCAAGGTCTTATGACCCTCAGAAATTTCTTTTGATTCTTGTTATTCATTCTTGATTCAAAAGTTGAGCTTTTATATTTGAAGTTATTATTATTCACTCGCATGTTATTATTCATTTGTTATATTGTTATACTTGTGGGCAATCGTGCTCACTCTTGCATAATAATAACATTGCAGTTAAGAACGAAAGAGCAGACGAACCTTCCACTAGTAAAGGCAAGGGCAAGCTTAGCAAGTAATGAAGACTGTTCTATTATTGTGGTTATGTAATTAGAATTGATGTTACTTAAGACTTATTTGTTTATGTTTACGCACAGATGATTTAAGGTTAGAGTGACCTGGGATTTATTTATTATGAAGTTGATGTAACCCCATAAGGGGAGAGATTTATTATTATTTATATCTACTGCATGGTTTGCGTTTATTTATGGGTAGATAGATATATGATGTTGTATCGTGAACACCAAATCCTGTGGAAATAGAAGTACCGGATTTGGGGGGTGACACATTTTCTCTCTCTATATATTATCGAACGTATTTTGTGTGTATTTAGATTCTTTGAGAGTTGCTATTCAGTGCAAGTTTCCTTCAGTATTACATCTAATATTCCAGTCAGAAGTACTGTTCTTTTGAGGTAAGGGGTGTTATTTTCTTCAATATCATTATGTCAAAATATTGATATGAATTTTATTGTGAAATTTCTACCTTTTTGAGTCGGGGTTACTATTCACGTATACGGCACTATTCACGAATACGACACTATTCACAAAAAAATAAAATTTTCTCTTCTTTGTGCAAAATGTCTATTATGGTTATTATCTTTGATTGTATCCATGTTTTGATCTTCATTCTTGAATTTTACTCCACTATGGTTTATTATGGAGCGTTTTTGAACTTGAATTATCTAAAGTACGAATCCCTAATCTTTGTCCTTTTATCTCACTAGATTCGTTTCTTTAAAATATTTTTCATCATCCTCAGTCCTAAATGATGATATAACTGTATATCTTTGGCCTGTAGTGCAAAGATAAATGATTACCTGATGAATATCTTTGGCTCGTAGTGCAAAGATGAACAAGTGTTCATATGAACATGACCAACTGGTGATACAAATGAATATCTTTGGCCCGTAGTGCAAAGATGAATATTTGATGCTAGATGTATATTGATTGATGTTGCAGGGATAAAATATTGATGATGGACTTTTAAATTCATAGATGATAGTCGATTTCATTCTTTACTTAACTCTTCTAATGAATTGTTATTTCTGTTGTGAATATTGATCTAAATCTGGTTGTCCATTATATTTTCTCTGATTTGTTGAAGGCTAACAATAATTCGTTGTTCTTTATCTTAGTCATAATATTCTTTACTGGGCAAGTTGAGCTCACCCTTTTTCTTTTTGTACCATTTTTCTTCTCAGGAGGAGAGAATATAGCGGGAACTAGTCGGGGTATGGAATGATGGATCAAGATAGTTGTTTAGCAGTCTTCACTATTTTGTAAAATAGTGTATCAATAATTTTAATGAGGACTTATTTGAGTTTGAATACTGTTTAGAAGATAATATTTGTATTTAAACTCACAGTATATGTGTTGTCGTATTTTGCACGACAATTGTAATAACACTGCAAGAAAATGGCCTATCAGCGACCGCCTATCAGCGACCGCATGTGGTCGCTGATCCGTATCAGTGACCAACTCCGGTCGCTGATAGTCGTCGCATAAAATCTGGTCGCTGAGATGCACATCAGTGACCACCATTAGTGACCGATATTAGCGATCGAAATGACGAATTCGGTCACTAAGCTGAGTCAGCATGGTTCAGGGCCAAAGGCTGACGTGGTCCACGTGTCAGCAACTGGTATTAGCGACCGCATGCGGTCGCTGATACCCTCAAATTATAAGCAATAGCTAATAGTTATCAACTACCGCATGCGGTCGCTGATTTTTAAAAACTGAAATCCAGATTTTTGTTTTTTTGCAGAATTCCCGAAAAACTGTACCTGTTTTGTACCTGCTTTATCCCAACACATACACAACAATATAAACACTCTGCACAACAATATAAACATTCATCGTCCACAGACACATGCACCAAACTAGTATATAAACTATATATAAACCTTTAAAAACCAATATGAATTGAATAATTTAAACCACAAATCTAATGTTTAAGTTAACAAACATCCAAATAATGAATATACAAGTACAAGCTTATCAAATAACTACAAAACAACATTAAGGCAGGTACGTCAAACATCATCGTCTCCTTGATCCCCCTGTAATTAATAAAATAATAAAAAAAGTTACAAATATAGTAACTATGTTGATACTGGTATATATTAGGACAATATATACAACAAATTGATTACCTCATCGTCATCCCCATGTTGTGCTGCTGCTGATGCTGCTACTGCTTCAGCTAACTCCTCGAGACTCAGAGCCCCCAAATGCATGCCCAGTATCTTCAGAAGATCTCGATCTCGACATATAGTTCTCACACAGTCAGCCAGAGTATGAACAGCTGGATGACTCAATGACTGTGAAGACTGGGTAGCAGAGCAGCCTGAGCCACTGAAGGATGGGCGTCGTCGTTGTCCTTGACCTTTAATATAGTTCTTCTTCACAACAGACGCCCTCTCTCACAACTCTTGATCAATTGGTGGACGTGGAGTGCCTTCAGGATAGCGCTAATTCAATAAACGCTTATAAGTATCTTGTCATTATGTTAACAATTAAATAGTTAAAAATAAATTCTGTAAGCATTGATAAACAAAATCAAGTTGTTAAAACTTATTATCTCTATCTGGATAGCATCAAGCAGACCATCACGGGTGGCCACGTACACATCCAGCCAATGGATAGGTTGACCTTGAGACTGAGACTCCTATACAAAAAATAGGCCAATATTACTAAGTAAAAATGTGATATATTTTCTATAATTTATGATTGTAAACATATTAAAACTTGTAAATACGTACCCTGGCAGTGATATGCTGCAACTGTGAAATACTGCCCCTTGTATGTTCCTTTAGCCTTTTTGCCATCGAGTACACCCGAGGATCTGTTGGTGGCAGCAGTCTTTTGTCTTTTCACCCAGTTCTCAGCCCATATGGACTGGGTGCACCACCAGGGGCTATGCTCGTGCATGTAATCCTCTCCCTGGCCTGGATGGTCGATCGATGCATTGTGGAGGGCTTTTTGTCGTTCTATATTCAAATTATCTTTGGTGCGGATCGCGCACTTCTGGCAGAATAATGTCTGTATCACTGAAACCTGCGCGTCCTCCCATCTATACCTTTTCTGAAAATAAAATAATAATAATAACATTACTAAATAATTATCCTTAGAATATTATATTATCTGTCATAATTAAAAAAAATATACCTGAAATTCAGCCCAAACAGCATCCTTGTGGGTGATAGGTGTGCTCGCCCACGTAATCACAGGTGTAGGCCAATTCTGTAAACACAGCTGTGATATGCACTTGACGATCTTATTTTCTGAAAAATCACTATAATATACAACAATTTACATCAACGATAAGTAGATACTTTAAAGCAATTTACATCTAAGTTCTATATATCTTGTATAAATGGAATCTAAAATGCTTATATATAAATGATGCGAGACGTACGCGCTATCAGGAGGAGGGCGAATCTAAATAAAAATCCGATCATCCGAATTAGTAGGGGCCTTGGGCACATGATTAGGCCCCCTACCCAAGCTGCGCTTTTTCTGCGCTACTTCAGAAGCCAACTGTACATTACAGATTTCAAGATGTTATTATGAGTTATATTTGATTACATGTATATATGAATATATAAAATGACAATAAACATAACAGTGATATAAACATGTATATATATGAATATAAAATGACAATAAACAAAAATTGCATTTAAATAGTTAAGTACATAAACATGACAATGATATAAAAAACATGTAATGCTAAACATACATTTCATTTGTTCAAGTGTCAATGTCTGATTCAGAATCATCTTGTATACGTGTTGCAGATTTATAACCATCATCTACTTCAGATTCAGTGTCAGATTCAGTCCATAACTCTTCTTCCTCAGGATCAATGTCATCTGACACAAGTATTGACTCAGGATCTAATTCATGTGGTTCATCTCCACCATCTAACTGGATTACTTCATTGTCGTCCTCCACATTTATATTAGTTTGACTATGAAGCATTTGTTCTTGGTAAATCTCCTCATCAACTACTTCTACACGACTACGCGCGGGAGTATGAATTATAACTTGCCAATCTGTAGGCGGTCTATCCCTTTTCCTAACAGGACTAGGAGTGTAGTATACTTGTACTATTTGAGTTGGTAAAACAAACGGTTCGTTGGAGTACGCAGACCTATGGAGGTCAATATCGACGATTCTATGTATGTTAACACGTATCCCTTTTTCTGAATCAAACCAACGGCACTTGAACAAGTGAATATGACCCCCGTACGTTGCCCTTGTACGACAACTCTACAATTTCCTCCAACTCCCCATAAAAGGCATGACCAAGCTCATTGTAACAAGCTCATTGGACACATAATCATTTATTTTGTAACCATTGCGGCTGACTTGGTCCCTATCTGGTCCCATAGCTAGGACTTGTACATTAGCTGGAATCATTGATCCCTCAGTCAAAGCCTACAAAAACTCCATCTTATTAAATGAAGTCATAGTTAATATGGAGTATATATATATATATATATATATATATATATATATATATATATATATATATATATATATATATGTCGTGCTTAAGAAATTGAACTTACTTTGTCCTTTAGCCAAAGTGCAAATTTTTTATCACGATTGATTTGAATATCTTTATCAGTTATGCCAGGATGCTTCACTTTTAACTCATCATCATACAATCTATACAATGTTATAAACATTAACATATTGGAATAAATTTTCAACTTAAAAGATAAATTATCAAGTTTACTGTGTACCTCACAAATTCGTCAATCTCCTCGCAATTGAGAAGAATATAAGTATGTGCAACATGTAATTCTTGCTCAGAGAGGAATATGCGCTTCCCTTTTCCATAAGCGTGGCTCGATAGACCAAATACAGAGAGCCGACCATTTAGTTCAACATTTCCCCCATCATCATGTCTCGATACTCGATTGGCCTTTGTCAAGACTTCGTCCGAAAAATAGTCTGAGACAAACGTAGATATCTCATCGAAACTATATGCCTCACATATCGACCCCTCGACATAAGCTCTATTCTTCACCTTCCTCTTAAGATTTCCCATCACCCTCTCGAAAGGGTACATCCATCTATATTGAACTGGACCCCCAACATGAGCTTCATAGGAAAGATGGATTTGCAAATGCTCCATGGAGTCAAAAATACCAGGTGGGAATATTTTTTCTAGTTTATACTTGATCTCTATGATGTTCTTCTCAAGTACAGACATATCCTTCTCATTTAATGATTTTGAACATAAGTCTTTGAAGAAACGACTAAGATCCGTCAAAGCATCCCATATTGATTTATCAAGCAGATCCCGAAATGCTATAGGCATAAGTCTCTCTATGAACACATGACAGTCATGACTTTTCATCCCTTGCAATTTCTCACCCGTAACACACCTTGCAATGTTGACACATATCCATCTGGTAGTTTCAGAGACTTAACCCAAGTGCACACATCTTCAACTTGGCTTTTGGACAATGTGTACCTTTCATGCGGTTTAACAATCTTACCATTAGGAGATTCAGAAAGTTCTAATCCAGGATGCTTACAAATATCTTTCATGTCCAAACGTGCCTTATCATTATCTTTTGTCTTCCCCGTAACATTCATCACGGTTTTAAACACATTGTCAAATACATTCTTCTCAATATGCATCACATCTAGATTATGACGAATCAAATTTGTAGACCAATAAGGCAGTTCCCAAAAGATGCTTCTCCGAACCCAATTATGAGATTCTCTAAACCCATTGATTATGTTTGTGGCATCAATCTTACCAAATGGGATAACCGGCAATCTCATCACAAGATCTCGCATCTCCGTTCCCGATAATCGCGGTGCAGGCATATCATTGTCTACTTTCCCTTTCCTGAAGTGTTCTCTATTTCTTCGAAACGGGTGATCTACCGGCAAGAAGCGACGATGACAGTCAAACCAGCAAGGCTTCCGACCTTTTGATAGATTGAAAGACTTTGTATGCTCCATACAATACGGACAAGCCAACTTCCCGTGTGTACTCCATCCAGCTAACATACCATAAGCTAGGAAGTCACTTATAGTCCACATAACTATTGCCCTAAGGTTGAAATTTGTTTTCGTTGTAACATCCCAAGTCTGTACTCCATCCTCCCACAATACCTTCAACTCATCTATAAGAGGTCTCAAGTAAACATCTAAGTTCTTTCCAAGACTTTTAGGACTAGGAACCACGAGTGAAAGAAATAAGTATGGCTGTTTCATACACATCCAATGAGGCAAGTTGTACGGAGTAACAATCACATGGCCAACATGAGTACAGAACAACTGAGTAGCCAAACGGATTGAAACCATCGGTGGACAATTCAAGCCTCACATTTCTAGGTTCCAATGCAAACCCAGGATGTGCTAAGTTGAAATATTTCCAAGCCTGCCCATCTGCGGGATGATTTAGTTCTCCATCTTTAGTTGGAGATTTCGCATGCCAACTCATATGTTCAGCTGTTCTTGAAGACATGTACAATCTTTTTAGCTAATGTGTTATTGGAAAATACCTTAGAATCTTAAAAGGTATACTTGATTTTTTTGTAGTCACACCCTCTTTATTAGGCCTAAACCGATCATGACTGCAAAACGTGCACCTTGTCAACTGTTCATTTTCCTTATAAAATAACATGCAATCGTTGGGACATGAATCGATCTTTTGGTATCCAAGACCCAACTTCTTCACCATTTTCATACAAAAGTAATAGTTACCTGTTAATTTCTCACCGTCAGGCAACATACTCTTAATGGCCTTCAAAAGCGACTCAAAATACTCATGGCTCATGTTGTGATCAGCCTTGATGTTAAGTAATTTCGCCACTACAGACAATGTCGTGTGTTTGGTGCAACCATGCCACAATGGCTCGCTACCCTCGTCTAACAACTTAAAGAAGTCTTTGGCATCAGAATTCATAGGTTGCTCTCTGCCTTGTTCCCAATTAAAATCTGGCCCTGCAATATCATGAACCATTTCATTCATACGATGAGTACTACTGCCCAAATTGTGTACTTCTGTGATGCCACCATCTCTTCTATGCCCATGTGCCCACCAACATTCTTCATAATTTTTCATGAACCCAGAAACAAGTAAATAATAGTTTACCACGTCTCTATCCATATAATTTATATTCTTACACTTCAAACATGGACATCGTATCTGCGACTGACCATTCATACATTCTGGGTGACTATGCGTATACTCCAAAAACACTTGGCAACCAGCTCTAAATTCACCTATAGCACCTATCTGGGCACTTGACTTTCATCGTGCCATCCAACTACAGTCTGAATAGAGGTCCATGATTCCATGGTACCTACTACAGACAACATTATAAATGTTGTAAGACCCCAAATTATTAATAAATGAAATTTAAATTCCCTCTATTTATTATTTTGAAATAGTAAGTGTTAAATTGATTAATGAGGTTAGTTATGGGTAAAATGCGTAAATATTTTAAATAAGCAAGTGGTTATAAAATATTCATTGTTGTCGGGGAATATTCGTTTGGTCGTGGAATATTCTTCCTGTCGGGGAATATTCGTACGACGGCGCAGTCTTTTGTGGGCCCCATAACGGAAAGCGATTGGATGAAGAAAACGACAAGTATATGTTTTTTATTAATAACGGCGTAGTTGTTACCGTTAATACTGTTGGAATACCCGGTGGTTAAAACACAGTAATACGCGTTGTTACACAGTAGCACACTGTATTGCACCAATTATTGATTCTTACGTAAGAAGGCACTACTCAATAATGGTTACAGTAATTACTGTTCAGTATTTTATTTTATTGATTCAATAATTGCTGCGTTGATATTTTATATTACTGTTGTTTCAATAATTGTCACTACACAGTATTTCCCATTATCAGATCAATAATTCATATTATTTGAATAATATTATTAGATAACATTATTGGCAATGTCTAGAAAGTTCTGTCTAAGGAGAGGTTTGGTCATCTAATTGCGCGCCAGTAAGGAGAAATCCTTATTGGAAAGCCCCCTCTTTCCTGGGAACGGCCTGGTTGTCATAAATGTGATTCTGTAATATTATTTGTAAATAATTAATTATTGATTCATATGATAAGGAAATATTTATTTTTGTGGATATAAATGAGGGATATATTTTTGTGGTTAAAAATGAAGGAGTTAATGTTGAGGTTTTTATCAGTAATTTTGTCGGAATGGAGGTATTAAAAATCAGGGTTTTTGAGATATTTTGCGGGAGTTATAATTTTTAATCCGACCGTTGGATCGTGGTAATTTTTGGATATGTTATACATATATAAGTTGAGTATATGTCCACAAATTTTGAACCGTTAAAAATGAACGTATGATTTATTATGAATTTTACGAGATGACTGGTTCAGAAATTGTTGAATTTTCAGAGTTAATCATTTTGGTAGAAAATTCTAGAATTGGTGGGCCCCACTCTTGGTTGGTGAAGAAATGTGCTGAGATTTTTATTCAAATGTGGTGGGTGGGAATAGTAGCAGGTAAAGCCATCAGGTTGCAGGTTAAGTCTGCTTCGGCGTGCTAACATTTTCCTATAAATAGAGGGCTAAGTTAGAATTGAAAATCACACCAGAAACAAGTTTTCTCTCTTTCTCTCTCTAGATTATTGAGTGTATTTTGTGAGTATTTAGATACTTTGAGAGTTTCTATTCATCAGAGCAAGTGTCTTTCAGCCTTATACCGGTATTCCGACCAGAAGTACTGTCTGTACGAGGTAAGGGATGTTATTTTATTCAAAAATGATATTATTTCTTCAATATCATTATGCCGAAATATTGGTTGGAAATTTTTATCAAATTTGGAACTTTTCACGTCGGGGTTACTATTCATGAGTTACTATTCACGAGTTACTATTCACGAGTTACTATTCACCGAAAAATAAAATTTCTTCTTTTCGCCCAAAATATCTATTCTGGGTACTAGCTTTGATTGTATCCATGTTTTGATCATTCTTGAATTCTACTTCACTATGAATAATTATAAGGTATTTTTGGACATGAATAAATCGAAATACGAATCCTTAATATTGTTATTTTGTTTCACTGGATTCGTTTTCTTTAAGATATTTTTCATCATCCTCAGTCCTAAATGATGATATTACTGAATATCTTTGGCCGTAGTGCAAAGATGAATGATTCACTGATGAATATCTTTGGCCCGTAGTGCAAAGATGAACAGGTGTTGAGATGAACATGACCGACTGGTGATACAAATGAATATCTTTGGCCTGTAGTGCAAAGATGAATATTTGATTAAAGATGGTTATTGATTGTTGTTACAGGGATAAAATATTGATGATGGACTTTTAAATCTTAGAAGATAGTAGAACTCATTCTCTACTTGACTCTTCTAATGGTTTGCTGTTTCCGCTGCAGTTATTGATTTAAAACTTGTTGTCTATTGTATTCTATTAGATTTTTCCCTGTTGAAGACTAACGATAATTTGTTCTGTATTATCTTAGTCATAATGTTCTTTACTGGGCTAGTTGAGCTCACCCTTTTCCTTTTTGTTCCATTTTTCTCAGGAGGCGAGAATGTAGCGAGTACTAGTCGGGGTATGGAATGATGGTTCTAGAAGTTACTTTAGTAGTCCTCACTATTTTTGTGAAATAATGTATCAATAATTGTAATGAGGGCTTATTTGAGTGTGGATATTGTCTAAATGACAATATTTGTATTTAAACTCACAGTTCTTGTGTTGTAATAATAAAGATGTAGTTGTTTCTGTACCATGTATTTTGGCGACTCAGAATGGGTGTTGTATACCTATTTTGGGGGCGTCACAGTTGGTATCAGAGCTTAGGGATATGATCTCTGGCGGAGATCGGGGAATAGAACTAGGAGGGGAGAGACGAATCCTTCGCTAGTGTGTCCTACCTAAGCTTATTTATTGGTCAGTCATAATATAGGGGTATTATGTGATTTGTTAATTTATTTAATTAACCCTTGTTTTATGGCAGTATTTGAGAATGTCGACTGAGAATGTTAATAGTGGAGTAAATGAGACCGTGGAGACACCGGTGCTTACCAACGAGGAGAACGTGCAACAGGCTGGCAATGTTCCTCCTGTGAACAACACCAATGAGCAGATGATGAACGATGGAATGTTTAGAAGTTTTTTGCAATTCATGCAAAACCAGACAAGGGAGACTCGTGTTCAAAATATAGGAGGAAATGATAGCAATTCACGGTTTGTCACAGCCAAACAGTTCAAAGAATTGGGACCACCAGAATTTAAGGGAAAGCCGGATCCGATCATGGCGGAAACGTGGGTCAAGCAAATTACCAAGATATTCGATGTCTTGGGATGCACGGAGGAACAGAAGGTTCCATTCGCCACCTTTATGTTCCGTGGCGAGGCAGATTACTGGTGGGAGTCTGTGAAGCGTACCCATCCAACCGCACTCAGCATGTCTTGGGAGACATTTCAAAAACTGTTCAATGACAAGTACTTTCCTGAAAGTATTCGTCATATGAAGGAGGTAGAGTTTATTAGACTAGAGCAGAATAATATGACGGTATCTCAGTACGAGGCAAAGTTTGCAGAGTTGTCCAGGTTTGCACCTCATTTGGTGGAGAATGAGGAACGTATGACGAGGATGTTTCTGAGAGGTTTGAAACCCGGCATACGTCAATATCTCATTTCTCATAAATTTTCTCTCTATTCAGATGTTGTCAACAGGGCTCAATTATTAGAGCGAGATAACGAGTACGGTCAACTGAGGGATCACAACCAGGATCATATCGGTGACAGCAGTCATCAGAACAATGATAACCAGCGGAGAAAGAAAAATACAGACAAGAACGGCAACCACTCTGGTGGTAATCGTGGCTATGAAAATAGAAGAAGCGAGTCGGGAGGAGATTTTAAAAAGAGGAGATTCAACAATGACAATACGAAGACGTCAGCACCAACAGCAATTGGTTCCAAGGGAGGAGAACGACCACCGGTTATATGCTATAAGTGCGGAAAAGAAGGACATATCAGCCCAAACTGCCCACAACAGTTTAAGGTATGTTATAATTGTGGAAAGGAAGGACATATCGCTCGAGATTGCACTATAGCAAAACCAAGTCCAGCGGGGATGGTGACTCAAAAAGTTGTCCCAGAAAAGATAAAGTCAACGGTTCCTGGAAGAGCGTTTGTCGTGACTGGTCAACATGCGAGGAACCCAAACGAGGTGATCACGGGTAAGCTAATCATAAATTCATGCGAAGTTTATACCTTATTAGATACCGGTTCTACCCATTCTTTTATCTCTCCTGCTTGTGCTCAACGTTTAAACTTGACTCCGGAGAAGTTAGACTTTGATTTATCTGTGGAGACTCCGTTAGGAGAAACTTTCATCACATCCACTGTTTATAAATCTTGTGTGATCCAAGTTGGTACCATCACCTTACCTGTTGACCTTATCTCTTTAAAGATACTTGCTTTTGATGTGATTTTAGGGATTGATTGGCTAACTACTCATCATGCCAAAATTGATTGTTTTCGTAAGGTTGTTAGTTTTCATATTCCTAACCAACCTGTTGTACGAATTCAAACAACTAAGCCATTAAAATCAATCACTGTTATATCAAGCCATAAAGCCATTCGTTTATTAAAAAACGGATGTCAAGCTTTCTTAGCCCATGTTATGGATTTGAATAAAGACACGTCAAATTTGAATAATATTCCTGTTGTTATTGACTTTCCTGACGTATTTCCTGAAGAACTTCCCGGTCTACCCCCGGAACGAGAAATTGAATTCTTTATTGATCTTGAACCTGGTACAAAGCCCATTTCTAAAACCCCATATCGAATGGCTCCTATTGAACTTCAGGAGTTAAAGGTCCAACTACAAGAGTTGTTGGACATCGGTTTCATTCGTCCTAGTACATCTCCTTGGGGTGCTCCTGTTTTATTTGTAAAGAAGAAAGACGGGAGTATGCGACTTTGTATTGATTACCGGGAATTAAACCATGTCACTATTAAGAATAGGTATCCGCTACCTCGTATTGATGACCTGTTTGACCAGTTACAAGGAGCACAGTTCTTTTCAAAGATCGATCTTCGTTCTGGATATCATCAGCTGAAGGTTAAAACTGAGGATATTCCAAAGACTGCCTTCAGAACTCGGTACGGGCATTATGAGTTCCTAGTTATGTCTTTTGGATTGACTAATGCTCCTGCGGCTTTCATGGATATGATGAACCGAGTATTTAAGGATTATTTGGATCAGTTCGTTGTTGTCTTTATTGATGACATCCTCATATATTCCAAAAGCCGTGAAGATCATGAGCATCATTTGAAGCTGGTACTCCAAAGGCTGCGTGAAAATAAGTTATATGCCAAGTTGAAGAAATGCGAGTTCTGGCTTGAGGAAGTAGCTTTCCTAGGGCACGTGGTGTCAAAACATGGAGTATCTGTTGACCCGGCGAAGATTGAAGCAATACAAAGTTGGGAGCAACCAAAGACGGTGACCGAAGTACGTAGCTTTCTAGGCTTAGCTGGTTATTATCGAAGATTCGTGGAAGGGTTTTCTCGAATCGCTACCCCGTTAACTCAGCTGACTCGGAAAGATATCAAATTCGTATGGAGCAAGGAATGCGAGAAGAGTTTTCAAGAGCTTAAGAGGAGACTCATTTCGGCACCTGTTCTGACAATACCATCTGGTTCGGATGGATTTGTTATCTACAGTGATGCTTCAGGCAAAGGGTTAGGATGTGTTCTCATGCAACATGGGAAAGTCATAGCCTATGCCTCGCGACAACTCAAAGAATATGAGAGGAATTATCCTACTCATGATTTGGAGTTGGCAGCAGTAGTTTTCGCGTTGAAGATCTGGAGACACTACCTGTATGGGGAGAAAGTGGAGATCTATACAGATCATAAAAGCCTTAAATATTTCTTCACCCAAAAGGAACTCAACATGCGGCAGCGACGTTGGCTCGAGCTGTTGAAAGATTACGATCATACCATCCAATATCATCCTGGAAAAGCAAACGTAGTAGCTGACGCATTGAGTAGAAGATCATATGCGGGTACGAGTGCAATGTTGTTAACACAAAGGCCCATTTTGTATGACTTGCAAAGGATGGAGATAGAGATGAAGGCTCCAAGTACCCACATGATGATATCAAATATACGAGTAGAACCGACTTTAATCGATAAAGTTAAAGCTGCTCAAGCTACGGACATAGAGCTGATGCGTATGAAGAAGAAAGTGCAAGAAGGTTCTATTCCAGAAGCAAGAATCGATGAAGAAGGAATACTTCGAGTTCACTCTAGACTCTGTGTTCCTAACAATTCTGATTTGAAGTACAAGATCATGATGGAAGCACACAATACACCATTTGCAATCCATCCTGGAAGTACCAAAATGTATCGTGATCTACGACATACATTTTGGTGGAATAATATGAAGAGAGAGATTGCAAAGTTTATCTCGAGGTGTTTAACTTGTCAACGTGTAAAGGCGGAACATCAAGTACCAAAGGGTCCATTGCAACCACTTGAGATTCCGAAATGGAAGTGGGAACACATTACCATGGATTTCGTTACGGGTCTTCCCACGGTTTCTCAAGGCATAAATGCTATTTGGGTTATTGTTGATAGATTAACCAAGTCTGCTCATTTCTTGCCGATACGGGAGACTTATTCCCTTGAACGTCTTGCTCGTATATACGTAGATGAGATTGTGAGACTGCATGGCATGCCAGTATCCATAGTTTCGGATCGTGACCCAAGATTCACTTCAAGATTTTGGGTTAGCTTGCAAAAAGCTATGGGCACAGATTTACGATTTAGTTTGGCATACCATCCTCAAACGGACGGACAATCAGAGAGGACTATTCAAACTCTTGAAGATCTATTAAGACTTTGTGTCCTAGATTTCAAAGGGAGTTGGGATAAGTACCTACCATTGGTGGAATTCTCTTACAATAACAGTTATCAGGCAAGTATAGGTGTGGCCCCATTTGAAGCATTATATGGACGAAAGTGTCGCTCTCCAATATGCTGGGACGAGGTGGGTGAAGCAACATTGTTGGGACCAGAGTTGGTACGCATGACTACAGAGAAGATCCAAACGATTCGACAACGTATACAAACGGCACAGGATCGACAAAAGAGTTATGCGGATCTTCATCGGAAGGACGTGGAATTTGACATTGGGGATCATGTATTGTTGCGTGTGGCTCCATGGAAAGGAGTTACAAGATTTGGGAAGAGAGGAAAGCTCAATCCACGATTTATTGGTCCATTTCAGATTCTTGACCGAGTAGGAAATGTGGCCTATAGACTTGCGTTACCTCCAAGTATGTCTCGTGTTCATAATGTTTTTCATATATCTGTGTTATGTAAATATGTGAAAGACCCAGACCACATTATTGAGTTAGAACCGGACGAGATAGCTGAAGACTTAACGTACGAAGAGGTACCTGTCAAGATCTTGGATAGAAAGGAGCATGTCCTACGCACGAAGGTCATACCACAAGTTAAAGTTTTGTGGAGAAACCATGCTATTGAGGAAATGACCTGGGAGTTGGAAACGGAAATGAAAGCGAGGTATCCTCATCTTTTCGAAACACCAGGTACGTACGTCAATTTCGAGGACGAAATTTCATAAGGAGGGGAGGTTGTAAGACCCCAAATTATTAATAAATGAAATTTAAATTCCCTCTATTTATTATTTTGAAATAGTAAGTGTTAAATTGATTAATGAGGTTAGTTATGGGTAAAATGCGTAAATATTTTAAATAAGCAAGTGGTTATAAAATATTCATTGTTGTCGGGGAATATTCGTTTGGTCGTGGAATATTCTTCCTGTCGGGGAATATTCGTACGACGGCGCAGTCTTTTGTGGGCCCCATAACGGAAAGCGATTGGATGAAGAAAACGACAAGTATATGTTTTTTATTAATAACGGCGTAGTTGTTACCGTTAATACTGTTGGAATACCCGGTGGTTAAAACACAGTAATACGCGTTGTTACACAGTAGCACACTGTATTGCACCAATTATTGATTCTTACGTAAGAAGGCACTACTCAATAATGGTTACAGTAATTACTGTTCAGTATTTTATTTTATTGATTCAATAATTGCTGCGTTGATATTTTATATTACTGTTGTTTCAATAATTGTCACTACACAGTATTTCCCATTATCAGATCAATAATTCATATTATTTGAATAATATTATTAGATAACATTATTGGCAATGTCTAGAAAGTTCTGTCTAAGGAGAGGTTTGGTCATCTAATTGCGCGCCAGTAAGGAGAAATCCTTATTGGAAAGCCCCCTCTTTCCTGGGAACGGCCTGGTTGTCATAAATGTGATTCTGTAATATTATTTGTAAATAATTAATTATTGATTCATATGATAAGGAAATATTTATTTTTGTGGATATAAATGAGGGATATATTTTTGTGGTTAAAAATGAAGGAGTTAATGTTGAGGTTTTTATCAGTATTTTTGTCGGAATGGAGGTATTAAAAATCAGGGTTTTTGAGATATTTTGCGGGAGTTATAATTTTTAATCCGACCGTTGGATCGTGGTAATTTTTGGATATGTTATACATATATAAGTTGAGTATATGTCCACAAATTTTGAACCGTTAAAAATGAACGTATGATTTATTATGAATTTTACGAGATGACTGGTTCAGAAATTGTTGAATTTTTGGAGTTAATCATTTTGGTAGAAAATTCTAGAATTGGTGGGCCCCACTCTTGGTTGGTGAAGAAATGTGCTGAGATTTTTATTCAAATGTGGTGGGTGGGAATATTAGCAGGTAAAGCCATCAGGTTGCAGGTTAAGTCTGCTTCGGCGTGCTAACATTTTCCTATAAATAGAGGGTTAAGTTAGAATTGAAAATCACACCAGAAACAAGTTTTCTCTCTTTCTCTCTCTAGATTATTGAGTGTATTTTGTGAGTATTTAGATACTTTGAGAGTTTCTATTCATCAGAGCAAGTGTCTTTCAGTCTTATACCGGTATTCCGACCAGAAGTACTGTCTGTACGAGGTAAGGGATGTTATTTTATTCAAAAATGATATTATTTCTTCAATATCATTATGCCGAAATATTGGTTGGAAATTTTTATCAAATTTGGAACTTTTCACGTCGGGGTTACTATTCATGAGTTACTATTCACGAGTTACTATTCACCGAAAAATAAAATTTCTTCTTTTCGCCCAAAATATCTATTCTGGGTACTAGCTTTGATTGTATCCATGTTTTGATCATTCTTGAATTCTACTTCACTATGAATAATTATAAGGTATTTTTGGACATGAATAAATCGAAATACGAATCCTTAATATTGTTATTTTGTTTCACTGGATTCGTTTTCTTTAAGATATTTTTCATCATCCTCAGTCCTAAATGATGATATTACTGAATATCTTTGGCCGTAGTGCAAAGATGAATGATTCACTGATGAATATCTTTGGCCCGTAGTGCAAAGATGAACAGGTGTTGAGATGAACATGACCGACTGGTGATACAAATGAATATCTTTGGCCTGTAGTGCAAAGATGAATATTTGATTAAAGATGGTTATTGATTGTTGTTACAGAGATAAAATATTGATGATGGACTTTTAAATCTTAGAAGATAGTAGAACTCATTCTCTACTTGACTCTTCTAATGGTTTGCTGTTTCCGCTGCAGTTATTGATTTAAAACTTGTTGTCTATTGTATTCTATTAGATTTTTCCCTGTTGAAGACTAACGATAATTTGTTCTGTATTATCTTAGTCATAATGTTCTTTACTGGGCTAGTTGAGCTCACCCTTTTCCTTTTTGTTCCATTTTTCTCAGGAGGCGAGAATGTAGCGAGTACTAGTCGGGGTATGGAATGATGGTTCTAGAAGTTACTTTAGTAGTCCTCACTATTTTTGTGAAATAATGTATCAATAATTGTAATGAGGGCTTATTTGAGTGTGGATATTGTCTAAATGACAATATTTGTATTTAAACTCACAGTTCTTGTGTTGTAATAATAAAGATGTAGTTGTTTCTGTACCATATATTTTGGCGACTCAGAATGGGTGTTGTATACCTATTTTGGGGGCGTCACAAATGTTAACATATGACTTGAGCATACTTGTAACCATATGACTTGAGCATACTTATAAGCATGCATATGATTAACATTTAAGCATACTTGTAAGCATATGAGTTGAGCATACTTATAACCATATAACTTGAGCATACTTGTAAGCATATGATTAATATTTAAGTATACTTGTAAGCATATGACTTGAGAGCATACTTGTAACCATATGACTTGAGCATACTTGTAAGCATATGATTAACATTTAAGCATACTTGTAAGCATATGACTTGAGAGCATACTTGTAAGCATATGACTTGAGCATACGCGCGGGACTAACTATTGAGGATATCTAAATTCGGGTAGCAAGTACTTTAAAGAGCTCGTTAATCTCCTACAACATAAAGAGCTCGTTAATATTATAAATGTTCGCAACTACCTGACAAACAAAAAAAATCGACAAAGTATCCCCTACAATATGGACTAGCCACATGCACGATGGCATGCATATATGGTCATTTCTAGGCACCCAAGACACAAACCAAGAGAAATATACAAATTCCCAATACAATAAGACCAAAACAATAACGATTGAATGCAAATTAAAGTAGTAAAAAATTCAGCAAAGTAAATCAAATTCTTTGTTGAGATAAGGATGTTAGAAAGGACTCTATTTTATGTCTTACTGAACACTCATCGATTCTAAATCAGACACAGTCATATAAATCTGGAATGAAGCCAAAATCACAAAATATATATTTTCCCCATTTGTAATGGCAAACTTAAAGTATCTATTGAGGAATTATTGTTAGGATCGACACGTATATACTCCAACAGTTCCGAATAATAGTCGCTACAACAGGGTTGTCGGGATATCACTAAATCATGTGGATTTGAGTTTGGTGATTTATTAGCAAGTCAATCTTGAGCTTATTTAATAATTTAAGTTTTATGTATTTGAACTCATGTTATAGCAATTATGAGTTTTTAGTTACTTGTAATCAATGTTTGATGTGTTAATTATTCTAGAGTGTGCCAGACATATTAATAAATAAATCAAGCATATAAAATTAGTCATAATTTGATGAATCTAAATATATCATATGTTATTTACTTTCTATTCTTTATATAATTTTTGTGTGTTGTGGTTAATATGGAATCTTAAAATTGATTCTGTTTGTTGTTACATAATCAATACTTTTAATAATTTACCCTATCTAAAAAATTTTTATACTATTATTGCCTCCGGAGGAGGGAGGGTGTATAAATTAGAATTTGTTCTTTTTTAGGAAGGAAAATCATATTTTGGTGCTTGCTTTTGGTTCTAGTAGCTAGTAGTAGCAAGCGAAGTGGGGGGGGGGGTTGGGAGGAGGAGGAAGTTGGAATTCTGTTTGCCTTTATTTATTTATTTCATTCATGGGGACCTTGAAAGTGAAGTGTATCCACGTTTATGTCTAGATTAATTTATATCATATCATATCCTATCCAATCCACGTTTTAAAAGGAAATGCAACACTGCCAGTGCCACATCTAACTTAAATACTAGTAACAATTTCAAGGAGGAGTATTGATTTGACATACTAATACTAATAATAATACTAATACTAATACTAATACTAATACTATACAGAAGAAACAAGGGGGAACCACATAGCCTTGTGGCCGGATACATGCATGATACATTGCATTATTGCTAATTAAAGATGCTTTATGCAAAGGGGTTGTTTTTAATTACCACCAAACCCACCCACGCCACGCTTCCTTCTAATCATCACAATCACTACCTTTTATTAGTACAATCACGCCACGCTTCCAAACTTTTTATTAGTACATCGTCTTCATCACCCATTCACCCCCACCCAATTTGTTATACTCGTAATCATATTCTCGTAGTGTTGTTAACTGTTATAAATTACAACATCAATTGGATTCTGTAAAAGTATCCATGAAAAATTCTGTGTTTTTGGTTATTTTTTAGGAGGAGGAAGTTTTAGGTAAATAAACAAAAAATTACACCTTCAATTTATTATAAATTAACCAACAAATTCTTCCATTATGTAGTCTAACTAGTTGTTATTAGTAAATTAAGCATAAATTAACCAACAAATTTTTACATACTTGAAATCTCTGTGAGGTTTAGAGAACAGGAATTTTCCTTATAAATATCTCCCATATCATGATATCAATCAATCAGTAACGAGCAAAACATAAAAATTTAGAAGGTGATGCACCAATACAATTTCGTGATAGCCATTGTCCTATCTTTATGATTCCCCTATCTTTTGAGAAAATTAACAAAACCCATTGCAATGCATCAAATCTTGTCAAGTAATAAAAGAGCAGGTACAGATAAACAAATTTTTTGATCTAGGTTTTGTCTAAACCACATTCAATTAACAAATTAACAACAGATTCAAGGTTTCTAGTGGATTTCAAGTGAGTTACCTTTGTAGAGGCGGAAATTTCTTCTTTTTTAGAGAACCTAAGTGGCAGGTGGCGGCGGCGGCCGAACTCCTTCTCCTCTCCCCCCTTTCTCCCTCTTCTCTCTATTTCGGACCTCCCTCTTTTCTTTTTCCTTCTCTATTCTGTGTCGAGCGAATACTGGTTACTGATAACATTTAGTTTGATTAGCGACCGCTATCAGCGACCGCATGCGGTCGCTGAATTTTAATGACATGGACTTAACAGTGACCGCATGCGGTCGCTGATTATAAGATGTCGCAAAAAACCTACGCGCCAACATTTCCTGCCAAATTTTGGGAGGGAAATTTGTTCTAGCGACCGATCTACGATCGCATGTGGTCGCTGATATAACTGATAAGTGGGTTTTGTACCACTTATCGGATATCAATTCACGCGAACTACACTTTTCTTAAGTACATTTTAGTGTGTTTTTAGTTGCATTTCATGATATTTTGCATTGCATTTACTTAAAACTCCTTTGATGTAAAAGTGCAGGATATGGCATAATTTGGTGATGTAAATGGCATGAGGCTATTGGATGCATGGCATGAGAATCAAGTAGAGCAGGAGACTAAGCATGGATGGACAAAGGAATGAGCAGGAGAATAGATCAGTTGCAGCAACAGAACCAGAATTCAAAGTTGCAGAAGTCGCGCGGCCGCGCGACAGAATAAGCTTGAGGACGCGCGCCCGCGCGAGCACCCGGCTGGACAGATATTGGACACTGCAAGTTACGCGCCCGCGCGAGGATTGTATCGGAAGGGCGCGCGGCCGCGCGCGATGTCTGATGCTGCTGAGTTGTGTTATTTTGATTTTTAATTTTAAAGGTTGTATTTGAATAAAAACTATTCTAACTGGTGTGAGACGTGTCATTTAGTACTTTGGACGTATTATCATATTGGTAACTAGGGTTTACACGCTGAGAGAGATTCCAACGGAGAACGAAGCCAAAATTTCATCCTTTCTAATTCTTCTTGGGATTTTCTATCAGTGTAGATTATTATTATTATTTTGCTGGATTTATATGAGGATTTGAATGTTAATAGTGGATGATAATCAACAATTGGTTTTGATCGTTTCTATCCTTCATCTTTCAATTGTTTGCTTATTAGTCATGTTTAGCTTTGATCCCATAACGGCTTTTGGTTCAGTTATGAACTAAACTCCATTATGGGATTCTAACGGATTTTAGTATGTAGTTTAATTGCATGCTTGAATGCTGAACTGTTTTACATATTACATGGGATTTCTATCATAGTTGTTTTGCATGTATGAATGCTTGATCACCATTCGTTTTCAGTACTTGTATGGAATTGATAATGAACATGCAAGTATGGATTGTAATCATGATAGCATACGTATATGGGGCTGTTTTATATGGCTTGTGTATTTCGTAAACCAGATAGACATATATTGTTTCACCGTATGAGTTAAAATAAGGGCTTGTGCTTAAATTCAGTATGATTGTAATTTCACATAGACATATAGTGATTTTGGTTGTATTGATGATTACATGGAGTCTATCGCTTGTGGATGTTGTGTAAGTACGTCATAGTGCATTGAAAAATGGCTATGACTCTATTAGTGCTCTTGGCTACTTTCCTGTGATATGTGAACCTTTCTTGCATGATAGTGGTAATTAGATGAAGTATTAAATGAAGTTAAGATCACATTATTTCCAGATTTGGTTTATTCCATTATTATTTGTGTTTTAGTTATTATTTGCAATTAGAGTAATTCACCAATATAGTCATTAGTTTAAGCATATAAATATAGTGATTTAATTGATGCATAGTGATTTAAATTAGACAACTTTCTCTGTGGGATCGATACTTTACTTACTCTGTATTACTTGTTGACACATGTATGCTTGCATGAGTTAGAGCTCTTTTGTTAGAACTAAAAAAGAGGCAACAAGTTTTTGGCGCCGTTGCCGGGAAAAGGCGTTCAATTTTTTTTTTATTATTATCATTAGTTTTAAGCTATATTGTATGACTTAGACAAATCTAATCTTATCTCATTTCCATTTTTGTTTTGTTTTTGTTTCAGGAACTTGTATAAATTTTTATGCGCACGCGATCATCCAATCCCGACTTAACACCTGCTCAGGATAACATAAACGGGAGAGGTTGGAAAGCGAGTGTTCGTAGGAATTTACAAGCACAGTTAGAGGGTACTACATCTAATATGGCAGCCGAGGGACAAGGAGAAGAGCAAAGAGAGGAGCATAGGGCTCTGAGAGAATATTCCATGCCGAATATTAATGGACTTCAGTCTAGCATAGTCAGACCAGCGATAGCAGCTAATACATTCGAGATAAAAACAGGCACTATTCAGATGGTACAGAATTCGGTACAGTTTGGGGGTGCCGCTACAGATGATCCGAATGAACACCTATTAAGCTTTATTGAGATATGTGACACGTTCAGATATAACGGGGGTGACTGAGGATGCTATCCGACTTAGGCTGTTTCCGTTCTCATTGAGAGATAAAGCGAGAAGTTGGCTTCATTCTTTGCCAGCAGGATCAATTACTACATGGGAGGACTTAGCACAAAAGTTCTTAGCTAAATTTTTCCCAATGGCTAAGACGGCGAAAATGAGGACAGCAATCTCTTAGTTTGAACAACAACAGGGTGAATCCTTATATGAAGCATGGGAGAGATACAAAGAGATGCTACGAAAGTGTCCGCACCATGGAATGCCAGATTGGATGGTGATCAACACATTCTATAATGGATTGGGATGGCAGTCTAGACCGATTGTAGATGCAGCTGCAGGAGGGGTATTATGGGCAAAGAGCTATAAGGAAGCCTATAACATCATCGAGACAATGGCAGCAAACGATTTTCAAAATCCTACGTCTAGGATGCCACAGCCCAAAGTTGCAGGTTTGTTGGAAGTGGATGCTATTACGCAGTTGTCGGCACAGATGGCAGCTATGGCGAAGAAAAAAGATTCAATAGCTGAGAGTAAAGTGAAAATAGTTGCCTTCGTATGTGAGATATGTGCGGGGTCACACTCGACAGATCAATGTGCTATCAGCTCGGAGTCGGTACAGTATGTGAGCAATTACAAAAAAGACCAAGGTCAGTTTCAGAACACATACAACCCCAACAATCGTAATCATCCAAACTTTAGTTGGTCAAATAACCAAGGGAGTCAGAGAATCAGTTTCAGACAAATCAACTGTTTCAGTCACAGCCAGCGCAGCCACAGTTTACTCCTAGACCACCGTTTCCACCGGGATTTTCTCAACACCAATAACATCACACTCTAGCTGCACCTCCACAAGAAAAGAAATTAGAAATGGAGGAGATGATATTAAAGTACATGGCAAATACTGAGGTTATGATCAAAAGCCAAGAAGTGGCTATAAAGAACCTGGAAACTCAGATGGGGCAAATGGCAAACATGCTTAACAATAGGCTCCAGGGTTCTTTTCCAAGTAATACAGAAGTAAATCCACGAAGAGAAGGGAAGGAACAGTGTCAAGCGATTACATTAAGGTCTGGGAAAAATATTGCAGGAACTGAGCATTGTGCACCCGCGCCTGAATTACAAGGGGGTGCCACGCGGCCGTGCGAGGCAGAGCAGGCAACTGCTGAGAAAGAAAATCTGGAAAATTTTGAGGTTCAGCAGGAATAAAAATATAAAGCAAGGTCAGTTGAGAAGCCTATGAGTTCAATACCAATAGTTCACCCTCCGGTTCCGTATCCTCAGAGATTGAATAAGCAGAGGGAGGATAAACAGTTCAGCAAGTTCTTGGAGGTTTTTAAGAAAGTGCAGATTAATATACCATTCGCCGAGGCATTGGAACACATGTCAAGCTATGCAAAGTTCATGAAAGGTATACTGTCAAGGAAGAGGAGATTAGATGAGTTTGAGACGATAGCCTTGACAGAGGAATGCAGTGCAGTGCTTCAGTAGAAATTACCTCCAAAGCTGAAGGATCCGGGAAGATTCACAATTTTGTGCATAATCGGGTAGATGAATTTTGAGAAATGTTTGTGTGATCTTGGGGCAAGCATCAATCTGATGCCTTTATCATTGTTCAATCAGCTGGGATTACCGGCTCCAAAGCCGACAAAAATTTCGCTGCAATTAGCTGACAGATCCATCACATATCCACGGGGAATTATTGAAGATGTATTAGTGAAAGTGGACAAATTTATCTTTCTGGCTGACTTCATCATTTTGGATTACGAGAAAGATAAAAATATACCAATCATACTGGGGAGGCCATTCTTAGCCACAGGAAAGACTTTGATAGATGTGCAGAAGGGGGAACTCACTATGCGTGTTCATGATCAAGAGGTCACCTTTAATGTCTTCAAAGCCATGAAGTTTCTAGCAGATGAAGAGGAATGTTTCCTGGTTGATTTGGTGGATCAGGTCGTAAATGATGAAGTACATAGTCTAGTGGACAATGAACCTTTGAAGAGTATAATTGCTAAAAATTCAGATTTGGAGGACGAGGAACTAGACGAACTTGTGCAATATCTGAATACCACTCCACAAGTCAGAAAATTCAGAACACCTGTCGAGCCATTGACAAAAGCTAGAGGGTCCTCAGAAAAATTAAAGCCATCTCTTGAGACACCTCCAGAACTTGAATTAAAACCACTTCCAGAACATCTCAGGTATGCATTTTTATATAAAGATTCAAAGCTACCTGTGATTATTTCTTTTGCACTAATATCTTTTCTGGAAGAAAAACTGCTATGAGTGCTTCGAGAGTTCAAATTAGCTATTAGATGGACCATAGCAGATATCAAAGGGATCAGCCCTTCATTTTGCATGCATAAGATTCTGATGGAAGATGGGAGTAAGCCGTCGGTTGAGCAGCAAAGGAGACTTAATCCAATAATGAAAGAAGTGGTCAAGAAAGAGGTACTAAAATGGTTGGATGCAGGCATAATCTATCCGATCTCAGACAGCTCATGGGTGAGCCCAGTGCATTGTGTACCGAAAAAGGGTCGCATGACCGTAGTGACTAATGAGAATAATGAGTTGATTCCAACACGAACAGTGACAGGGTGGCGAGTCTGCATGGACTACCGCAGGCTCAATAAAGCTACAAGAAAAGATCATTTTCCACTCCCATTCATTGATCAGATGTTGGACAGATTAGTAGGTCATGAGTACTATTGCCTTCTAGACGGATATTCGGGTTATAATCAAATTATGATAGCTCCAGAAGACCAGGAAAAGACAACCTTCACATGTCCTTATGGCACTTTCACTTTCAGAAGGATGTCCTTCGGGTTGTGCAATGCTCCAGCCACCTTTCAAGATGCATGATGGCTATATTTTTAGATATGGTGGAGCAGAATGTGGAAGTATTTATGGATGACTTCTCAGTCTTCAGGGACTCATTTGATCTATGCCTTGAGAATTTGGTGATGGTTTTGAAGAGGTGTGTTGAGAAAAATTTAGTGCTGAACTAGGAAAAGTGCCATTTTATGGTGCAAGAAGGATTCATACTGGGACACAAAGTGTCGAAGAAGGGACTCGAGGTGGATAGGGCGAAGATGAAAACTATTGAGAAATTGCCACCACCTACTTCCATGGAAGGTGTTCGCAGCTTTCTGGGACATGCATGTTTCTACCGCAGATTCATCAAGGACTTCTCCAAGATAACTAAACCACTATGCAGTTTATTGGAGAAGGATGTGCAGTTTAACTTCGATGATGCTTGCGTGTCGGCATTTGAGCACCTAAAAGGGAAATTAACGTCAGCACCAATTATTACTGCACCAGATTAGGAATTGCCATTTGAATTGATGTGTGATGCCAGTGATTACGCCGTAGGGGCTGCTTTGGGGTAGAGGAAAGAGAAGTTGTTTCATGTGATTTATTATGCTAGCAAGACCCTTACAGATGCACAGTTGAACTACACCACCACAGAAAATGAGTTATTGGCAGTGGTGTACGCCTTTGATAAATTTCGAGCATATTTGATTGGCACAAAGGTGATAGTGTATACGGATCATGCAGCAATTCGACATTTAGTGGCAAAGAAGGATGCGAAGCCCCGGTTGATCAGATAGATTCTATTACTGCAGGAATGGACAGAAAGGGCATTGAAAACCAAGTGACGGACCACTTATCTCGACTTGAGAACCCGGAAAGGGAGGCAGATGATAAGGTTTTAATTAATGAATCCTTTCCAGATGAGCAGTTATTTGTGGTGAAAGGGGAAGTGCCATGGTTTGCAGACTACGCGAACTATTTGGTGAGTAAAATGGTACCTTCTGACTTGGTGGGTTATCAAAAGAAGAAATTCCTACATGATGTCAAATGGTACATATGGGATGAGTCGCATTTGTTTAAACAATGTGCTGATCAAATGATAAAAAGGTGTATCCCATATAATGAGATCGAGGGAATTTTACAGGATTGTCATTCTTCGGTGTATGGTGGTCACTATGGTGGAGAGCGAACAACAGCTAGAGTGCTACAAGCAGGTTTCTACTGGTCGACAATGTTCAAGGATGCCTACAGTTTTGTCCAGCGGTGTGATAGATGTCAGAGAGTGGGAAACATCTCAAAAAGAAATGAAATGCCATTGAATACTATCCTCGAAGTAGAAATTTTTGATGTGTGGGGGATTGATTTTATGGGACCTTTTGTTTCTTCCTGCGGAAACCTCTACATCTTGCTCGCAGTGGATTATGTCTTGAAATGGGTAGAAGTAGCAGCTTTTCCGACAAATGATGCCAAGGTAGTCCTCAGGTTTTTACACAAGAGTATTTTCACTAGGTTTGGGACTCCAAGGGCCATCATCAGTGACAAAGGCAGTCATTTCTGTAACAGGCAGTTTACAGCTTTGTTGGCAAAGTATGGAGTGAACCATCACATTATGACAGCTTACCACCCATAAACGAATGGCCAAGTTGAAGTGTCGAATCGAGAAATAAAAAGAATCCTTGAAAAGGTTGTGAATCCCACGAGGAAGGATTGGTTGTTAAAGTTGGATGACGCGGTATGGGCCTATAGGACTGCATACAAAACTCCGTTGGGCATGTCACCTTTTCAGCTTGTGTATGGAAAAGCTTGTCATCTTCCTATGGAGCTAGAGCATAAGGCATATTGGGCGATTCAGAAGCTCAATTTTGAATTGAACGCTGCAGGGGAGAAACACTTACTCTAACTCAATGAGTTGGATGAATTCAGATTACAGGCATATGAGAATTCAAAGTTGTACAAAGAGAAGGTGAAAAAATGGCATGACCGAAAGATCATGGAGAGAACATTTGAACCAGGACAAAGGGTTTTGCTTTATAACTCCAGACTTAAACTTTTTCCCGGGAAGCTAAAATCGAGATGGTCAGGTCCATTTACAGTAAAGACTGTCTTTCCATATGGTGCAATTAAAGTATATGATCAGTTTTTGGACAAGCCTTTTAAGGTGAATGGACAGTGATTGAAGCATTACTTTGGTGGTGAGGTGGACAGACAGAAATTCACCTCACTTCTTTCGTCGGCTTGAGCTTCAGAGACAGTCAAGCTAATTGACTATAACTTAGCGCTTGATGGAAGGCAACCCATTCTTTCTATCTCTATTCTCTTTGTATTCATTCAGTTAGGATGCTTTAGCTAGTTCAAGTTTAGTTTATTTTCGATAAATTGTTATGTTCGCATAAGTGAATGTGTGGATAAATTTGCATTGAGAGGTGTTTGATGTAGTATCGAGTTTATGTAGTCATTCATGCATAATCCGTATTTCATACATTAACAATATGTCTTGATGTCTATGTAGGTACCTTAACCTGAATTCATCACTGACTTGCAGTACTGGAAGTAAGAGTTATCAGTGCAGGACTCTGCATCGCGCGGCCACTCATAAAGAAGCTTGAGAACTCGTGCGCCCACGCATAAAAGAATCTGAGCAAAGCAAATCACTAGCGCACCCGCGCGACATATGCATTGACAACTCGCGCGGCCACGCGTGATACTGAGAGTAAAAAAAAAATTTAAAGTTTTAAAACCGAGTCGTGGTTTATTCGGTCTCTCACTTGACATAATAGCAGCGTATTCTTCTACTCTCCCATAACCGCACAACGCCTCAACTCTCATCAAAGTTCATACCCTCGATTCTCTCCACATTTAAAGCTCAGACCAACAATCTCATCCACTGGCATAAATCTAGGGTTCTACTTGGGTTGTTGAGCAACAAGTTTGGGGGTACTCTCATCCGCATCTCTTATTCAGTATCAAGAAAATCATCTGTACTCTCTCTATCATCTGCATATGGGTCCAAAAAGGGCACGCCCCGTCTCCATCTCTTCTTTTGATTCCTCGTCTTCTAGTAACCAAGAAGAGGATGCCGTAAACCACACGAAATTTATCAGTTGGGAGGCACAAGTAGAATATTATCGAATCATGGACAAATCGTTTATAAAGGAACGAGGATTTAAGCCTGACAAGCAAGATGGCCAACTATGGAATATGATACGAGAAAAAGGGTGGATTAGTTTGGCCGCAACTCCGGTGCCTATTCCTATGGGGGTTGTTCGAGAGTTATATACGAATGCTAAGGACATAAAGGGAGGAATAACGCTGGTTCGAGGAGTGCAAGTGGATTTTCGACCTTTAGCGATCCGATCAGCTTTCAGAATCAATGATGCACCACCGACTGGGTCTGCTAATTGGGTTAAAAGTGCGCATCTAGACACAGATTTGGACTTAGTAATTGTTGAATTATGCATTCCAGGAATAAAGTGGAATTATAAAGCCGGAACGAGTGAGCCTAAAACTTTCCCAGCGTCCGCCTTGAATCGGTATACAAAAGCATGGAATCTGTTCATTTGTGCCAAGTTAGTTTCGTCATCTCACCAGCATGAAATAACCACTGAGCGGGCTATCATTTTGTGGGGCATTATCAAAGGCAAGTACATTGACGTAGGCCACCTAATTCATCAAAACATGCTGTGTTATTTACGGGGGAGCACTACAGGGGGTATTCCACATGCGTCTGTGGTAGCCATGCTGTGTGTCCAACAAGGAGTCCAGTGGGATAACGAACAGATGTAGAAACCAAGCCAAGACATCACATATGCAACTATTGCTAAGTTTAAGGATTGGACAGGAGGTGAACCGCATCCAAGAGGATTAGGTTTTATCATTCAGCCCACTTTCCCAGAGCCACCATAGCAGCCCTCTCAGACTGATGAGGCAGGCCCGTCAACCCAAGTTCCCTTTGCTACTAGGGATCGACAGCTCCGAAGGTTGGAGCGAAAAGTCGACGCCATGTACGACAATTTTTCAGCGTTTACAACAGGGTTGACGAGGTCATTAGCAGAGGCTTTTGCGCAGTAAGGAACAATGCTAGAGTGGCCTCAGTTCGGGACAGCTGTGCCATATCCACCACCAGATTCACCACCCAAGGAGGGTAGTACCACTGATCATTAGGGGAGTTTTCTATACCTTTTTACCTTCATTCAATGGGGTATTGAATATTTTAAATTTGGGGGTATTGGGGTCATAGTGTAGTTGCATATAGTTTTTGCATGATTAGTAGAGTTCATTTAGTTTTTGCATGTTTAGCTTAAATTTTGCATGTTATGTTTTAGATAAAATTTTGCAGAAAATTTTTAATTTTTCGTTATTATTGCTTGTGCTAGTATGTTTTAGTGCATGTCTCACAGTTCTAGCTATATGAAAATTTTGTCTAGCCGATGCTGATAATAAATTTTGAAATATTTTTGAGTATTTTGGGATAACATGAGCTGAGATATAATGTTTTACACAATACAATTTATAATACTATTTAAATGCTTTCGGTTTGCACGGACGTGTTCACAATCACTTGTTGTAGTTTTTAAAAGGGAAATATGTGGAAAGTGAACTTAGACCGTTGAAACCATTGATTTTCAAACTTTGGGAAAACATAGGTATGTTATGTATAAAAAAAAAAATCAAATAGCAATAACGTGACTAGTCTTATTTCGGGGCCCTAGCTACTCGAGTAAGTATGCCCGTAGGGATGTCTTAACACCTAGCATCCTAAGGTCTTTTATGGTATGGGAGTCGTTGGTTGAAAGCTCGCTAAGGGGTAGCAGTGTTTGCCTAATGGAATGAGGCATTGCACAGTCATGTGAAAAAAAAATAGCAATAAACACCACGAGAAAGTGCAAAAAATCACCCTCGTGAGTAGTAATAAAGCAGTTAAGCCCATTGTTGAACCTCAGTTTGTGTTGATATGTTGGATTAGTCTTCGTTGCATATGTATGCATGAGTCTTGATTTAAACTATAATTTTCTATTTTGAGCAATTTAGCATGTGTATTATCTGCTTAAATCAAGTTTTAGGTGAACACAACACACACACAGCATATCTATAGAATGTATGAATTATCTGAGTGTATGATATTATGCCTATGGTTCGATTTGAATTTGTATTCTTGAATCTGGATAATTTGCTGAGGCATTTTGGACTGAATTTCTGTTATAGTTGGAACAATGTGAGACTAGTTGCATCAGAAGTTAGTTGCATAGCATGTAGTTGCATTTTCAGCGTTTTATGTGTATGCATTGCTTGAGGGCAAGCAACAGTTCAAGTTTAGGGGTATTTGATAAGTGGGTTTTATACCACTTATCGGATATCAATTCACGCGAACTACGCTTATCTTAAGTACATTTTAGTGTGTTTTTAGTTGTATTTCATGATATTTTGCATTGCATTTACTTAAAACTCCTTTGATGTAAAAATGCAGGATATGGCATAATTTGGTGATGTAAATGGCATGAGGCTGTTGGATGCATATCATGAGAATCAAGTGGAGCAGGAGACTATGCATGGATGGACAAAGGAATGAGCAGGAGAACAGATCAGTTGCAGCAGCAGAACCAGAATTCAAAGTTACAAAAGCCGCGCAGCCGCGCGACAGAATAAGCTTGAGGACGAGTGCCCGCGCGAGCACCCGGCTGGACAGATATTGCACACTGCAAGTTGCGCGCCCGCGCGAGGATTGTAAAGGAAGGGCGTGCGGCCGCGCGCAATGTCTGATGCTGCTGAGCTGTGTTATTTTGATTTTTAATTTTAAGGGTTGTATTTGATTAAAAACTATTCTGACTGGTGTGAGACGTGTCATTCAGTACTTTGGACGTATTTTCATATTGGTAACTAGGGTTTACACGCTGAGAGGATTCCAACGAAGAACGAAGCCAAAATTTCATCCTTTCTAATTCTTCTTGGGATTTTCTATCAGTGTGGATTATTATTATTATTTTGCTGGATTTATATGAGGATTTGAACGTTAATAGTGGATGATAATCAGCCATTGGGTTTGATCGTTTCTATCCTTCATCTTTCAATTGTTTGCTTATTAGTCATGTTTAGCTTTAATCCCATAATGGCTTTTGGTTTAGTTATGAACTAAACTCCATTATGGGATTCTAACGGATTTTAGTATGTAGCTTAATTACATGCTTGAATGTTGAACTGTTTTACATATTACATGGGATTTCTATCATGGTTGTTTTGCATGTATGAATGCTTGATCACCATTCATTTTCAATACTTGTATGGAATTGACAATGAACATACAAGTATGGATTGTAATCATGATAGCATACGTATATGGGGCTGTTTTATATGGCTTGTGTATTTCGTGAACCAGAGAGACATATACTGTTTCACCGTATGAGTTAAAATAAGGGCTTGTGCTTAAAGTCAGTATGATTGCAATTTCACATAGACATATAGTGATTTTGGTTGTATTGATGATTACATGGAGTCTATCGCTTGTGGATGCTGTGTAAGTTGGTCATAGTGCATTGAAAAATGGTTATGACTCTATTAGTACTCTTGGTTACTTTCCTGTGATATGTGAACCTTTCTTGAATGATAGTGGTAATTAGATGAAGTATTAAATGAAGTTAGGATCCCATTATTTCCAGATTTGGTTTATTCCATTATTATTTGTGTTTTAGTTATTATTTGTAATTAGAGTAATTCACCAATATAGTCATTAGTTTAAGCATATAAATATAGTGATTTAAATTGATGCATAGTGATTTAAATTAGACAACTTTCTCTGTGGGATCGATACTTTATTTACTCTGTATTACTTGTTAACACATGTATGCTTGCATGAGTTAAAGCTCTTTTGTTAGAACTAAAAAAGAGGCAACAATAACATAGCGACTGGATTATATATTGGTCGCTGATGTCGGTCGCTATTACGAATATAAGCGACCGGATATGCGATCGCTAATATTATTAGTCGCTGTTAGACCTTTTTCTTGTAGTGTAATGAAGTTGTAGTTATTTCTGTACCATGTATTTGGCGACTCAGAATGGGTGATATAAACCTATTTTTGGGGGCGTTACAGTTGGTATCAGAGCTTAGGGATATGGTCTCTGGCGGAGATCGGGGAATAGAACTAGGAGGGGAGAGACGAGTAATCCTTCGCTAGTGTGTCCTACCTAAGCTTATTTGGTTGGTCAGTCGGAGCATATGGTTAATATGTGATATGTTAATTTGTTAATTAACCCTTATTTTGTGGCAGTATTTGATAATGACAACTGGAAATATTAACAAATTAGTGAATGAGACCGTGGAGACACCTTTAATCACCACCCAAGAAAACGTGCAATAGGAAGGCAATATTCCTCCTGTAAACAACACTACCGAACAAACGATAAATGATGGAATGTTTAGAAGCTTTTTGCAGTTCATGCAAAATCAGACGAGGGAGACTCATGTACAAAATACGGGTGCAAATGATAGCAATGCGCAGATTGTCATAGCTAAGCAGTTTAAAGAGTTGGGACCACCAGAATTTATGGGAAAGCCAGATCCGATCAAGGCGAAAACGTGGGTTAAGTAAATTACCAAGATATTTGATGTCTTGGGATGCACGGAAGAACAGAAGGTTCCATTCGCCACCTTTATGTTCCGTGGTGAGGCAGATTACTGGTGGGAATCTGTGAAGCATACCCAGCCTGCCACACTCAACATGTCTTGGGAAACGTTTCAGAAACTGTTCAATGATAAGTACTTTCCTGAAAGTATTCGTCATATGAAGGAGGTAGAGTTTATCAGACTGGAACAAAAAAACCTGACTGTGTCTCAATACGAGGCTAAGTTCGCAGAGTTATCCAGGTTTGCACCTCATTTGGTAGAGAATGAGGAACAAATGACACGGATGTTTCTGAAAGGTCTAAAACCCGAGATTCGGCAATATCTTATTTCTCATAAATTTTTCTATATTTAGATGTTGTAAACAAGGCTCAATTATTAGAGCGAGATAATGAGTATGTTCAACCAAGGGACCACAACCAGGGTCATACCGGTGGTAGCAGTCATCGGAGCAATGACAACCAGCGAGGAGGAAAATATTCGGACAAAAGCGGTAACTACCCTGGTGGTAATCGTGGCCATGATAATAGAAGAAGCGAGTCGGGAGGAGATTTCAAAAAGAGAAGGTACAATAATGACAATATAAAGGCGTCAGCACCAACATTAACTGTTTCTAGGGGAGGAGATCAATCACCGGTCGTATGTTACAAATGCGAGAAAGAGGGGCATATCAGCCCAAACTGCCCACAACAATCTAAGGTGTGTTATAACTGTGGAAAGGAAGGTCATATAGCTAGAGACTGTCTTGTTGCGAAACCAAGTCCAACGGGAATGGTGACTCCAAAGGCTGTCCCGGACAAGTCAAAGTCGGTGGTTCTTAGAAGAGCGTTTCTCGTGTCTGCCCAAAACGCGAGGAACCCAAACAAGGTGATCATGGGTAAGCTAATCATAAACTCTTGCGAAGTTTATACCTTATTAGATACCGATTCTACCCATTCATTTATTTCTCCTGGTTGTGCTCAACGTTTGAACTTGACTTCAGAGAAATTATACTTTGACTTATCTGTTGAAACTCCGTTAGGAGAAACTTTTGTTACATCCACTATTTATAAATCTTGCTTGATCCAAGTTGGTACCATCACATTACCTGTCGATCTTATTTCTTTGAAAATACTTGCATTTGATGTGATTTTAGGGATTGATTGGTTAACTATTCATCATGCCAAAATTGATTATTTTCGTAAGGTTGTTAGTTTTCATATTCCTAACCAACCTATTATGCGAATTCAAGCAACCAAACCACTAAAGTCAATCACTGTCATATCAAGCCATAAAGCTATTCGTTTATTGAAAAACGGATGTCAAGCTTTCTTAGCCCATGTCACGGACTTGAACAAAAACACGTCAGATTTGAATAATATTTCTGTTGTTAGTGAATTTCCTGATGTATTTCCTGAAGAACTTCTCGGTCTACCCTCAGAATATGAAGTTGAATTCTTTATTGACCTTAAACCTAGTACAAAGCCCATTTTTAAAACCCCATATCAAATGGCTCCTATTGAACTTCAAGAGTTAAAGGTCCAACTACAGGAGTTGTTGGACATCGGTTTCATTCGTCCTAGTACATCTCCTTGGGGTGCTCCTGTTTTATTTGTAAAGAAGAAAGACGGGAGTATGCGACTTTATATTGACTATCGAGAATTAAACCATGTCACCATCAAGAATAGGTATCCGCTACCTCGCATTGATGACCTGTTTGACCAGTTGAAAGGAGCACAATTCTTTTCAAAGATTGATCTTCGATCTGGATATCATCAGCTGAAGATTAGAACTAAGGATATTCCAAAGATTGCCTTTAGAAATCGGTACGAGCATTATGAATTCTTAGTCATATCTTTTGGATTGACTAATGCTCCCGCGGCTTTCATGGATATGATGAACTGAGTATTCAAGGAATATTAAGATCAGTTCGTTGTTGTCTTTATTGATGACATCCTCATATATTATAAAAGTCATGAAGATCATGAGCACCATTTGAAGCTGGTACTCCAAAGGCTTCGTGAAAATAAGCTATATGCCAAGTTAAAAAAAATGCGAGTTCTGGCTTAAGGAAGTAGCATTCCTTGGGCACATGGTGTCAAAACATGGAGTATCTATTGACCCGGTGAAAATTGAAGCAATACAAACTTGGGAGCAACCGAAGTCGGTGACCGAAGTACGTAGCTTTCTGGGTTTAGCTGGTTATTATCGGAGATTTGTGGAAGGATTTTTTCAAATCGCTATCCCGTTAACTCAGCTGACTGGAAAGATACAAAATTCGTATGGAGCGAGGAATGCGAGAAGAGTTTCTAAGAGCTCAAGAGGAGACTCATTTCGGCACCTGTTATGACAATACCATCTGGTTCAGAGGGATTTGTCATCTACAGCGATGCTTCAGGCAAAGGGTTAGGATGTATTCTCATACAACATGGGAAAGTCATAGCATATGCCTCGCGACAACTTAAAGAATATGAGAGGAATTATCCTACTCATGATCTAGAGTTGGCAGCAGTCGTTTTCGCGTTAAAAATCTGGAGGCATTATCTATATGGGGAGAAAGTGGAGATATATTCAGAACATAAAAGCCTCAAATATTTCTTTACCCAAAAAGAACTCAACATGCGGCAACGACGTTGGCTTGAATTGTTGAAAGATTATGACCATACCATTCAATACCATCCTGGAAAAGCGAACATGGTAGCTGACGCGTTGAGTAGAAGATCATATACGGGAACGAGTGCGATGCTGTTAACGCAAAGGCCCATTTTGTGTGATTTACAAAAGATGAAGATAGAATTCAAGACTCTGGGGACCCATGCAATGATGTCAAGTATACGCATAGAACTAACTTTAATCGATAAAGTTAAAGTTGCTCAAGCCACAGACCCGGAGCTGATGCGTATGAAGAAGAAAGTACAAGAAGGTGCTATTCCAGAAGCAAGAATCGATGAAGATGGAATACTTCGAGTCCACTCCAGATTTTGTGTTCCTAATGACTCTGATTTGAAATACAAGATCATGATGGAGACACACAATACACAGTTTGCAATCCATCTTGGAACTACCAAAATGTATCGTGATCTTCGACATACATTTTGGTGGAATAATATGAAGAGAGAGATCGCGAAGTTTATCTCATGGTGTTTAACTTGTCAATGTATTTCTTGAAGAACTTCCCGGTCTACCCCCAAAATGTGAAGTTGAATTCTTTATTGACCTTAAACCGGGGACAAAACCCATTTCTAAAATCTCATATCGAATGGCTCCTATTGAACTTCAGGAGTTAAAGGTCCAACTACATGAGTTGTTAGACATCGATTTCATTCGTCCTAGTACATCTCCTTGGGGTGCTCCCGTTTTATTCGTAAAGAAGAACGATGGGAGTATGCGACTTTGTATTGACAACCGGGAATTAAATCATGTCACCATCAAGAATAGGTATCCGCTACCTCGCATTGATGACCTGTTTGACCAGTTGCAAGGAGCACAATTCTTTTCAAAGATCAATCTTCGTTCTGGATATCATCAGCTGAAGATTAAAACTGATAATATTCTGAAGACTACTTTCAGAACTCGGTACGGGCATAATGAATTCTTAGTCATGTCTTTTGGATTGACTAATGATCTTGTTGCTTTCATGGATATGATGAAATGTGTGTTCAAGGAATATTTGGATCAGTTCGTTGTTGTCTTTATTGATGACATCCTCATCTATTCCAAAAGCCGTGAAGATCATGAGCACCATTTGAAGCTGGTATTTCAAAGGCTTCATGATAATAAGCTATATGCCAAGCTGAAGAAATGTGAGTTCTGGCTTGAGGAAGTAACATTCCTTGGGCACCTGGTGTCAAAATATGGAGTATTTGTTGATCCGACGAAGATTGAAGTAGTACAAAGTTGGGAGGAACCGAAGTCAGTGACTGAAGTACGTAGCTTTCTGAGCTTAGCTGGTTATTATCGGAGATTCGTGGAAGGATTTTCTCGAATCGCTACTCCGTTAACTCAGCTGACTCGAAAAGATACAAAATTCGTATAGAGAGAGGAATGCGAGAAGAGTTTCCAAGAGCTCAAGAGGAGACTCATTTCAGCACATATTTTGATAATACCATCTGGTTCGGATGGATTTGTTATCTACAGCGATGCTTCAGGCAAAGGGTTAAGATGTGTTCTCATGCAACATGAGAAAGTCATAGCCTATGCCTCGCGACAACTCAAAGAATATGAGAGGAATTATCCAACTCATGATCTGGAGTTGGCAACAGTCATTTTCGTATTAAAGATCTGGAGACACTACCTGTATGGGGAGAAAGTGGAGATCTATACAGATCATAAAAGCCTCAAATATTTCTTCACCCAAAAGGAACTCAACATGCGGCAACGACGTTGGCTCGAGTTGTTGAAAGATTACGACCATACCATTCAATATCATCCTGGAAAAGCAAACGTGGTAACTGACGCATTGAGTATAAGATCATATGCGGGTACGAGTGCAATGTTGTTAACATAAAGGCCCATTTTGTATGGCTTGCAAAGGATGGAGATAGAGGTAAAAGCTCCAAGTACCCACGTGATGATATCGAACATACGAGTAGAACCGACTTTAATCGATAAAGTTAAAGCTGCTCAAGCTACGGACCTAGAGCTAATGCGTATGAAAAAGAAAGTGCAAGAAGGTGTTATTCAAGAAGCAAGAATCTATGAAGAAAGAATACTTCGAGTCAACTCCAGACTTTGTGTTCCTAACGATTCTGACTTGAAGCATAGAATCATGACGGAGGCACACAACACACAGTTTACAGTCCATCCTGGGAGTATCAAAATGTATCATGATCTTCGACATACATTTTGGTGGAGCAATATGAAGAGAGAGATCGTGGAGTTTATCTCGAGATGTTTAACTTGTCAACGTGTAAAGGCAGAGCATCAAGTGCCAAAGGGTCCATTGCAACCACTTGAGATTCTGAAATGGAAGTGGGAACACATTACTATGAATTTCGTTACAGGTCTTCCCAAGGTTTCTCAAGGCATAGATGCGATTTGGGTTATTGTTGATAGATTAACCAAGTCTGCTCATTTCTTGCCTATACTTGAGACTTATTCCCTTGAACGTCTTGCTCGTATGTACGTAAATGACATTATGAGATTGTGAGATTGCATGGCATGCCAGTATATATAGTTTCGGATCGTGACCCAAGATTCACTTCACAATTTTGGGTTAGCTTGTAGAAATCTATTGGCACGGATTTACGATTCTGTTCGGCATACCATCCTCAAACGGACAGACAATCAGAAAGGACTATTCAAACTCTTAAAGATCTATTAAGACTCTGTGTCCTAGATTTCAAAGGAAGTTGGGATAAGTACTTGCCATTGGTGGAATTCTCCTACAGCAACAGTTATTAAGCAAGTATAGGCATGGCTCCATTCGAAGCATTGTATGGACGAAAGTGTCGCTCTCTAGTATGCTGAGATGAGGTGGGAGAAGCAACGTTGTTGGGACCAGAGTTGGTACGAATGACTATAAAGAAGATCCAAATGATCCGACAACATATACAAATGGCACAGGATCGACAAAAGAGTTATGCGGATCTTCATCGAAAGGACGTAGAATTTAATATTGGGGATCATGTATTGTTATGTATTGCTCCATGGAAGGGGGTTATAAGATTTGGGAAGAGAGAAAAGCTCAATCCAAGATTTGTTGGTCCATTTGAGATTCTTGACAGAATAGGAAACGTGGCCTATAGACTTACATTACCTCCAAGCATGTCTCGTGTTTATAATGTTTTTCATATATCTATGCTTCGTAAATATATGAAAGACCCGAACCACATTATTGAGTTAGAACCAAATGAGATAGCCGAAGATTTAACGTACGAGGAGGTACCTGTTAAGATCTTGGATAGGAAAAAATATGTCCTACGCACCAAGGTTATACCACAAGTTAAGGTTTTGTGGAGGAACCATGCTATTGAAGAAATGACCTGGGAGTTGGAATCAGAAATAAAAGCGAAGTATTTGCACCTTTTCGAAACACCAGGTATGTACGTCAATTTCGAGGACGAAATTTCATAAGGAGGGGAGGTTGTAAAACTCCAACTTTTTATAAATAAAATCGAATTTCCTCTAATTATTATTTTAAATAATAAAGTGTTAATTTGATATAATACTTTGGTTATGGGTGAAATGTGCAAATTTTGCAAAATAAGCAAGTGGTTATAAAATATCCATTGTTATCGAGAAATATTCGTTTGGTCGCAGAATATTCTTGTTGACGGGGAATATTCGTACGACGGCGCAGCCATTTGTGGGCCCCATAACAGAAAACGATCGGATGAAGAAAACGACAAGTTCGAGTTTTTATAAATAATGGCGTAGTTGTTACCGTTAACATTGTTGAAATACCCGGTAGTTAAAATACAGTAATACGTGTGGTTGCACAGTAGCACACGGTATTGCACAATATTTTTGAATTATTGATTCTTACGTAAAAAGGCACTACTTAATAATTGTTACAGTAATTACTGTTCAATATTTTATTTTATTGATTCAATAATTGTTACGTTGATATTTTATATTATTGTTGTTTCAATAATTGTCACTGCACAGTATTTCTCATTATCAGATCAATAATTCATATTATTTAAATAATATTATTAGATAGTATTATTTGTAATGTCTAAGGAAGTTCTGTCTAGAAAAGAGATTTGGTCACCTAATTGCGCACCAATAATATGAAATCCTTATCGAAAAGCCTCCTCTTTCTTGGGAACGACCTGGTTGTCATAATTATGATTCTGTAATATTATTTGTGAATAATTAATTATTGATTTATATGATAAGAAAATATTTATTTTATGTAGATGGATAGGGAAATATTTATTTTGTGTGGATATAAATGAAGGAATTAATGTTGAGGTATTTTATTAGTATTTTATCGGAATTGAGGTATTAAAAATCGTCTGTATGTGAATTTCGGTCATTTTTCGTTTGGAAATTGGAAAAAACTTAAATCTACAAAGTAAATTTAATTTCCTATAGAATGGACTTAAATTTGTATTTTTCTGATAAAAGGTGTAAGACCCCAACTTTTTATAAATGAAATTGAATTTTCTCTATTTATTATTTTGAAATAGTAAGGGTTGAATTGATTAATGTGGTTAGTTATGGGTAAAATGCGCAAATATTTCAAATAAGCAAGTGGTTATAAAATATTCATTGTTATCGGGGAATATTCGTTTGGTCGTGGAATATTCTTACTGTCAGGGAATATTCGTACGACGGCGCAGCCTTGTGTGGGCTCCATAACGGAAAGCGATTGGATGAAGAAAACGACAAGTATAAGTTGTTTATAAATAACGGCGTAGTTGTTACCGTTAATACTGTTGGAATACCCGGTGGTTTAAAACACAGTAATACGTGTTGTTGCACAGTAGCACACGGTATTGCACCAATTATTGATTCTTACATAGGAAGGCACTACTCAATAATTGTTACAGTAATTACTGTTCAATATTTTATTTTATTGATTCAACAATTGCTACGTTGATATTTTATATTATTGTTGTTTCAATAATTGTCACTACACAGTATTTTTTATTATCGGATCAATAATTTATATTATTTTAATAATATTATTAGATAACATTATTGGCAATGTCTAGAAAGTTCTGTCTAAGGAGAGGTTTGGTAACCTAATTGCGCGCCAGTAAGGAGAAATCCTTATTAGAAAGTCTCCTCTTTCCTGGGAACGGCCTGGTTGTCAGTATTGTGATTCTGTAATATTATTTGTGAATAATTAATTATTAATTTATATGATAAGAAAAATATTCATTTTATGTGGATATAGATAGAGAAAATTTTTAATGTGAAAATGGTTAAAAATTGATATTTTATCTTTTCTGATAAAATAATTCATTTAAATATATTATTATATTATAATAATATAATAATTGTGATATTTTTACAATGAATGTGGGATATATGAATAAATGAGGAGGAAGAATATTTTTGTTACTAAAAATATTTAAAACATGTTTTTCATGTTTGTGGACCCTATTTCTTGACTGAAATTTGATTATAGCCTGTAAAATCGTCCGTATGTGGATTTCGATCAATTTCTGTTTAGAATTTGAAAAAACTTAAACTTACAAAGTTGTATAGAATTGAATTTCCTATTGAAGAAACATAAGATTTGAATTTTTCTGATTAAAAGGACTATTTATTATGAATTATTGAAGTTCCGGAATAATTGATTTTTGAAGTTTTAAATAATTTTTTTTAAGAAAAACGTTTTTGTTATGATTGGTGGGCCCCACTTCTTGTTAAACATGATAAAATCAGAATTTCCAAGTTTGAGTATGATTTTTTTATAAATATATTATTTTATTAAATTTCTCTGCTTTGGTGTTCTAATCATTTTCCTATAAATAGGGTGTTTAGGTTAGAATTAAAAATCACACCAGAAACTAAAGTTTTCTCTCTCTATAATATCGAGCAGTCTCTTGTGAATATTTTGATACTTTGAGTGTTGCTATACGGTGCAAGTTCCTTCAGCACTATATCCAATATTTCAGTCAGAAGTACTGTCCTTTTGAGGTAAGGGATGTTATTTTTTGTAAACGATATTAATTCTTTCAATATCATTATGTCAAAATATTGGTTTGAACTTTTTATCAAATTTGGAACTTTTAGTGTCGGGGTTACAATTCACGTATACGGCACTATTTACGTATACGACACTATTCACGAATACGGCACTATTCACCGAAAAATTAAATATTTATTTTTTTTCTAAGATGTCTATTATGGATATTAGCTTTGATTGTATCCATATTTTGATCATTCTTGAATTGTACTCCACTATGATTATTTATGAAGTATTTTTGAACTCGGGTTGTTTAAATTACGAATCCTTAATATTTGTTCTTTTATTTCACTAGATTTATTTTCTTTAAAATATTTTTCATCATCATCAGTCCTAAATGATGATATTACTGAATAGCTTTGGCCTGTAGTGCAAAGATGAATAATTTTCTAATGAATATCTTTGGCCCGTAGTGCAAAGATGAACAGGTGTTGAGATGAACATGACCAACTAATAAATATCTTTGGCCTGTAGTGAAAGATGATTATTTGATGATGTTACAAGGATAAAATATTGATGATAGACTTTTAAATCTTAGAAGATAGTAGAATTCATTCTCTACTTGACTCTTCTAATGGTTTGCTGTTTCCGCTTGCAGTTGTTGATCTAAAATTTGTTGTCTATTGTATTCTATTATATTTTTCCCTGTTGACGACTAACGATAATTTGTTCTATATTATCTTAGTCATAATATTCTTTACCAGGCTTGTTGAGCTCACCCTTTTCTTTTTTGTTCTATTTTTCTTCTCAGGAGGCAAGAAATGTAGCGAGTACTAGTCGGGGTATGGAATAATGGTTCTAGAAAGTTATTTTAGTAGTCCTCACCATTTTTGTAAAATAATGTATCAATAATTGTAATGAGGACTTATTTGAGTGTGGATATTGTCTAGAAGACAATATTTATATTTAAACTCGCAGTTTATGTGTTGTCGCATTTTGCACGACAATTGTATTAATAAAGTTGTTAATTGTTTCTGTACCATGTTTTGACGACTCAGAATGGGTGATGTTTACCTATTTTGGGGGCATCACAGTTGGTATCAGAGCTTAGGGATATGGTCTCTGGCGGAGATCGGGGAATAGAACTAGGAGGGGAGAGAGAAGTAAATCCTTCGCTAATGTGTCCTACCTAAGCTTATGTGTTGGTTGGTCAGAGTATAGGGTTATTATGTTTTGTGTTGTAATTTCTTTAATTAACCCTTGTTTTGTGGTAGTATTTAAGAATGGCAGCTAAGAATATTAACGATGGAGTAAATGCGAACGTGGAAACACCATTAATCACCAACAAGGAGAACGTGCAACAGGCTGGCAATGTTCCTCCTGTAAATAACACTACTAAGCAGACGATGAACGATGAGATGTTTAGAAACTTTTTGCGGTTCATGCAAAACCAGACGAGGGAGACTCTTGTTCAAAATACAGGTAGAAACAATGGCAACGCATAGCTGGTCACAGCCAAACAGTTCAAAGAGTTGGGACCACCAGAATTCTGGGGAAAGCCGGATCCGATTAAGGCAGAAATGTGGGTCAAGCAAATTACCAAGATATTCGATGTCTTGAGATGCATGGAGGAACAGAAGGTTCCATTCGCCACCTTTATGTTCCGTGGCGAGGCAGACTACTGGTGGGAGTCTGTGAAGCGTACCCAACCTGTCACACTCAACATGTCTTGGGAAACGTTTCAGAAATTTTCAATGACAAGTACTTTCCTGAAAGTATTCGTCATATGAAGGAGGGGAATTTATTAGACTGGAGCAGAACAACATGACGGTGTCTCAGTACGAGGCGAAGTTTGCAGAGTTATCCAGGTTTTCACCTCATTTGGTGGAGAATGAGGAATGTATGACGCGGATGTTTCTGAGAGGTTTGAACTCGACATACGTCAGTATCTCATTTCTCATAAATTTTTTATATATTCAGATGTTGTCAACAGGGCTCAATTATTAGAGCGAGATAACGAGTACGTTCAACGAGGGACCACAGCCAGGATTGTACCGTGATAGCAGTCATCGGAGCAACGATAACCACGGGGAAAGAAGAACACGGACAAAAGCGGTAACCACTCTGGTGGTAATCGTGGCCATGAAAATAGAAGAAGCGTGTCAGGGGAAGATTTTAAAAAGAGGAAATTCAACAATGACAATGTGAAGACGTCAGCACCAACAGCAACTGGTTCTAAGGGAGGAGAACGACCACACGGTTGTATGCTATAAATGCGGGAAAGAGGGACATATCAGACCACAACTGTCCAACACAGTTCAAGGTATGCTATAATTGTGAAAAGGAAGGACATATCGCTCGAGATTGTACTGAAACGAAACCAAGTCTAGCGGGGGATGGTGACTCAAAAAGCTTGTCCCAGAAGTCAAAGTCAATGGTTCCTGGAAGAGCGTTTGTCGTGACTGGTCAAAATGCGAGGAAAC
>CM029023.1:130391035-130615194 GCA_016801055.1 Panax notoginseng
CCTCGTTCGGGTTTCTCGCGTTTTGGCCTGTAACGACAAACGCCCTTCCAGGAATCGCTGGATTTCGACTTATCCGGGACAGCTTTTGGAGTCACCATCCCCACTGAACTTGGTTTTGCTACAGAACACTCTCGAGCTATATGACTTCCTTTTCACAGTTATAACATACCTTGGATTGTTTTGTGGACAGTTTGGGCTGATATGTCCTCTTTCCCACATTTGTAACATACGACCGCGTGGTCGTTCTCCTCCCTAGAAACAGTTGATGTTTGTGCTGGTCTTCACGTTATCATTGTTGTACCTTCTTTCTTGAAATCTCCTCCCGACTCGCTCATTCTATTATCACGACCACGTTACCACCAGAGTGGTTACCGCTTTTGTCCGAATGTTTTCCTCCCTGCTGGTTTTCATTGCTTCGATGACTGCGCCACCGGTATGACCCTGGTTGTGGTCCCTCGGTTGCACATTACTCATTATCTCACCCTAATAATTGAGCCCGGTTACAACATCTGAATATAAGAAAATTTATGAGAGATAAGATATTGCCGAATCTCGGGTTTTAGACCTCTCAGAAACATCCTTGTCATTCGTTTCCTCATTTTCGACCAAATGAGGTGCCAAAACTGGATAACTCTGCAAAACTTCGCCTCGTACTGGGACACCGTCATGTTGTTTTGTTCCAGTCTGATAAACTCTACCTCCTTCATATGACGAATACTTTCAGGAAAGTACTTGTCATTGAACAGTTTTTGAAATGTTTCCCAGGACATGTTGAGTGCGTCAGGCTGGGTACGCTTCACAGACTCCCACCAGTAGTCTGCCTCACCGGGGAAATAAATTTGGCGAATGGAACCTTCTGTTCCTCCGTGCATCCCAAGACATCAAATATCTTAGTAATTTGCTTGACCCACGTTTCCGCCATGATCGGATCCGGCTTTCCCTTAAATTCTGGTGGTCCCAATTCTTTGAAATGCTTAGCTGTGACAAACCGCGCGTTGTTATCATTTTCCACCCGTATTCTGCACACGAGTCTCCTTCGTCTGATTTTGCATGAACTGCAAAAAGCTCCTAACATTCCATCATTCATCGTTTGCTCGGTAACGTTGTTTACAGGAGGAATATTGCCTTCCTGTTGCACGTTCCCCTGGGTAGTGATCAAAGGTGTCTCCACGGTCTGATTTACTCCATTATTAACGTTCTCAGCTGCCATTCTTAAATACTGCCATAAAACAAGGGTTTATAGTCATGTCATATATTATCCCTATACTCTGACCGACCAAATAAACACCAAATAAACTTAGTCAGGTCATACTAGCGAAGGAATTCCCCGTCTCTCCCCTCCTAGTTCTCGTCTCACATCTCAGCCAGGGATCATATCCCTAAGCTCTGATACCAACTGTGACGCTCCCAAAATAGGTATTACAACACCCATTCTGAGTCGCCAAATACATGGTACAGAAAGCAAAAACTACAACTTCAATAATACAATTGTCGTGCAAAATACGACAACACATACTGTGAGTTTAAATACAAATATTGTCTTCTGGGACAATATCCACAACTCAAATAAATCCTCATTACAATTATTCAAAACACTTTTTACAGAAATAGTGAGGACTGCTAATACATCTTTCTAGAACCATCACTCCATACCCCGACTAGATCCTGCTATGTTCTCACCTCCTGAGAAGAAAATGGAACAAAAAGGAAAAGGGTGAGCTCAACTAGCCCAGTAAAGAATATTATGACTAAGATAATATACAACAAATTATTGTTAGTCTTCAACAGGGAAAAATCAGATATAATATAATCGACAACAAGTTTTAGATCAACAACTGCAGCGGAAACAGCAAACCATTAGAAGAGTCAAGTAGAGAAAGAATTCTACTTTCTTCTAAGATTTAAAGTCCATCATCAATATTTTATCCCTGTAACATAAATTAATAATCATCTTTAACCAAATATTCATCTTTGCACTACAGGCCAAAGATATTCATTTGTATCATCAGTCGGTCATGTTCATCTCAACACCTGTTCATCTTTGCACTACAGGCCAAAGATATTCATCAAGTAATTATACATCTTTGCACTACAGGCCAAAGATATTCAGTAATATCATCATTTAGGACTGAGGATGATGAAAATATGTTAAAGAGAACGAATCCAATGAGACAGAAGGACAAATAGTAGGGATTCGTAGAACAGTTTATCCAAGATCTATAATACTTCATAATAATCAATTGTGAAGCAGAATTCAAAAATAAAGATCAAACATGGATACAATCAAGATAGTAACTATAATAGACATCTTGGACAAAAAGGAAAATTTTTTATTTTTCGGTGAATAGTGCCGTATACGTGAATAGTGCCGTATACGTGAATAGTAACCCCCGACACAAAAAGTTCCAAATTTGATAAAAACTCATATCAATATTTCAGCATAATGATATTGAAGAAAATAATATCATCAAGAAGAAAATAATATCCCTTACTCAAAATATCAGTACTTCTGGTCGGAATACCGGTATAAGGCTGAAAGAAACTTGCTCTGATGAATAGAAACTCTCAAAGTATCTAAATACTCACAAAATACACTCAATAATCTAGAGAGAGAAAGAGAGAAAGAAAACTTGTTCTGGTGTGATTTTCAATTCTAACTTAGCCCTCTATTTTTAAAAATTTTTGGTAGGTTTGACCTGCAACCTGATGGCTTTACCTGCTACTATTCCACCACACCACATTTAATATATAATTCAGCACATTTCTTCACCACCACAAGTGGGGCCCACCAATTCTAGAATTTTCCACCAAAATGATAAACTCCGAAAATTCAACAATTTCTGAACCAGTCATCTTGTAAAATTCGTAATAAATCATACGTCATTTTTTAACGGTTCAAAATTTGTGGACATATACTCAACTTATATATGTATAACATATCCAAAAATTACCACGATCCAACGGTCGGATTAAAAATTATAACCCTCGCAAACTATCTCAAAACCCTGATTTTTAATACCTCCATTCCGACAAAAATATGACAAAAACCTCAACATTAACTCTCTTCATTTTTAACCACAAAAATATATCCCTCATTTATATCCACATAAAATAAATATTTCCTTATCATATGAATCAATAATTAATTATTCAAAATAATATTACAGAATCACATTTATGACAACCAGGCCGTTCCCAGGAAAGAGGGGGCTTTCCAATAAGGTTTTCTCCTTACTGGCGCGTAATTAGATGACCAAACTCTCCTTAGACAGAATTTTCTAGACATTGCCAATAATGTTATCTAATAATATTATTCAAATAATATGAATTATTGATCTGATAAATGAAAATACTGTGCAGCAACAAATTATTAAAACAACAATAATATAAAATATCAACGCAGCAATTATTGAATCAATAAAATAAAATATTGAATAATAACTACTGTAACAATTATTGAGTAGTGCCTTCTTACGTAAGAATCAATAATTGGTGCAATACCGTGTGCTACTGTATTTTAACCACCGGGTATTCCAACAGTATTAACGGTAACAACTTCGCCGTTATTTATAAACAACTTATACTTGTCGTTTTTCTTCATTCAATCGCTTTCCGTTATGGGGCCCACACAAGGCTTGCGTCGTCGTACGAATATTCTCCGACAGCAAGAATATTCCACGACCAACCGAATATTCACCGACACAAAAATAAATATTTATACCATTGCTTATTTTGCAAAATTTGCACATTTCACCCATAACCAAAGTATTATATCAAATTAACCCCTTATTATTCACAATAATATTTAGAGAAAATTTTGATTTTATTCATTAATAAGTTGGGGTTCTTACAAGGATACCACAGGAGAAAACAACATTTGTAATGTTTAATCGAGAAGATGCACAGGTTATAGAGTTTCTATCGAACAACTTATAAATGACATCAACAAAGAACATTCCTATAAATAGTAAGTCCTTTTGTATATAAACATTATTCAAAGAATAAAATGTTGAATCACACAATCACACTTGCTAACCATTCAATATTATGTAGGGTATAAATATGCAAGAATTGCCACCAACAATTCAAAATATATGTGGAAAGAATTATATGTTCCAGATCAAAATTACATTATACAACACAGAACTGGGCTACGAAGAATATACAGTATCAAATGTTCAAAACATCAAATCAGAGGATAAATCTGGAGAGACATAACATGAGATCACAAAAAAAATTGGAGAGATAAAGCATAAAAACAATGACAAAACTGATGTGCCAAAAAAATACAACAGACCGAGAAAAGAAGAACAAAAGAAAGATAGCTGACTTTGGGGAAATTTTGGAAGAATATATCGAAGTTAACTTTAAGGAAGACAACTGTGGAATAAAAAATTAAATTCCAACTCCAAACAAATATGACAAAAATGTCTTCCATAGGGAAAAAAAACTAATAATTGCACCTATATCCAGCTGATCTTCCTTAAAGTTTGTATATGAGCATATTAATTTATATGATTAGCACATATGTTTACTTATTAATATATGAGCATATTAATTTTGTAGGAGATATCGTCTCAGGGGCAGCATATCCACTGGTTAATTTTACAGGGGTATACTTTGATATATTTATAAATTTTTACGTCATTCCTAAGAATTTTATATTTATTGTTAACTATTTAATTTCTAACATGTTGACGGGACACTTATATGAACTTACTGAATGAGCGTAATCCTGAGGGCACCCCCGCGCCGCAGATTAATCAAGAATTGTGGGAGAGGGTGTCAGTTGTGAAGAAGAACTATGTTAAAGGTCAAGGACGACGATGACGACAACCGACTATCAGTGGTATAGACAGCTCTGCTAGTCAGTTCTACTTGTCCTCCTGTCATCCGAAGTTGCACACTCCTGCTGACTGTGTGAGAGTAAATATCATGATCAAAATCTTCTTCTCACACTTGGCGGGCATCTGCAGTCTCTGAGTCCTGAGGAGTTAGCAGATGCAATGCGCGAGAGCAACACATCAACATGATGACCGCGAGGTAATCTTGCCATTTGTTTTAAATTTATGTAATACTTTGCATGTTTAGTTTAACTTTACATTCAATAATTCATGTTTTATTCTTTTGTTACAACCCCATCTGGATGATATTCCACCATGAAGGCATTTGTATTCCTTCTTTGTCTTGTTAATCGACATTTGATTATTATTTTTACCGCTGAATAATTGAATGCATGTTTATATTGTACGTTACTACATTTTTATATAAATTTTACTTGGACGTTACTTGTTTTATATATATGAGCACAGTATGCGTGGATGTTTATATTACTGTGTTGGTTTTATTAAATTATATATTTATTAAATTTTATATATATATATATATATATATATATATATATATATATATACACACACACACACACAACACGGATCCTGTCCGGGAGTCCGGACAATGTTAAAATCCGGTCCTTTTTTTTTTTTTGCTTTTTTTTAAAACAGTTAAAACTAAATAAATAAAAATTTATGGAACTTGAAATTGTTACATAATACAGTGTTTTGGGTGTACATACATGTTTTGTTATACGTATCCAAATCACACTCAAAACACTGTTGTAAGACCCCGAATTTTATGAAATAAAAGTATTCAATTTTCTATTCAGTAAATGGTTAAATTGATAAAATTTTAAAGTTATGGGTGAAATATGAATTTTTTTTAAGCAAGTGGTATAAAATAATCATTTTGTGCGGGGAATATTCGTTTTTGGTCGTGGAATATTCTTTCTGTCGGGGAATATTCGTACGACGGCGGCAGCCATTTGTGGGCCCCATAACAGAATAACTGTCGTGTGAAGAAAATGACAAATTTGAGTTTTTACAAATAACGGCGTAGTTGTTACTGTTAATACTGTTGAAATATCCGGTGGTTAAAATACAGTAATCACGCGTTATTGCACAGTAGCACACGGTATTGCACAGTATTTTTGAAATTATTGATTCTTACGTAAGAAGGCACTACTCAATAATTGTTACAGTAATTACTGTTCAATATTTTATTATTGATTAAATAATTGCTGCATTGATATTTTATATTATTGTTGTTTCAATAATTGTTGCTGCACAGTATTTTCTCATTATCAGATCAGTAATTCATATTATTTTAAATAATATTATTAGATAGCATTATTGACAATGTTTAGAAAGTTCTGTCTAAGGAGAGGTTTGGTCATCTAATTGCGCGCCAGCAAGTAAGAGAAATCCTTATTGGAAAGCCCCCTCTTTCCTGGAAACGTCTGGTTGTCATAAATGTGATTCTGTAATATTATTTGTGAATAATTAATTATTGATTCATATGATAAGAAAATATTTATTTTATGGGGATATAAATGAGGGATATATTTTTGTGGTTAAAAAATGAGGAGTTAATGTTGAGATTTTTATCAGTATTTTTGTCAGAATGGAGGTATTAAAAATCAGGGTTTTTGAGATATTTTGCGAGGGTTATAATTTTTAATCCGACCGTTGGATCGTGGTAATATTTGGATATGTTATACATATATAAGTTGAGTATATGCCCACAAATTTTGAACCGTTAAAAATGAACGTATGATTTGTTATGAATTTTACGAGATGACTGGTTCAGAAATTGTTGAATTTTTGGAGTTTTTCATTTTGGTGGAAAATTCTAGAATTGGTGGGCCCCACTTGTGGTTGGTGAAGAAATGTGCTGAATTATATTTCAAATGTGGTGGGTGGGAATAGTAGCAGGTAAAGCCATCAGGTTGCAGGTCAAACCTACCAAAATTTTCCTATAAATAGAGGGCTAAGTTAGAATTGAAAATCACACCAGAAACATAAGCTTTCTCTCTTTCTCTCTCTAGATTATTGAGTGTATTTTGTGAGTATTTAGATACTTGGTGAGTTGCTATTCATCAGTGCAAGTTTCCTTCAGCCTTATACCGATCAGAAGTACTGCTATTTTGAGGTAAGGGATAGTAAGGGATAGTAAGGGATAGTAAGGGATTTTAAGGGTTGTTATGTTTTTTAGTTTCGTAATTTTTCTGAACTTCAAAAATTCTGGAAAAAATTTAAAATGATATTTTGATGAGTTTTATTGATTTGTGTCCAAAAATGGTGATTTTTGGATGTATAGATTAAGAGTTATGAATTTTACGGGGAATGACTAATTTCAAAGTAACAGTTTATAATTCTTTGTGGTTAACTCCAAAATTGATGAAATTTTTATTGGGGGAGTACATGTATATGATAGAAGTATACTCTGTAAATTCAGAATTTTTGGACAAAAGTACAATTTTTGATAAATGTCTAAATATTCGGTGGTTTTGGCCATATGAAGAATAGTAAATGAGCTTTTAAAATTCTGAGAAAAATATATGTTCAATATGGGACTATATTATGCTAAATCCCAGAAAAGAAATATTTTTAGAACTGATTTGGTATTTTTCATGAAAATAGACTAGTTATGAGTAAATGAATTAAATATGTTTTGTGAAGAAAGAAAATTGGAAAATAGGATTTATGGCTTGAGAATCCTATATGAGGTATATGCAGATTTTTGATGAGGGTTTTGGTTATTGATGATGAAATTGTAAGAGTTGGCATTTTATGATGATTAAATGCATTAATTAGTAAAGTGTAAACAATTAAAATAAATTGTTTATAAATTTAAGTAATTTATTCTTTCAATATCATTATACCGAAATATTGGTATGAATTTTATTGTAGAATTTCTATCTTTTGTGTCGGGGTTACTATTTATGAGTTACGAATATTACTCTTGAGATTAAAACTATATGTTGATCATATTATTTTTATCATCATATATAACATTTTTATAACCCTGATGTTGAAATTCTCTTTCACTGGAGTGTAAAGATGGGTAGATTATTGGTATGATCATGACTAGGGTTCTCTTTGGCCTGTAGTGCAAAGTTGAATTGTGACTGGTATGATCATGACCATTGAATTTATAATTGAATATCTTAAGCTTAAGTGCAAAGGTGAATTGATCAACATGGTTATAATTATTGTTTATATAAATTCTGAAATGATTATATATTTCTTTGAGATATGAATATATTTGGCCTGTAGTGCAAATATGAATTGTTGATGAATATCTTTGGCATGTAGTGCAAAGATGGCCTGTTGATGAATATCTTTGGCCTGTAGTGCAAAGATGAACTGTTGTTGAATATCTTTGGCCCGTAGTGCAAAGATGGTTTGTTGATGAATATCTTTGGCCCGTAGTGCAAAGATGGATTTGTTAGTATGATTATAAACAGGAACTGTGATTTGGTATAACCATGATCTTTGATGTTTCAGGTAAAGACAGGTGATGAAAATATTCTTCGTCCTGGGTGCGAAGAAAAATTTATAGTCACAATTATGATTATGAGTTATTCATATGATTGTGGAAAGGAACTGTTGAGTGATGTTACATGGATAAAATATTGTTGGTGGATTTTTAACATGGAGAAGATAATAGACTTTATAGTCTATTTGACTCTTCTAATGGATTGCTCGTTCCGCTGCAACTATGGTTGAAATTTTTATCATTTACCATATGTTCTAAATCTCTGATTTATTATTGATGAAGGCTATTGATAATTTAATTATCTTTAGTCATGAGATTCTTTACTGAGCTAGTTGTGCTCACCCTTTTGCTTCACAATTCCTTTCAGGTAATAAGAGTGTAGCTGGGTCGAGCGGGGGTAACAAGGGAATAGAACGGTGGTCATCATTTAGTAGTTATATTTGGTGAAGAAAATAGGGTGAGGCGAACCCAACTTTGGAAGGGTGTTTTGTCACTATCATACAAGATGTCTAATGACATACAACCTCGTGTCATCATAAGACAGGGTTGTGCTCATCCACTTGCTGAGTATATCTATAGGCACTACCTATATAATCTTGGTGTTTGTTTGAAGTATAATTCTCAATTAGAGACAGTGGAGATAATGATAAGTCAAGAGAAGACTCACCATTGGGAAGAATATGATAGTAATCTTCTCGTTTTTCTTTGGGGTCTATTGGGTCAACCAAGGATAATTCTGTGGCCATATGATATCTATCACAACCTAGAAGCATGGCCTCCCATGTACGAAGGTTTCCTTGAGCACTTCCCAAAGATTCTAATTTCCAAAACAGTTTTTGACTATACCTTTATGTAAGGTGTCATTGTGAGGTGATGTCCACGGTTGGAACATGAGTCACATTTGGTATATATTTGTATCCAAACTCACAGCATATGTGTTGTTGTATTTTGCACGACAATTGTTGTAATAAAGTTGTAGTTATTTTCTGTACCATGTATTTGGCGACTCAAAATGGGTTGGATAGAATGGACCTATTTTGGGGATGTCACAGGTGGTATCAGAGCTATAAGTAAAGAGCCCCGAGCCTCTCGCTGGTGACTTCCTGTTGATGGGGGATGCACCGAAGCCAGACTCTCCGTAGGGGACGCCGTTCTGCGGTGGCAAACTGATAGGTACCACTGTGAGGTGATGTGGTTGAAGCACCATGAGAGTCACATTTGGTATCAGAGCTTAGGGATATGATCTCTGGCGGAGATCGGGGAATACAACTAGGAGAGGAGAGACGAGTAAATTCTTCGCTAGTGTGTCCTACCTAAGCTTATTTGTTGGTCAGTCATACTATCGGGATATGATGTGAAATGTTAATTTGTTAAATTAACCCTTGTTTTGAAGCTGTATTCTAGAATGATATTTGAAATACAGGAGATGAGCAATGGAGAAATTATGATGACAGGGAAGATGGAATCTGAAATGAAAGGAAGGTATTCTCAATTCTTTGAAATACCAGGTACGTAAATTTCGGGGACGAAATTTCATAAGGAGGGGAGATTGTAAGACCCCGAATTTTATGAAATAAAAGTATTCAATTTTTCTATTCAGTAAATGGTTAAATTTATAAAATTTTAAAGTTATGGGTGAAATATGAATTTTTTTTAAGCAAGTGGTTATAAAATAATCATTGTTGTCGGGGAATATTCGTTTGGTCGTGGAATATTCTTTCTGTCGGGGAATATTCGTACGACGGCGCAGCCATTTGTGGGCCCCATAACAGAATAACTGTCGGGTGAAGAAAATGACAAATTTGAGTTTTTACAAATAACGGCGTAGTTGTTACTGTTAATACTGTTGAAATACCCGTGGTTAAAATACAGTAATACGCGTTATTGCACAGTAGCACACGGTATTGCACAGTATTTTTGAAATTATTGATTCTTACGTAAGAAGGCACTACTCAATAATTGTTACAGTAATTACTGTTCAATATTTTATTATTGATTCAATAATTGCTGCATTGATATTTTATATTATTGTTGTTTCAATAATTGTTGCTGCACAGTATTTTCCCATTATCAGATCAATAATTCATATTATTTAAATAATATTATTAGATAGCATTATTGACAATGTTTAGAAAGTTCTGTCTAAAGAGAGGTTTGGTCATCTAATTGCGCGCCAGTAAGGAGAAATCCTTATTGGAAAGCCCCCTCTTTCCTGGGAACGGTCTGGTTGTCATAAATGTGATTCTGTAATATTATTTGTGAATAATTAATTATTGATTCATATGATAAGAAAATATTTATTTTATGTGGATATAAATGAGGGATATATTTTTGTGGTTAAAAAATGAAGGAGTTAATGTTGAGATTTTTATCAGTATTTTTGTCGGAATGGAGGTATTAAAAATCAGGGTTTTTGAGATATTTTGCGAGGGTTATAATTTTTAATCCGACCGTTGGATCGTGGTAATTTTTGGATATGTTATACATATATAAGTTGAGTATATGCCCACAAATTTTGAACCGTTAAAAATGAACGTATGATTTGTTATGAATTTTACGAGATGACTGGTTCAGAAATTGTTGAATTTTTGGAGTTTATCATTTTGGTGGGAAAATTCTAGAATTGGTGGGCCCCACTTGTGGTTGGTGAAGAAATGTGCTGAATTATATTTCAAATGTGGTGGGTGGGAATAGTAGCAGGTAAAGCCATCAGGTTGCAGGTCAAACCTACCAAAATTTCCTATAAATAGAGGGCTAAGTTAGAATTGAAAATCACACCAGAAACATAAGCTTTCTCTCTTTCTCTCTCTAGATTATGAGTGTATTTTGTGAGTATTTAGATACTTGGTGAGTTGCTATTCATCAGTGCAAGTTTCCTTCAGCCTATACCGATCAGAAGTACTGCTCTTTTGAGGTAAGGGATAGTAAGGGATAGTAAGGGATAGTAAGGGATTTTAAGGGTTGTTATGTTTTTCAGTTTCGTAATTTTTCTGAACTTCAAAAATTCTGGAAAAATTTAAAATGATATTTTGATGAGTTTTATTGATTGTGTCCAAAAATGGTGATTTTTGGATGTATAAATTAAGAGTTATGAATTTTATGGGAAAAGACTATTTTAAAAGTAACAGTTTATAATTCTTTGTGGTTAACTCCAAAATTGATGAAATTTTTATTGGGAGTACATGTATATGATAGAAGTATACTCTGTAAATTTCAGAATTTTTGGACAAAAGTACAATTTTTGATAAATGTCTAAATATTCGGTGGTTTTGGCCATATGAAAATAGTAAATGACTTTTAAAAATTCTGAGAAAAATATATGTTCATATGGGACTATATTATGCTAAATCCCAGAAAAGAAATATTTTTAGAACTGATTTGGTATTTTTCATGAAAATAGTCTAGTTATGAGTAAATGAATTAAATATGTTTTGTGAAGAAAGAAAATTGGAAAATAGGATTTTATGGCTTGAGAATCCTATATGAGGTATATGCAGATTTTTGATGAGGGTTTTGGTTATTGATGATGAAATTGTAAGAGTTGGCATTTTATGATGATTAAATGCATTAATTAGTAAAGTGTAAACAATTAAAATAAATTGTTTATAAATTTAAGTAATGTTATTCTTTCAATATCATTATACCGAAATATTGGTATGAATTTTATTGTAGAATTTCTATCTTTTGTGTCGGGGTTACTATTTATGAGTTACGAATATTACTCTTGAGATTAAAACTATATGTTGATCATATTATTTTTATCATCATATATAACATTTTTATAACCCTGATGTTGAAATTCTCTTTCACTGGAGTGTAAAGATGGGTAGATTATTGGTATGATCATGACTAGGGTTCTCTTTGGCCTGTAGTGCAAAGTTGAATTGTGACTGGTATGATCATGACCATTGAATTTATAATTGAATATCTTAAGCTTAAGTGCAAAGGTGAATTGATCAACATGGTTATAATTATTGTTTATATAAATTCTGAAATGATTATATATTTCTTTGAGATATGAATATATTTGGCCTGTAGTGCAAATATGAATTGTTGATGAATATCTTTGGCATGTAGTGCAAAGATGGCCTGTTGATGAATATCTTTGGCCTGTAGTGCAAAGATGAACTGTTGTTGAATATCTTTTGGCCCGTAGTGCAAAGATGGTTTGTTGATGAATATCTTTGGCCCGTAGTGCAAAGATGGATTTGTTAGTATGATTATAAACAGGAACTGTGATTTGGTATAACCATGATCTTTGATGTTTCAGGTAAAGACAGGTGATGAAAATATTCTTCGTCCTGGGTGCGAAGAAAAATTTATAGTCACAATTATGATTATGAGTTATTCATATGATTGTGGAAAGGAACTGTTGAGTGATGTTACATGGATAAAATATTGTTGGTGGATTTTTAACATGGAGAAGATAATAGACTTTATAGTCTATTTGACTCTTCTAATGGATTGCTCGTTCCGCTGCAACTATGGTTGAAATTTTTATCATTTACCATATGTTCTAAATCTCTGATTTATTATTGATGAAGGCTATTGATAATTTAATTATCTTTAGTCATGAGATTCTTTACTGAGCTAGTTGTGCTCACCCTTTTGCTTCACAATTCCTTTCAGGTAATAAGAGTGTAGCTGGGTCGAGCGGGGTAAGTAACAGGGAATAGAACGGTGGTCATCATTTAGTAGTTATATTTAGTGAAGAAATTGGGTGAGGCGAACCCAACGTTGGAAGGGTGTTTTGTCACTATCATACAAGATGTCTAATGACATACAACCTCGTGTCATCATAAGACAGGGTTGTGCTCATCCACTTGCTGAGTATATCTATGGGCACTACCTATATAATCTTGGTGTTTGTTTGAAGTATAATTCTCAATTAGAGACAGTGGAGATAATGATAAGTCAAGAGAAGACTCACCATTGGGAAGAATATGATAGTAATCTTCTCGTTTTTCTTTGGGGTCTATTGGGTAAACCAAGGATAATTCTGTGGCCATATGATATCTATCACAACCTAGAAGCATGGCCTCCCATGTACGAAGGTTTCCTTAAGCACTTCCCAAAGATTCTAATTTCCAAAACAGTTTTTGACTATACCTTTATGTAAGGTGTCATTGTGAGGTGATGTCCACGGTTGGAACATGAGTCACATTTGGTATATATTTGTATCCAAACTCACAGCATATGTGTTGTTGTATTTTGCACGACAATTGTTGTAATAAAGTTGTAGTTATTTTCTGTACCATGTATTTGGCGACTCAAAATGGGTTGGATGGAATGGACCTATTTTGGGGATGTCACAACTGTATAATGTAAAAATTCAAGTTCTATATATATTTTTTTAGCTGTTTTTTAAAAAAAGCAAAAAAAAAAAAGTACGAATTTTGGTCAAGTCCGGGAGTCCGGACCTAATCCAGCCTCTCTCTCTCTCTCTCTCTCTCTATATATATATATATATATATATATATATATATAATATATATATATATATATATATATATATATATATATATATATCGGCGTAAACGCACAGACAGGATATTCCGACAGAATAAATAATGGAACCAGGTCTGGTGTAAAACACACAGACAGGATATTCCAACAGAATAGTAATAAAACGGAACCAGGTCCGGTGTAAAACACACAGACAGGATGTTCTAACAGAATAATAAACGGAACCAGGTCCGGTGTAAAACACACAGACAGGATATTCCAACAGAATAGTAATAAAACAGAACCAGGTTCGGTGTAAAACACACAGACAGGATGTTCCAACAGAATAATAAACGGAACCAGGTCCGGTGTAAAACACACAGACATGATGTCCCAACAGAATAATAGAAGAATATCACCAAGTATAGGGTAGACCGCGTATACTGGTTATTCCAACAGAATAATAACAAATGGAATAACAGAAGTTCTCTTCATGAATATAAAAGAAATAATATTCCCTACCTTAAAAGAACTGGATATTGGAAAAGTGATGTAGCAGAATACTTTTATTCTCTCTCTCTTATTCTCTCTATACTTTCTCTCTCTATAGCTTGAATGAATTCGTGAAAAATAATGAAGCCCTAGGCCTCTATTTATAGAAAAATCGAGGGTGGCTCTTGGTCTTAACGAAGGGTCAAATGACTCTTGGTAATATTGAAGGGACAACTACTATTGACGAAAGTAATTACTATTGACCAAGGTAAATACTATTGACGAAGGTAATTACTATTGACCAAGGAAAATACTATTGACCAAGGTAAATACTATTGACGAAGGTAATTACTATTGACTAAGGTAAATACTATTGACGAAGAGACTCTTAGATGATGACATATGCCCCCCATAAAATAACCAAACTTACCACAACGTCTCAATTATTGATTTAATAATATAACATATTATACAGATGATACTATGACAATAATTTAAGAGATATGATGCAGCAATTACTGTAGCAATAATTGAGTATAGCTGAGTGACTTCTCACGTAAGCATCAATAATCAATACCGTGTGCTACTATGTAACCACGCGTATTACTGTACTTTTACTACCGAGTAGTTCAACAGTTTTAACGGTTTTAACGGTAACACCTCAGCCGTTATTTTTATAGAAAGATAATTCTGTCGTTTTCTCAATCCGACAATAATTCCGTTGTGGGGTCCACCAATGATTGTGCCGTCGTACGAATATTCCCCGACAAAAAGAATATTCTCCGACCAAACGAATATTTTATAACAACTTGCTTACTTTGCAAAATTTATAAATATTACCCACAACTATAACATTATATCAAATTAACTCCATAATATTCAAAAATGATATTTATAGAAAATTCATCTTTATTTATAAAAATTGGGGTCTTACACCAAAGCCCGGCCCGTGGCGGGCGGGCCGAGACCAATTCGTGCCTATTTTATGCTTTTTTTTGTTTGGCCCAAACGGGCGGGCCGGGACAAAAACGCCCAGGTTTTACTAGGCTAAAATTCTGCAACCCAAAGCCTGGCCCGCGGGCTTGGGCCATGTTTTGCCAGGTCTAGTCACTACAAAGTCTTATAGTATCCTATTTATGTATATATATATACACATTAGTTATACAAGCTTGATACCCCAAACTATCTCATACACATACTCAATACGTATGTTAAGCACATACATTAACTCTTGTCTTAGTTACACGATCAGACCGTATAGTTACCACATCAACATTGATTTGTCTTTGAAATCTTTATTTAAAAACCTTTTAGAAATTGTTAAGTATTGATTCAATGTAGCCACAATACACTTAAACACTTAGAACATCACTTTCATCATGTATTATAACTTAAAACATTAATATATACATGCTACAATTCTCAAATCATAGTTTAAAAAGTCAAACAACATTGCCCTGCAGCACAGCTGTGCTGCAGTTTGGCCTGGGAGTGGCGCAACTGCGCAGCTCCCTAACCAGGCCAGAGTTGTTTTGAGTTTGCTAATTCCATTTTAGTTTCTAGCATGCATGGATACTAACACATATCATACACACGTGTTAAGAGGTCTTGGGCTCTACTAGGATCATTTCAAGTTCATTTTTACACATTATGGTTTTAGTTGGAAATTCTATTGAATTAAGGCTAAATAAGTTCACAAAATCAAGAGGTTAACTACATTAACCATTTAACCACGTAAGGATATTAGACAACCTGTGATACGCATGCTCGCATGTATTCAATTCATTTACACAGTTAGTATTGTTCATCTCTTGAAAATGTGTTTAAAATCATGCTTGAGTTGTTCGTCATGTGCCTAATTAGATGAGTGTACATATAGGTCATGTTTAGTGACATAAGGATTCTTACTATACATGTTCTATAGTTCAGAATGTAAACAACATTATGCTTGCAAATATTAGTTTCAAAGCTTTCAAGTTTTCTTTTAAAAAGTCATCTTAAATCAAAGCAAAAAGCAAGCAAAGCAACTTTAAACTACCTTACATGCTCATTTGGTCACTTAACCCAGGCATATGCATATGCTAAAATCAGAACTCAAAACACACAAGTTTCATCAAAGTTCGTTTTCAAAACTCCTAATTTCTTTTAGAAAATATACATTTAAGTAGACTAAAGCAATTCATATGATGCAAAGGGACTTTAGGCTACATGTTATACTTTTTTTCATGTGTAACCAAGTCAAACTAGCATGTTAAAACATATCAGACTATAGCAAAAGTCCAGATTCCTTTTTGGTGCACGGCGCAGCTGCGCTGTTCTGTATTGTGGGAGCGGCGCAGCACAGTCCTAGAAACAGCAGCCGGCGCAACAGCGCTGACATGAACTGCAGAAGGGGTGCAGCTGCGCCCTTCCCTAGACAGCCCCAGGAAGGTCTTTACTTCGCAGAAACTCAGAACATACAACCATTACACTTTCATTTAGCATTATTAGAACATCTCATTAACGCATAACACACATGCAAATTAACTCTATTAACACAATAACATTCATTCCCAAACCAACTAACAGAGAATTCATGAGAATTTCTAAGAATTTATAAAACTTTGAATTTAATAACAAACATAAGGATGTTACCTCTTTTGAAGTTAAATTGATACTCCTTAATTCTTCACTTCAGATTGCTCACAATTCTCAGCAACACTCTTTCTAATTTAACTTAACAGACAATTTAGCAAAGTGAATTTGAGAAGAGGAGACTGCTATTTATAGAGGACTTAATACCCAAATTTGGGCCTTACTCCCTTATTTATCAGTAAAGTGGACCTCATGCACCATGGTTATTTCCTTTAGGGCTCACAAGTGCAATTTTAATGAGTTAGTATTATTACCTTGTAATAAGTTAAGGGTATATATACACATAATCATAAAATTCATGTACATTGAGTTTGTCACAATAATATTTAAATTAGGTTATAATATAATTCAGTTGGGTATCAACAACCCATTATATTACATAAAACTTATTATTTCCAGTACACCCCAGATATTATAATGATAATTAATATTAAATGTTTATTTTTCAACAATTAACTTTCTTCCATAATTCTTAAAATACACATTTAATTCACTTACTATGTACTATAATGTCACACATGACTCATTTATATGACTTAGTAAATCACATATTTCAAACTTATTTTTATCATATAGTTTTATACATTATAACATTATTCTTAATGTCCCACTTTTCGTATCATGCATATAATAACAAAATAATTTTTCGAGGACTGGTCACTGGCGTAGCTGCGCTGGTTTGTACTGCAAAAGTGGCGCAACTGCGCCACTCTGTGACAGTCCAAACTAGGCTTTGCACCAGCAGTGTCAGACCATAAAACATACCACAATGAAATTGCACATAACACTTAATTAGCTAAAATAATAATAACAATTAGTTTATCACATTATTAAATCATTCCTTCATTAATTTAATTAAATGATTACTTGATCCATCATCATGCCACACTAGGCATATCACATAAGCTTAATATAAGCTTTTCATTAATTACACCACATCACTTACTTGTTACATGCTTTAACTCAATTTAAGTTGAATTATTACCTTCCAAGACACACATAACTATATATGTAATTCAGCATAAATATTCAAACAATTTATTTATTTAGTTAATATTGTTTATAAAATTCACGGGTATTACACCCCTACTCTCTAGATAGGTCTCTGATGGCACATAATTTGTAAGACCCCAATTTTTATAAATAAAGATGAATTTTCTATAAATATCATTTTTGAATATTATGGAGTTAATTTGATATAATGTTATAGTTGTGGGTAATATTTATAAATTTTGCAAAGTAAGCAAGTTGTTATAAAATATTCGTTTGGTCGGAGAATATTCTTTTTGTCGGGGAATATTCGTACGACGGCACAATCATTGGTGGACCCCACAACGGAATTATTGTCGGATTGAGAAAACGACAGAATTATCTTTCTATAAAAATAACGGCTGAGGTGTTACCGTTAAAACCGTTAAAACTGTTGAACTACTCGGTAGTAAAAGTACAGTAATACGCGTGGTTACATAGTAGCACACGGTATTGATTATTGATGCTTACGTGAGAAGTCACTCAGCTATACTCAATTATTGCTACAGTAATTGCTGCATCATATCTCTTAAATTATTGTCATAGTATCATCTGTATAATATGTTATATTATTAAATCAATAATTGAGACGTTGTGGTAAGTTTGGTTATTTTATGGGGGGGCATATGTCATCATCTAAGAGTCTCTTCGTCAATAGTATTTACCTTAGTCAATAGTAATTACCTTCGTCAATAGTATTTACCTTGGTCAATAGTATTTACCTTGGTCAATAGTAATTACCTTCGTCAATAGTATTTACCTTGGTCAATAGTAATTACTTTCGTCAATAGTAGTTGTCCCTTCAATATTACCAAGAGTCATTTGACCCTTCGTTAAGACCAAGAGCCACCCTCGATTTTTCTATAAATAGAGGCCTAGGGCTTCATTATTTTTCACGAATTCATTCAAGCTATAGAGAGAGAAAGTATAGAGAGAATAAGAGAGAGAGAATAAAAGTATTCTGCTACATCACTTTTCCAATATCCAGTTCTTTTAAGGTAGGGAATATTATTTCTTTTATATTCATGAAGAGAACTTCTGTTATTCCATTTGTTATTATTCTGTTGGAATAACCAGTATACGCGGTCTACCCTATACTTGGTGACATTCTTCTATTATTCTGTTGGGACATCCTGTCTGTGTGTTTTACACCGGACCTGGTTCCGTTTATTATTCTGTTGGAACATCCTGTCTGTGTGTTTTACACCGGACCTGGTTCCGTTTTATTACTATTCTGTTGGAATATCCTGTCTGTGTGTTTTACACCGGACTTGGTTCCATTATTTATTCTGTCGGAATATCCTGTCTGTGCGTTTACGCCGGACCTGGTTCCATTATTTATTATTCTATTGGAATAACCTGTCTGTGCGGTCTATCGCATGCATGGTGATTTCTTTTGTTATTCCATTCTTTATTTTACTCAGTTGGTTAAGTTTTGACTTCTATACTCCATGAAATTTGTGGAATATCCTTGATAGTTGTGTTTCATCCAGTATTTTTTTTAAGAAAATATTCTTCTAATCATTCTTGAATTTTACTCCACAATACAGTATCATGTTGACAATTTGGACGTTGTTAATTCCTGGATAAATTAATTCTTGAACTTGTTTTATTGAATTCTTATATCATTGTCATCATCCTCATGTTTATAAAATGTTGAAAGTCATCTGTGGCATGTAGTGCATAGATGGACTTGGTATGATTATGACCAGGGATTATTCGGTATAATCATGACCGTAATGTTACAAATGATGTGGTAAAAGTCCTCATTGGCCCGTAGTGCATTGATGGACAGTTGTTGGCATGATCATGACCATTAATGAATACACGAATATCCTTGGCCGTAGTGCAGGGGTGATTCGATGATGTGGATTATTTTATTAAGCTGAGTCTCAGCGATCGCAGTGTTGAAAAACCTTTTAAATCATAAAAGATAGTAGAGTTTATTTTCTACTTGACTCTTTTAATGGATTGCTTGTTCCGCTACAGTTAAACTTGATGTCTATTATATTTTATCAGTTTAACATTGTTGAAGGCTAATGATAATTTATTCTGCATTATCTTAGTCATAATATTTCTTACTGGGCTAGTTGAGCTCACCCTTTCTTTCACTGTTCTCTTCAGGAAATGAGAACGTAGCTGGGGCAAGTCGGGGAACGGAGTGATGGTCCGAATGATAGTATTAGTTAGTAGTCCTCACTATTCTATGTAATGGTGTGTTAATAAATGTAATGAGGACTCCTTTTGAGTATGAATACTCTCTAGAAGATAATATTTGTATTCAAACTCACAGTTTATGTTTTGTCGTATTGTACACGACAGTTGTATTATTAAGTTGTATTTGTATTCTGTACTATGTATCTGACGACCCAAGATGGGTGATGTATACCTATTTTTGGGGGCGTCACAGTTGGTATCAGAGCTTAGGGATATGATCCCTGGCTAAGATGTGAGAATAGAACTAGGAGGGGAGAGACGGGGAATTCCTTCGCTAGTATGACATACCTAAGTTTATTTGCATGGTATTTAATTGGTCGGTCATAATATAAGGATAATATATGACATATCAATTAATTTTTATTTTGTGACAGTATCTGAAAATGGCATCTGAGAATGTTGAGAATAGCAATGGAGCACAGACGACTATTGATTCACCACATATCAATAATCAGGATAATGTGCATCAGGAAGGTGTCAATCCTCATGCAAACAACAACACTGACCAAATGATGAATGATCAAATGTTCAGAGGCTTTATGCAATTCATGCAACAACAGGTGAAAGCGGCTCCTGTCCACAACGTAGGTGGAAATACTGGAAACTCTCTGGCGGTCACCGCTAAACAGTTTAAGGAGCTGGGACCACCGGAGTTTAAGGGAGAACCCAAACCACTTGTAGCTGAAACATGGATAAAGCAGATCACCAAGATATTTGATGTCTTGGGTTGCTCCGAGGAGCAAAAGGTTCCCTTTGCCGCCTTTATGTTGCGAGGAGAGGCAGATTACTGGTGGGAATCGATAAAGCGTACTCAACCTGCCGCACTGAAGATGTCCTGGGAGAAGTTCCAAGAGCTGTTTAACGACAAATACTTTCCCGAGAGTATTCGTCACATGAAGGAGGTGGAGTTCATCAAATTGGAGCAGAATAATATGACCGTGTCGCAGTACGAGGCAAAATTTGCGGAGTTATCCCGGTTTGCGTCCCACCTGGTGGATAATGAAGAAAGAATGACGCGGATGTTTTTAAGAGGTTTGAAGCCGGAGATACGTCAACATCTTGTTTCTCATAAACTGTGTTTGTATTCAGATGTTGTAAATAGGGCTCAGTTGGTGGAGCGCGATAACGAGACAACGCAACCAAAAGAGAGCAGCCGGCAAAATGATAATACCAGTGAGAGCAGTCATCGAAGCGGTGACAACAAGCGTGGAGGGAATCAACAGGCCAGAAATGGTAACCACTTCGGTGGTAATCAGGGCCAAAACAATAAGAATGGACATTTCAAGAAGAGGAGATTCAACAATGATGGAAAGACGTCAGCACCAGCACCTGTCGTTAAGGAAGGAGAACGACCACCTATCATATGTTTCAAATGCGGAGGGGAGGGGCACATCAGTCCAAACTGCGCGATGCCGTCCAAAGCATGTTATAATTGTGGAAGAGAAGGTCATTTAGCCCGATTTTGTCGTTTACCGAAGACAAATTCAGCTAGGATGGAGGCACCAAAAGCCGTCCCAGAAAAGTCAAAACCGGTTGTGCAAGGGAGAGCGTTTGTTGTGAACTCCCAGAGAGCAAGGAACCCGAATGAGGTCATCACGGGTAAGCTTATCATAAACTCTAAAGAAGTTTATACTTTATTTGATACCGGTTCAACCCATTCTTTTATTTCTCCTACTTGCGCTCATCGATTAAATTTGATTCCGGAGAAATTAGACTTTGACTTATCTGTGGAAACTCCGTTGGGAGAAACCTTCATTACCTCCACTGTTTATAAGTCTTGTTTGGTTCAAGTTGGTACCCACACATTACCTATCGATCTGATTTCATTAAAAATACTTGCATTTGACGTGATTCTAGGGATTGATTGGTTAACTACTCATTATGCAAAAATTGATTGTTTTCGTAAGGTTGTTAGTTTTCATATTCCTAATCGACCTATTATGCGAATTCAAGCAACCAAACCATTAAAATCAATCGCTGTCATCTCAAGCCATAAAACTATTCGTTTATTGAAAAACGGATGTCAAGCTTTCTTAGCTCATGTCACAGATCTAAACAAAAATACGTCAGTTTTGAATGATATTTCTATTGTTAATAAATTCCCTGACGTATTCCCTGAAGAACTTCCTGGCCTACCCCCAGAGCGTGAAATTGAATTTTGTATCGATCTTGAACCCGGTACAAAACCCATTTCCAAAGCCCCATATCGAATGGCTCCTATTGAACTTCAGGAGTTAAAGATCCAACTGCAGGAATTGTTAGACATTGGCTTTATTCGTCCTAGTACTTCTCCTTGGGGTGCTCCTGTTCTGTTCGTGAAGAAGAAAGATGGAAGTATGCGACTTTGTATTGATTATCGGGAGTTGAATCATGTCACCATCAAAAACAGGTACCCATTGCCACGTATTGATGACCTGTTTGACCAGTTGCAAGGAGCACAATTCTTTTCAAAGATCGATCTTCGTTCTGGATATCATCAGCTGAAGGTTAGAACTGAGGATATTCCAAAGACGGCTTTTAGAACTCGGTACGGGCATTATGAATTCCTAGTCATGTCCTTTGGATTGACTAATGCTCCTGCTGCCTTCATGGATATGATGAACCGGGTATTCAAGGAATATTTGGATCACTTTGTGGTCGTCTTTATTGATGACATCCTTATTTATTCCAAAAGCCGTGAAGATCATGAGCAACACTTGAGGCTGGTACTCCAAAAGCTTCGTGAATACAAGCTTTATGCCAAGTTGAAGAAATGCGAGTTCTGGCTGGAGGAGGTAGCATTCCTTGGGCACGTAGTATCAAGTCGTGGAATATCGGTTGACCCGGCAAAGATTGAAGCTATTCAAAGCTGGGAGCAACCTAAATCAGTGACCGAAGTACGTAGCTTTCTTGGTTTAGCTGGTTATTATCGGAGATTCGTGGAAGGATTTTCTCGAATCGCTACTCCGTTAACTCAGCTGACTCGAAAAGATACAAAGTTCGGTTGGAGCGAAGAATGTGAGCAGAGTTTTCAAGAACTCAAGAGGAGACTCATTTCAGCACCTGTTCTAACAATACCATCTGGCTCGGAGGGATTTGTCATCTACAGTGATGCTTCGAGCAAAGGGTTGGGATGTGTTCTCATGCAACATGGAAAAGTCATAGCCTATGCATCAAGACAACTCAAGGAATATGAGAGGAATTATCCTACTCATGATCTAGAGTTGGCAGCTGTTGTCTTTGCACTTAAAATTTGGAGGCATTACTTGTATGGGGAGAAGGTGGAGATCTTTACGGATCATAAAAGCCTCAAATATTTCTTCACTCAAAAGGAACTCAACATGCGACAACGACGTTGGCTTGAACTGTTGAAAGATTATGATCATACCATTCAATATCATCCTGGAAAAGCGAACGTGGTAGCTGACGCATTGAGTAGAAGATCATATGCGGGTACAAGTGCAATATTAACAACGCAAAGGCCCATTTTGTGTGACTTGCAAAGGATGGAGATAGAGTTAAAGACTCCAGGGACCCATGTGATGATGGCGAATATACGAGTAGAACCGACTTTAATCGATAAAGTTAAAGCTGCTCAAGCTACAGACCTGGAGCTGATGCGTATGAGGAAGAAAGTGCAAGAAGGTTCTATGCCGGAAGCAAGAATCGATGAAGAAGGAATACTTCGAGTCAACTCCAGACTTTGTGTTCCTAACAACCCTGATTTAAAGTATGAAATCATGATGGAGGCGCACAACACACCGTTTGCAATCCATCCTGGAAGTACCAAAATGTATCATGATCTTCGTCATACATTTTGGTGGAGCAATATGAAGAGAGAGATAGCGTTGTTTATCTCAAGGTGTCTAACTTGTCAACGAGTCAAAGCGGAGCATCAAGTACCAAAAGGTCCATTGCAACCACTTGAAATTCCAGAATGGAAGTGGGAGCACATTACCATGGATTTCGTTACCGGTCTTCCTAGGGTTTCTCAAGGTATTGATGCGATTTGGGTCATTGTTGATAGATTGACCAAGTCTGCTCATTTCTTACCGATACGAGAAACTTATACACTTGAACGTCTTGCTCGTATGTACATAAACGAGATTGTAAGACTGCATGGTATGCCAGTATCCATAGTTTCTGACCGAGACCCAAGATTCACTTCACGATTTTGGGTTAGTTTACAAAAAGCTATGGGCACGGAGTTACGATTTAGTTCAGCATATCATCCTCAGACGGACGGACAATCAGAGAGGACTATTCAAACTCTTGAAGATCTATTAAGACTCTGTGTCTTTGACTTCAAAGGAAGTTGGGACAAGTTCTTACCATTGGTGGAGTTTTCCTACAACAACAGTTATCAAGCAAGTATTGGCATGGCTCCATTCGAAGCATTGTATGGAAGAAAATGTCGTTCTCCAGTATGCTGGGATGAGGTGGGCGAAGCAACGTTGTTGGGACCGGAGTTGGTACGTATGACTACAGAAAAGATTCAAACGATCCGACAACGTATAAAAACCTCACAAGATCGACAAAAGAGTTATGCTGATCTTCATCGAAAGGACGTGGAATTTGATGTAGGAGATCATGTGTTCTTACGTGTTGCTCCATGGAAAGGAGTTACGAGATTTGGAAAGAGAGGAAAGCTAAATCCTCGATTCATCGGTCCATTTTTAATCCTCGATCGAGTAGGAACTGTGGCTTATAGACTCGCTTTACCGCCAAGTATGTCTCGTGTTCATAACGTTTTCCACATATCCATGTTACGCAAATATGTGGAAGACCCGAACCACATTATTGAGTTAGAACCGGACGAAATAGCGGAGGATTTGACGTATGAAGAAGTTCCTGTTCAAATCTTGGATAAGAAGGAACATATTCTACGCTCCAAGGTTATACCTCAAGTCAAAGTTTTGTGGAGAAACCACGATGTTGAGGAAATGACTTGGGAGTTAGAATCAGAAATGAAATCAAGGTATCCTTACCTCTTCGACATACCAGGTACGTACCCTAATTTCGAGGGCGAAATTTCATAAGAAGGGGAGGTTGTAAGACCCCAATTTTTATAAATAAAGATGAATTTTCTATAAATATCATTTTTGAATATTATGGAGTTAATTTGATATAATGTTATAGTTGTGGGTAATATTTATAAATTTTGCAAAGTAAGCAAGTTGTTATAAAATATTCGTTTGGTCGGAGAATATTCTTTTTGTCGGGGAATATTCGTACGACGGCACAATCATTGGTGGACCCCACAACGGAATTATTGTCGGATTGAGAAAACGACAGAATTATCTTTCTATAAAAATAACGGCTGAGGTGTTACCGTTAAAACCGTTAAAACTGTTGAACTACTCGGTAGTAAAAGTACAGTAATACGCGTGGTTGCATAGTAGCACACGGTATTGATTATTGATGCTTACGTGAGAAGTCACTCAGCTATACTCAATTATTGCTACAGTAATTGCTGCATCATATCTCTTAAATTATTGTCATAGTATCATCTGTATAATATGTTATATTATTAAATCAATAATTGAGACGTTGTGGTAAGTTTGGTTATTTTATGGGGGGCCATATGTCATCATCTAAGAGTCTCTTCGTCAATAGTATTTACCTTAGTCAATAGTAATTACCTTCGTCAATAGTATTTACCTTGGTCAATAGTATTTACATTGGTCAATAGTAATTACCTTCGTCAATAGTATTTACCTTGGTCAATAGTAATTACTTTCGTCAATAGTAGTTGTCCCTTCAATATTACCAAGAGTCATTTGACCCTTCGTTAAGACCAAGAGCCACCCTCGATTTTTCTATAAATAGAGGCCTAGGGCTTCATTATTTTTCACGAATTCATTCAAGCTATAGAGAGAGAAAGTATAGAGAGAATAAGAGAGAGAGAATAAAAGTATTCTGCTACATCACTTTTCCAATATCCAGTTCTTTTAAGGTAGGGAATATTATTTCTTTTATATTCATGAAGAGAACTTCTGTTATTCCATTTGTTATTATTCTGTTGGAATAACCAGTATACGCGGTCTACCCTATACTTGGTGACATTCTTCTATTATTCTGTTGGAACATCCTGTCTGTGTGTTTTACACCGGACCTGGTTCCGTTTATTATTCTGTTGGAACATCCTGTCTGTGTGTTTTACACCGGACCTGGTTCCGTTTTATTATTATTCTGTTGGAATATCCTGTCTGTGTGTTTTACACCGGACCTGGTTCCATTATTTATTCTGTCAGAATATCCTGTCTGTGCGTTTACGCCGGACCTGGTTCCATTATTTATTATTCTATTGGAATAACCTGTCTGTGCGGTCTATCGCATGCATGGTGATTTCTTTTGTTATTCCATTCTTTATTTTACTCAGTTGGTTAAGTTTTGACTTCTATACTCCATGAAATTTGTGGAATATCCTTGATAGTTGCGTTTCATCCAGTATTTTTTTTAAGAAAATATTCTTCTAATCATTCTTGAATTTTACTCCACAATACAGTATCATGTTGACAATTTTGACGTTGTTAATTCCTGGATAAATTAATTCTTGAACTTGTTTTATTGAATTCTTATATCATTGTCATCATCCTCATGTTTATAAAATGTTGAAAGTCATCTGTGGCATGTAGTGCATAGATGGACTTGGTATGATTATGACCAGGGATTATTCGGTATAATCATGACCGTAATGTTACAAATGATGTGGTAAAAGTCCTCATTGGCCCGTAGTGCATTGATGGACAGTTGTTGGCATGATCATGACCATTAATGAATACACGAATATCCTTGGCCGTAGTGCAGGGGTGATTCGATGATGTGGATTATTTTATTAAGCTGAGTCTCAGCGATCGCAGTGTTGAAAAACCTTTTAAATCATAAAAGATAGTAGAGTTTATTTTCTACTTGACTCTCTTAATGGATTGCTTGTTTCGCTACAGTTAAACTTGATGTCTATTATATTTTATCAGTTTAACATTATTGAAGGCTAATGATAATTTATTCTGCATTATCTTAGTCATAATATTTCTTACTGGGCTAGTTGAGCTCACCCTTTCTTTCACTGTTCTCTTCAGGAAATGAGAACGTAGCTGGGGCAAGTCGGGGAACGGAGTGATGGTCCGAAGAATAGTATTAGTTAGTAGTCCTCACTATTCTATATAATGGTGTGTTAATAAATGTAATGAGGACTCCTTTTGAGTATGAATACTCTCTAGAAGATAATATTTGTATTCAAACTCACAGTTTATGTTTTGTCGTATTGTACACGACAGTTGTATTATTAAGTTGTATTTGTATTCTGTACTATGTATCTGACGACCCAAGATGGGTGATGTATACCTATTTTTGGGGGCGTCACATAATTACCATCAACTCCTTACAGAATTCTAAAATATGAGCGCACCCAAAAACATCTACTACCGTTTCGGCCTTCCAACGCACTAGATCCTCCTGTCCAACCCATATCTCCTTCCCTCCAAGGACATTCATGATTCGACAATCAAACTACCTCCTTTAATTTCCAATCCTGAAAGTTCCACCTAAATAGTGGCTGCCACGACCATTGTTCCTCAACCTTAAAAAAAAATCTGCAACCATAGACCTTGGATCCACCAAAATATCTAAAAGATTCGGAGAAACTCCGCAAGTGGAATCTCACAATAGTGTCCGACCAAAATAAAAAAATTCCTTCAATTTCCCAACCTCCTACACAATGTCTCATAAATACATCCAAACCTGAAGCAATGGCTTTCAAAACCCCTCCCCCAAAAGGAAAAGACCCAAGCCTAGTTTGTAAAATACACGCACACACACACACACTCTCTCTCTCTCTCCCCACCACCACCACCACCAAAGTTACTAATAATGACCCTCTTCCATAGACCAACTTCATGCCACAAATCTACAAAACCGCTTACCAAACAAAGGTTGTGTTAGAAGATTCCTTAATTGTAGTGTTAGAAGATATTGCATGATTGTAGTTTTCTTAATCAGGGTGTACATATTACTATAATTTAGGAATTACCGTAACTGTAATTAGGGTACTTGTGTATAAATATATCAAGCTATATAATAGATTCATTCAATAATAAGAAACTATTCAGTTTCTACATGGTATCAAAGCTCGGTCCTTAATAGATAAGCTCTTCACATTGTTTTTCCTTGGTCTTTTCTCATAAACCTAGCTGAACAAAGTTGTATTAAGGAATTGAAACTATAACTGGTTTACCCAGAAGTTTTCGACCACCACGAGTTTCCGATCCTTGACCCACGCGCCACCCTACGCGCCACAGCCCGACGCCACGTGCCACTGTCATCCGGTGCGTGTGCATTCTCTCACAACCGTCTGACGACTCAGCTTCTTTCCCAATGTTTGTCTCTTTCCCCTCTTGATATCTACAGGTGTGTTGCTGTGTTTGGTTTAGGTTTACAGACTTCATCTTCTTTAGTGGGGATTGTCGGCAACGTGATACTGCAGATAGTCTCTTTCAGTTGTTTCCTTATTTCCATCAGTGATATTGCAACTTGTTAGCACGTTCATTTCACTTGTTTCACCTGCACATATTGTGTCACAGTATAGTACACTTTTTCTTTGATATCCTTTTGGAAAGCTTATTCTCCTAGGATATATAGTGTACTTATCTGTTATATGGCGGAACACAGTAGTATTAACAGTGGGATTCATAATAGTATGGAACAACAGGTTGTTAGAAGCCATACTCTTAATTCAACATTGGTTCTAAGTCCTTTCAAATTGGATGGAACCAACTATTTGGCATGGTCGCAAGCATGCCGCATGTCAATTGAGGTCAATCGTATGCAACACTTTATCAACGGAACCACCATCATACCTGAGAAACCGGATCTGACCCAAGAGGAATGGAAATCTGGTAATTCCATGGCAAAAATGTGGATTTTTAACTCCATGGAACCTAGTATGCGAAGTAGTTACATGTTCTTAGACACTGCCTATGATCTTTGGGAAGCTATCTCCCAAACTTTCTCTATTTCTGGTGATATGTCTAAAGATTATGAGATTCGTAAAAGAATTCGGGAACTAAGTCAAGGGGAGAGGACTGTGGCTCAGTATTTTGCAGAAATTAATACTCTTTGGCAGGAGTTTGATCATTATCGGGTTTTTTCAGCTAAATGTCTGAAAGGTATAACAGCTTACCAAAAATTTGTTAGTGCAAATAGAGTTGTAGATTTCTTGACAGGTTTGAATATAGAATTTGATCAAGTTCGGGCACAGCTGATTGATCAGACACCTTTTTCATCACTGTGAGAGGCTCATGCTAGAGTCCAACATAAGGAAAGTAGGTGTCAGGTGATGGTTCTAAATCCTGTTGACCGATCAGCCATGGTTGCTTTGCATCCTAAGTTTGGCTCCACTATTCAGTCTCCTGTTGAGAAGGAATCTCGTGAATGTGATTACTGTGTGAGAAAGAATCATATCAGGGATCGTTGTTTCAAGCTTCATGGACGTCCTAAAGGGCGAGGGGGACGGTTTGGTAATGGTTGTGGTTGTGGTTGTGGTTGTGGTTGTGGTTGTGGTCGTGGATCTCAGGCCTATGCAACGACTACAACACTTCCTGTTGATGCATCCAGTGTTTCAGACACTACTACTGCACTATCTCCTGAGGAATTTTATACTTTTCAGAAATTTTATTCCAAATCCACTTCTTCTCAGTAAACTCAGTCAGGTACACATTATTGTGCTTTTACTGCTTCATCAACTTGCCCTGATTGGACCATTGACACAGGTACTTCTGAGCATATGACCGGATCCTCCATTTCTTTTACTTCATACACGCCTTGTTCTGGAAAAGACAAGGTTCGCGTAGCTGATGGTTCTCTCTCTTCTATCTCCGGAAGAAGCTCTGTATTTTGTACTGCTTCATTGATATTATCATCTGTTCTTCATATTCTCTCATTTACTGCAAATTTGTTATCTGTTCAACGTCTTTCTGATCCTTGCACTGTTCAGTAACATTTTTTCCATCTCATTGTGTTTTTCAGGACTTGGTGACGGGGCAGAAGATTGACAGTGTTAATGTAATTGATGGTCTATATTATTTAGATGTTCCCTCGTCTAATATGTTCCCTACTCAGGCTCTTCACTCTACCTCAGACTCCAGTCTAACCTCTCTCTATCAATGACATCGACGTTTGGGACATCCTTCTTTTCCTGTATTACAATCTTTATTTCCATCTTTAGTTAAGCAATGTAAACCACGTGAATTGGGTTAACACAAACATTCTACTTATTCTGCTATTAACAGTCGACATTCCGAGTCTTTTGCTATTATACATGCTGATGTGTGGGAACCCTCTCGGGTTGTTTCCCATTCTGGTTATAGATGGTTTGTTAGCATTATTGAATGTCATTCTCGTGTCACTTGGATTTATCTTCTTCGTTCCAAAAATGAGGTTTTTGATTGTTTTCAGGAATTTCATAAAATGATTCAAACCCAATTTGACGCTAAAGTCAAGATTCTCCATAGTGATAATGGTCAGAAATATAGTAATAATAATGATTTTGCATCTTATCTCTCTCATCATGGCATTGTTCTTCAAACCTCTAGTGTCAAAACTCCAAAATAAAATGGAATTACGGAAAGAAAGAATCGTCACTTACTAGAGGTAGCTCGCGTTCTTATGTTCACTATAAACACTCCTAAATTTTTATGGGGAGATGCTGTTTTGACTGTTGCGTTTCTGATTAATCGACTTCCTTCTAGAATTCTTAAGAACAAAAGTCCAATCTCTTTTCTCCCGCACACGATCAGTCCTTCTCCTTCACCTGGAGTCTATGGTAAGAATATTTAGAACAGCTGTGCTAACATGACCACAACATGCTAGAAGCATAAAATGCAGATATATGAAGCATAACCTTAAACCAATTTGCAATTAGAAAACCAACCTGATGGATACCACTTTCATGAGCAAAAGCATTAGCACCAACAATTGCCTTGTGTGGTTGCACAAGCATCCCACTGTACTCTTCCACCTAGAAATACAACCACCAAATTGAATCAGAGTAAAGCAACTTTTTTAAGATTGGGAAAAATAAAAATACAAATATAAAAAAGATTCAAAGAGAGTATACCATCTTGCTAGCCATCACTATGTGTTTAGTATTGATCCCAGTATAAAGACCACCCAATACTTGCTCACCACGACATTTAAATGCCATTACGACCTATATTAGAAAGAAAGAGAAGTAGCACGTAAATTAACAGTGTTGTTACACATTACAAGATCCAACTACCTTAAAATATAGTTATATAAGAAATCCATGACATCCACAAAGTTCTTTGATTTTGTGTCAAGATTTGTTCTTTCATAAGGAGATATAGAGTATAATGGTTGACAATATATGGACCAGCGATTACATTGGTGGACTGGGCATAGCACATCAAGCATTAAATTACGAATTCAAAATTAACATGTCAAAAATTAGTAAGGATAAACGTTACATATTATCTACTCAGAGCAGAGAAAATCTGAACCATGCATATTAGTACCTTCCATTATTCCAACAACATGATAAATACCAGTTGTACTACATTATAGTTAAGTTGCTTACCAAACTCAACAAGAGAAACACAAGCGCATACACACGCACGCGCGCGCGCACACAAAAGAGATTCTCGGTGAGAAACAGAGAGCCAACGATACAAACTAACCTATTTAAGCGGAAAGCAATAGCAATAAGAATATGAAGTCGTAAGTAAAAGACAATGGATGAAATCCCAAAGTAATATAAAATGCATCTGAAAGATCTCATAGCTAGAAATAAAAAATAAAAATAAAACATACTTGAGCACCATAATCAAATCTTGAAAATCACATTGCCTCATATTTTTGACAATGCAATAAAACAAAATTCAAGTGACATATGAGAAACAAACCTCACCTCCTCCAAAGAAGCATTACCCGCTCTCTCACCAATGCCATTGATCGTTACTTCTACTTGTCTTGCGCCTGCAAGCAAACATGTCAGTGGAACAAAACCTGGTGTCCAATCCAATATATACTTCACAGATTTAATTGCATACCGCTAAAGTATTGGCAGTAGAAAGTCCAAGATCAATTTGGCAATGTGTTGAAATGATGACATTTTCAATTCCAGGGGTGTTTGCTTTTATGTCAGCAATCAGTTGTCCGAATTCATTAGGAACAGTATAGCCAACAGTGTCAGGGATATTAAGAGTGGTAGCCCCAGCTTTTATAACTTCCTTTAGAATGTAATACAAAAATTCTCTATCAGACCTGGTAAGAAACAAGTATTAAGAAACTTATGTGTTTACCTGAAGCACATTAGGAATAGACACCAGTACCATTGCAATTAGCTTTCAAGATTTGTGGGAATTAAAACTCACATATTAATCAGTATGTACCAAATGTATTGCAACAGAAGTGCTACATAGTAATCCAAATTCATACTATAACCTTCATTAGCCATTCTGATCAATCAACCAACATAAAAGTAAATCAAAACTATCCAGAAGAATTAACTAATGCTTGAGTTCATAATCATACAATCATGTAATCTAAGCCGCGGAATGAAAAGTTACAAAGATGGTTATTCTAGGTTCCTTTTTATACAAGCAGGGGGAACATGTTCCCTTTTATTCTGACTGGTTCACAAGATAATAGTACTGACATTCTAAGCTATACTGAGTTCTACATTAAAATTCATCGTCTCCATAAAATATACCAACCTACAACCAGTGAGTGTAATTTTCATCTTGCTTGGTTTCAAGTTTCCACCACAAGAGTGTAAGATTAAAAATAATATTAAAATAAAATCTTACTCATTTTCTTTCATTCACTTTTTTCACCGACTAAAAATAGAACCAAAGTAATACAACCTGTATCACCAAAAGGTTTCACCATATAAAAATAAAAAATTATTTATTAAAAAAAATCTAGTAAAAAAGTAAACTTTCTTATAAAAGAATTGCATTGAAAAGAATCACCTCAAAATCAAACCTAACCTTAATATTTTAAAGGTCTTTAATCTATATAGTAGTACAAAACAGAGAAAAATAATGACTATGGGACTTGAAGATAGAAAGTAGTACAAATCAAAAAACTAATTAACTATTTAAATGCAAGAAAAGATATTTATATTACTGTCAACTCACCAAAAAGTAAGCATCTTATATTACAAAAGAAGAAATGAGTTTTAAATTGGGAACTATAAGCATATTCAATTGCAAAAGAAGAAATGAGTAGAGGACTTGATATTCCTTTTGTGGATGTGGTTATCAATTATACTATCCCAAGAAACCCCAAGGTTAGGTTTTCTATCTTTACTTTGGTCTTCAAATGCAGGTTTTATGTAGCCATTTAAGATAGCCCTTGATCCTTTTCTCATAGCCTTTGGTTACTTGTTCTACACTGCCATTAGCTAATTACTCAACCAACTTGTTTTTTTGAACTTATTATGCTCGTTTGCTAACACATGCATGTACTCTCATTACATTTAGCGTGCTATTTATACACTAAAGTTCTTGTTCTTTCTTAAACTTCTAAAGTGTAAGTGGCCTTCCACTGCTTTCATCTTTTGTTGCCAAAACAATAATACCTTACTACCCTTTGCTTCGTAAATTTCATTTTTATAACTGTACTATTTTGCTGTCACTCTTTCAACTCTTTCCTTTTCTCATTGTGTTCTTTCAAAGTTACATATTGTATTTCACTGGAATTCTTGGATCTAGTTAAGAATAGCTAGCCTGCATTTTAAGATTTTCGAATGCACGCACACACGCATAATACTCTCGATGTTGCCAAACGGCCCAAACCCTAATATTACGTTTGGATTGATGTAATGAAGGTGGGAATTGAATAACTCATTGTTATGGAATGAAAAAAATTGTGTTTGGTTGCGATTAGATTGGATTGAACCATTATTCTTCCCAAATTTATGAATTTTATTCTCATTCTAACTAAAATGTAATGAATCATTCCACTTTTCATTTCATTCATTCAATCCAAACGTAGCATTATAATAGACAAAGCTAATCGATTGCTCACATTTTCTTAAACCAAAAATTAATAACATGCAATAAAATTATTACAGTCATCCGATCCACTAATAATTCTCATCACCATGGCTATCTAAATTAAATTAAGCAGAAAAATATTATTTCATAATAGTTACTGCATGATAATTAACGTTAGAAGATCAAGTTGATTGTAATTGTAACTCACTTTTCATTGATCAATTCCATAAAACATTCAGTTTATAAAAATATTAAACACCGCAATACTTACACTAATCAACACACTTTAAGAATACACATAGAAGCAACAAAAATTTACTAGCTAACTACCCACTAGCTAGTATTCTAACTACCCACTAGTTAGTATTGTGGAATAGCAATAGACTAACGAAACTTGTAACATTTTTTGCCGCCGAGACAACTCTTCTTCTTACTGCCCCTCATTGCCTTTGACATGGACTTTTGAAAATGAGGTGAATCTTTTTTTGTTTCTTGGCGATATTATAAGTACTAGGTTTATATATATGCAGTTAGTCCTTATATATACATTATAAACTTGGAGCACAAGTAGTTAGCATATATATATACATGATACTTATAACTGTAAGTAGATACACATATTTCGTGATGAGCAATCTGAAAAATAAAAATAATAAAAAATCTTCCTTAATTAATTCCGTATCTAATTTGTACAATTAACGTGTAAGTAAATCGATGAGTAATAAAATGAAGTCGGTGTATTTAATTTGTAAACTTAATGCATAAGTAATCAGAAACGGAATACTTTCTAATATATATTGGGAGCATATCTTTTACAAAATATAAATTTCATAATAGCTAGATACAAGTATTTATACTAGCTAGTAGCCTAGTAGTAGTGTAGTACGAAGTATTCCAAAAACAAACTTATCATTAAAGCCTCAATTTAGGTTTTTTTTTACCTGATTTAAACCTTCATGACTTCAATTTAACTTAGTTACTTGAGTTTATATATATATATATATATATATATATATATATATATATATATATATATATATATATATAGGAATGATCAAGAGCATTCCTCTTATCTAGCATTCCTCCTTTAATAAAAATAGGTCGTTTTGGACTCTTAAAAGAGAGTGGTCCCACTTGCTTTCCTTTTATTTAGAAAAATATCACTCGCGGCCCCACTTGTTTTTTAAAAGAAACTTCAAAACAACGTAGTTTTAATAAAAGAGTGCTATTTAAGGAGGAGTGTTAGATAAGGGGAATGCTCTTGATCCTTCCTTATATATATATATATATATATATATATATATATATATATATATATATATACACACACACACACACACACTTAAGAATTGATTTTATAATAAAGAGAAAATTTATGCTTATGATTTTTTATTTTAATTTGAAGCACTACTATCTCCCACTCATGGAATTAAAATTTAATGGATTTGTTATTTATAGTCAATTTTAGTTAAATTAGACTTTAGGTGTAACTTTTTAAAGTTAAGGGTGAAATAAGTAAACAAAAAAAATTAAATATTATTGTACTCATCCTCCATATGTGACGCCCCCAAAATTAGGTATACATCACCCATCTTGGGTCGTCAGATACATAGTACAGAATACAAATACAACTTAATAATACAACTGTCGTGTACAATACGACAAAACATAAACTGTGAGTTTGAATACAAATATTATCTTCTAGAGAGTATTCATACTCAAAAGGAGTCCTCATTACATTTATTAACACACCATTACATAGAATAGTGAGGACTACTAACTAATACTATCATTCGGACCATCACTCCGTACCCCGACTTGTCCCAGCTACGTTCTCATTTCCTGAAGAGAACAGTGAAAGAAAGGGTGAGCTCAACTAGCCCAGTAAGAAATATTATGACTAAGATAATGCAGAATAAATTATCATTAGCCTTCAACAATGTTAAACTGATAAAATATAATAGACATCAAGTTTAACTGCAGCGGAACAAGCAATCCATTAAAAGAGTCAAGTAGAAAATAAACTCTACTATCTTTTATGATTTAAAAGGTTTTTCAACACTGCGATCGCTGAGACTCAGCTTAATAAAATAATCCACATCATCGAATCACCCCTGCACTACGGCCAAGGATATTCGTGTATTCATTAATGGTCATGATCATGCCAACAACTGTCCATCAATGCACTACGGGCCAATGAGGACTTTTACCACATCATTTGTAACATTACGGTCATGATTATACCGAATAATCCCTGGTCATAATCATACCAAGTCCATCTATGCACTACATGCCACAGATGACTTTCAACATTTTATAAACATGAGGATGATGACAATGATATAAGAATTCAATAAAACAAGTTCAAGAATTAATTTATCTAGGAATTAACAACGTCCAAATTGTCAACATGATACTGCATTGTGGAGTAAAATTCAAGAATGCTTAGAAGAATATTTTCTTGAAAAGATACTGGATGAAACGCAACTATCAAGGATATTCCACAAATTTCATGGAGTATAGAAGTCAAAACTTAACCAACTGAGTACAATAAAGAATGGAATAACAAAAGAAATCACCATGCATGCGATAGACCGCACAGACAGGTTATTCCAATAGAATAATAAATAATGGAACCAGGTCCGGCGTAAACGCACAGACAGGATATTCCGACAGAATAATAAATAATGGAACCAGGTCCGGCGTAAACGCACAGACAGGATATTCCGACAGAATAATAAATAATGGAACCAGGTCCGGTGTAAAACACACAGACAGGATATTCCAACAGAATAATAATAAAACGGAACCAGGTCCGGTGTAAAACACACAGACAGGATGTTCCAACAGAATAATAAACGGAACCAGGTCCGGTGTAAAACACACAGACAGGATGTTCCAACAGAATAATAAACGGAACCAGGTCCGGTGTAAAACACACAGACAGGATGTTCCAACAGAATAATAGAAGAATGTCACCAAGTATAGGGTAGACCGCGTATACTGGTTATTCCAACAGAATAATAACAAATGGAATAACAGAAGTTCTCTTCATGAATATAAAAGAAATAATATTCCCTACCTTAAAAGAACTGGATATTGGAAAAGTGATGTAGCAGAATACTTTTAGTCTCTCTCTCTCTTATTCTCTCTATACTTTCTCTCTCTATAGCTTGAATGAATTCGTGAAAAATAATGAAGCCCTAGGCCTCTATTTATAGAAAAACTGAGGGTGGCTCTTGGTCTTAACGAAGGGTCAAATGACTCTTGGTCTTAACGAAGGGTCAAATGACTCTTGGTAATATTGAAGGGACAACTACTATTGACGAAAGTAATTACTATTGACCAAGGTAAATACTATTGACGAAGGTAATTACTATTGACCAAGGTAAATACTATTGACGACGGTAATTACTATTGACGACGGTAATTACTATTGACGACGGTAATTACTATTGACGAAGAGACTCTTAGATGATGACATATGGGCCCCCATAAAATTACCAAACTTACCACAACGTCTCAATAATATAACATATTATACAGATGATACTATGACAATAATTTAAGAGATATGATGCAGCAATTACTGTAGCAATAATTGAGTATAGCTGAGTGACTTCTCACGTAAGCATCAATAATCAATACCGTGTGCTACTATGCAACCACGCGTATTACTGTACTTTTACTACCGAGTAGTTCAACAGTTTTAACGGTTTTAACGGTAACACCTCAGCCGTTATTTTTATAGAAAGATAATTCTGTCGTTTTCTCAATCCGACAATAATTCCGTTGTGGGGTCCACCAATGATTGTGCCGTCGTACGAATATTCCCCGACAAAAAGAATATTCTCCGACCAAACGAATATTTTATAACAACTTGCTTACTTTGCAAAATTTATAAATATTACCCACAACTATAACATTATATCAAATTAACTCCATAATATTCAAAAATGATATTTATAGAAAATTCATCTTTATTTATAAAAGTTGGGGTCTTACAACCTCCCCTTCTTATGAAATTTCGCCCTCGAAATTAGGGTACGTACCTGGTATGTCGAAGAGGTAAGGATACCTTGATTTCATTTCTGATTCTAACTCCCAAGTCATTTCCTCAACATCGTGGTTTCTCCACAAAACTTTAACTTGAGGTATAACCTTGGAGCGTAGAATATGTTCCTTCTTATCCAAGATTTGAACAGGAACTTCTTCATACGTCAAATCCTCCGCTATTTCGTCCGGTTCTAACTCAATAATGTGGTTCGGGTCTTCCACATATTTGCGTAACATGGATATGTGGAAAACGTTATGAACACGAGACATACTTGGCGGTAAAGCGAGTCTATAAGCCACAGTTCCTACTCGATCGAGGATTAAAAATGGACCGATGAATCGAGGATTTAGCTTTCCTCTCTTTCCAAATCTCGTAACTCCTTTCCATGGAGCAACACGTAAGAACACATGATCTCCTACATCAAATTCCACGTCCTTTCGATGAAGATCAGCATAACTCTTTTGTCGATCTTGTGAGGTTTTTATACGTTGTCGGATCGTTTGAATCTTTTCTGTAGTCATACGTACCAACTCCGGTCCCAACAACGTTGCTTCGCCCACCTCATCCCAGCATACTGGAGAACGACATTTTCTTCCATACAATGCTTCGAATGGAGCCATGCCAATACTTGCTTGATAACTGTTGTTGTAGGAAAACTCCACCAATGGTAAGAACTTGTCCCAACTTCCCTTGAAGTCAAAGACACAGAGTCTTAATAGATCTTCAAGAGTTTGAATAGTCCTCTCTGATTGTCCGTCCGTCTGAGGATGATATGCTGAACTAAATCGTAACTCCGTGCCCATAGCTTTTTGTAAACTAACCCAAAATCGTGAAGTGAATCTTGGGTCTCGATCAGAAATTATGGATACTGGCATACCATGCAGTCTTACAATCTCGTTTATGTACATACGAGCAAGACGTTCAAGTGTATAAGTTTCTCGTATCGGTAAGAAATGAGCAGACTTGGTCAATCTATCAACAATGACCCAAATCGCATCAATACCTTGAGAAACCCTAGGAAGACCGGTAACGAAATCCATGGTAATGTGCTCCCACTTCCATTCTGGAATTTCAAGTGGTTGCAATGGACCTTTTGGTACTTGATGCTCCGCTTTGACTCGTTGACAAGTTAGACACCTTGAGATAAACAACGCTATCTCTCTCTTCATATTGCTCCACCAAAATGTATGACGAAGATCATGATACATTTTGGTACTTCCAGGATGGATTGCAAATGGTGTGTTGTGCGCCTCCATCATGATTTCATACTTTAAATCAGGGTTGTTAGGAACACAAAGTCTGGAGTTGACTCGAAGTATTCCTTCTTCATCGATTCTTGCTTCCGGCATAGAACCTTCTTGCACTTTCTTCCTCATACGCATCAGCTCCAGGTCTGTAGCTTGAGCAGCTTTAACTTTATCGATTAAAGTCGGTTCTACTCGTATATTCGCCATCATCACATGGGTCCCTGGAGTCTTCAACTCTATCTCCATCCTTTGCAAGTCACACAAAATGGGCCTTTGCGTTGTTAATATTGCACTTGTACCCGCATATGATCTTCTACTCAATGCGTCAGCTACCACGTTCGCTTTTCCAGGATGGTATTGAATGGTATGATCATAATCTTTCAACAGTTCAAGCCAACGTCGTTGTCGCATGTTGAGTTCCTTTTGAGTGAAGAAATATTTGAGACTTTTATGATCCGTAAAGATCTCCACTTTCTCCCCATACAAGTAATGCCTCCAAATTTTAAGTGCAAAGACAACAGCTGCCAACTCTAGATCATGAGTAGGATAATTCCTCTCATATTCCTTGAGTTGTCTTGATGCATAGGCTATGACTTTTTCATGTTGCATGAGAACGCATCCCAACCCTTTGCTCGAAGCATCACTGTAGATGACAAATCCCTCCGAGCCAGATGGTATTGTTAGAACAGGTGCTGAAATGAGTCTCCTCTTGAGTTCTTGAAAACTCTGCTCACATTCTTCGCTCCAACCAAACTTTGTATCTTTCCGAGTCAGCTGAGTTAATGGAGTAGCGATTCGAGAAAATCCTTCCACGAATCTCCGATAATAACCAGCTAAACCAAGAAAGCTACGTACCTCGGTCACTGATTTAGGTTGCTCCCAGCTTTGAATAGCTTCAATCTTTGCCGGGTCAACAGATATTCCACGACTTGATACTACGTGCCCAAGGAATGCTACCTCTTCCAGCCAGAACTCGCATTTCTTCAACTTGGCATAAAGTTTGTATTCACGAAGCTTTTGGAGTACCAGCCTCAAGTGTTGCTCATGATCTTCACGGCTTTTGGAATAAACAAGGATGTCATCGATAAAGACGACCACAAAGTGATCCAAATATTCCTTAAATACCCTGTTCATCATATCCATGAAGGCAGCAGGAGCATTAGTCAATCCAAAAGACATAACTAAGAATTCATAATGCCCGTACCGAGTTCTAAAAGCCGTCTTTGGAATATCCTCAGTTCTAACCTTCAGCTGATGATATCCAGAACGAAGATCGATCTTTGAAAAGAATTGTGCTCCTTGCAACTGGTCAAACAGGTCATCAATACGTGGCAATGGGTACCTATTTTTGATGGTGACATGATTCAACTCCCGATAATCAATACAAAGTCGCATACTCCCATCTTTCTTCTTCACGAACAGAACAGGAGCACCCCAAGGAGAAGTACTAGGACGAATAAAACCAATGTCTAACAATTCCTGCAGTTGGGTCTTTAACTCCTGAAGTTCAATAGGAGCCATTCGATATGGGGCTTTGGAAATGGGTTTTGTACCGGGTTCAAGGTCGATACAAAATTCAATTTCACGCTCTGGGGGTAGGCCAGGAAGTTCTTCGGGAAATACGTCAGGAAATTTATTAACAACAGAAATATCATTCAAAGCTGACGTATTTTTGTTTAGATCTGTGACATGAGCTAAGAAAGCTTGACATCCGTTTTTCAATAAACGAATAGCTTTATGGCTTGAGATGACAGCGATTGATTTTAATGGTTTGGTTGCTTGAATTCGCATAATAGGTCGATTAGGAATATGAAAGCTAACAACCTTACGAAAACAATCAATTTTTGCATGATGAGTAGTTAACCAATCAATCCCTAGAATCACGTCAAATGCAAGTATTTTTAATGAAATAAGATCGACAGGTAATGTGTGGGTACCAACTTGAACCAAACAAGACTTATAAACCGTGGATGTAATGAAGGTTTCTCCCAATGGAGTTTCAACTGCTAAGTCAAAGTCTAATTTCTCCGGAATCAAATTTAATCGATGAGCGCAAGTAGGAGAAATAAAAGAATGGGTTGAACCGGTATCAAATAAAGTATAGACTTCGTTAGAGTTTATGATAAGCTTACCCGTGATGACCTCATTCGGGTTCCTTGCGTTCTGGGAGGTCACAACAAACGCTCTCCCTTGCACAACCGGTTTTGACTTTTCTGGGACGGCCTTTGGTGCCTCCATCCTAGCTGAATTTGTCTTCGGTAAACGACAAAATCGGGCTAAATGACCTTCTCTTCCACAATTATAACATGCTTTGGACGGCATCGCGCAGTTTGGACTGATGTGTCCCTCCCCTCCGCATTTGAAACATATGATAGGTGGTCGTTCTCCTTCCTTAACGACAGGTGCTGGTGCTGACGTCTTTCCATCATTGTTGAATCTCCTCTTCTTGAAATGTCCATTCTTATTGTTTTGGCCCTGATTACCACCGAAGTGGTTACCATTTCTGGCCTGTTGATTCCCTCCACGCTTGTTGTCACCGCTTCGATGACTGCTCTCACTGGTATTATCATTTTGCCGGCTGCTCTCTTTTGGTTGCGTTGTCTCGTTATCGCGCTCCACCAACTGAGCCCTATTTACAACATCTGAATACAAACACAGTTTATGAGAAACAAGATGTTGACGTATCTCCGGCTTCAAACCTCTTAAAAACATCCGCGTCATTCTTTCTTCATTATCCACCAGGTGGGACGCAAACCGGGATAACTCCGCAAATTTTGCCTCGTACTGCGACACGGTCATATTATTCTGCTCCAATTTGATGAACTCCACCTCCTTCATGTGACGAATACTCTCGGGAAAGTATTTGTCGTTAAACAGATCTTGGAACTTCTCCCAAGACATCTTCAGTGCGGCAGGTTGAGTACGCTTTATCGATTCCCACCAGTAATCTGCCTCTCCTCGCAACATAAAGGCGGCAAAGGGAACCTTTTGCTCCTCGGAGCAACCCAAGACATCAAATATCTTGGTGATCTGCTTTATCCATGTTTCAGCTACAAGTGGTTTGGGTTCTCCCTTAAACTCCGGTGGTCCCAGCTCCTTAAACTGTTTAGCGGTGACCGCCTGAGAGTTTCCAGTATTTCCACCTACGTTGTGGACAGGAGCCGCTTTCACCTGTTGTTGCATGAATTGCATAAAGCCTCTGAACATTTGATCATTCATCATTTGGTCAGTGTTGTTGTTTGCATGAGGATTGACACCTTCCTGATGCACATTATCCTGATTATTGATATGTGGTGAATCAACAGTCGTCTGTGCTCCATTGCTATTCTCAACATTCTCGGATGCCATTTTCAGATACTGCCACAAAATAAAAATTAATTGATATGTCATATATTATCCTTATATTATGACCGACCAATTAAATACCATGCAAATAAACTTAGGTATGCCATACTAGCGAAGGAATTCCCCGTCTCTCCCCTCCTAGTTCTATTCTCACATCTTAGCCAGGGATCATATCCCTAAGCTCTGATACCAACTGTGACGCCCCCAAAATTAGGTATACATCACCCATCTTGGGTCGTCAGATACATAGTACAGAATACAAATACAACTTAATAATACAACTGTCGTGTACAATACGACAAAACATAAACTGTGAGTTTGAATACAAATATTATCTTCTAGAGAGTATTCATACTCAAAAGGAGTCCTCATTACATTTATTAACACACCATTACATAGAATAGTGAGGACTACTAACTAATACTATCATTCGGACCATCACTCCGTACCCCGACTTGTCCCAGCTACGTTCTCATTTCCTGAAGAGAACAGTGAAAGAAAGGGTGAGCTCAACTAGCCCAGTAAGAAATATTATGACTAAGATAATGCAGAATAAATTATCATTAGCCTTCAACAATGTTAAACTGATAAAATATAATAGACATCAAGTTTAACTGCAGCGGAACAAGCAATCCATTAAAAGAGTCAAGTAGAAAATAAACTCTACTATCTTTTATGATTTAAAAGGTTTTTCAACACTGCGATCGCTGAGACTCAGCTTAATAAAATAATCCACATCATCGAATCACCCCTGCACTACGGCCAAGGATATTCGTGTATTCATTAATGGTCATGATCATGCCAACAACTGTCCATCAATGCACTACGGGCCAATGAGGACTTTTACCACATCATTTGTAACATTACGGTCATGATTATACCGAATAATCCCTGGTCATAATCATACCAAGTCCATCTATGCACTACATGCCACAGATGACTTTCAACATTTTATAAACATGAGGATGATGACAATGATATAAGAATTCAATAAAACAAGTTCAAGAATTAATTTATCCAGGAATTAACAACGTCCAAATTGTCAACATGATACTGCATTGTGGAGTAAAATTCAAGAACGCTTAGAAGAATATTTTCTTGAAAAGATACTGGATGAAACGCAACTATCAAGGATATTCCACAAATTTCATGGAGTATAGAAGTCAAAACTTAACCAACTGAGTACAATAAAGAATGGAATAACAAAAGAAATCACCATGCATGCGATAGACCGCACAGACAGGTTATTCCAATAGAATAATAAATAATGGAACCAGGTCCGGCGTAAACGCACAGACAGGATATTCCGACAGAATAATAAATAATGGAACCAGGTCCGGTGTAAAACACACAGACAGGATATTCCAACAGAATAATAATAAAACGGAACCAGGTCCGGTGTAAAACACACAGACAGGATGTTCCAACAGAATAATAAACGGAACCAGGTCCGGTGTAAAACACACAGACAGGATGTTCCAACAGAATAATAAACGGAACCAGGTCCGGTGTAAAACACACAGACAGGATGTTCCAACAGAATAATAGAAGAATGTCACCAAGTATAGGGTAGACCGCGTATACTGGTTATTCCAACAGAATAATAACAAATGGAATAACAGAAGTTCTCTTCATGAATATAAAAGAAATAATATTCCCTACCTTAAAAGAACTGGATATTGGAAAAGTGATGTAGCAGAATACTTTTAGTCTCTCTCTCTCTTATTCTCTCTATACTTTCTCTCTCTATAGCTTGAATGAATTCGTGAAAAATAATGAAGCCCTAGGCCTCTATTTATAGAAAAACTGAGGGTGGCTCTTGGTCTTAACGAAGGGTCAAATGACTCTTGGTCTTAACGAAGGGTCAAATGACTCTTGGTAATATTGAAGGGACAACTACTATTGACGAAAGTAATTACTATTGACCAAGGTAAATACTATTGACGAAGGTAATTACTATTGACCAAGGTAAATACTATTGACGAAGGTAATTACTATTGATCAAGGTAAATACTATTGACGACGGTAATTACTATTGACGACGGTAATTACTATTGACGACGGTAATTACTATTGACGAAGAGACTCTTAGATGATGACATATGGGCCCCCATAAAATTACCAAACTTACCACAACGTCTCAATAATATAACATATTATACAGATGATACTATGACAATAATTTAAGAGATATGATGCAGCAATTACTGTAGCAATAATTGAGTATAGCTGAGTGACTTCTCACGTAAGCATCAATAATCAATACCGTGTGCTACTATGCAACCACGCGTATTACTGTACTTTTACTACCGAGTAGTTCAACAGTTTTAACGGTTTTAACGGTAACACCTCAGCCGTTATTTTTATAGAAAGATAATTCTGTCGTTTTCTCAATCCGACAATAATTCCGTTGTGGGGTCCACCAATGATTGTGCCGTCGTACGAATATTCCCCGACAAAAAGAATATTCTCCGACCAAACGAATATTTTATAACAACTTGCTTACTTTGCAAAATTTATAAATATTACCCACAACTATAACATTATATCAAATTAACTCCATAATATTCAAAAATGATATTTATAGAAAATTCATCTTTATTTATAAAAGTTGGGGTCTTACACCATAATCTTTATCCTACTATATATTTCTCCTAATAAACATTCAGTTACACAAATATTCCATTTACTAAAATTCGTACCGTTTAATTAGGTAATAAGTATGTCTAGTGAATAAGTTTGAAATCAAAAAAATAAATATACATAATGTGAGCCCTGTTAGATAACCATTTTTTTATCTTACTGTTTCATGCATTATTTGGGAATAACATTTTATATCTAATGATTAGATAACAATATTTTTTTTCTTATGAAAATTTATCATATTTCCCTAGTTTTTTCAATAATTTTAATATTCATACATTAATGGTTAACCATATTTTGCATTGGTTATATTTGTTTAAGTTGTGTTATATAAAATAAAGAGTACAATTAAAAAATAATAAATTGAGACTATTTTGTCACGATCTTGACATCAAAAGCCCATAGCGTTGTCGCAATGAATAGTTAGGGTTGATGCACCCACGTGGTATGGTATGCTCCTGAATGAAAATCGAAACAGTAAAATACATTGACACCTCCTGTAGATAACTATAATAACACTCTTTACTCTAGTTTTTTAAACAAAAGTCAGTACCCCTCTAGTCTATAATATGTAGCATTCACTACCCCTAGTGTAGTTGGCGAACTAATATTCAAAAATATTTTTAATATAATATCTAATATACCTTTCAAGTTATAATGTTTAATATATTCACTAAATATAAATTTGTATGTTAGAATTTTTACTTGACCTAATTAATTAAATTATGAATTTGTGCAATAAATAACATAAATATTAAAAAATAAAAAATATTTATTTTATAGAGAAAATAAAGTCGCTAATTAAATTTCTTCAAGATTAAAATTTATGTAATATACATTCAAATATGTTTTTGTAATTAAAAAGTAAAATTTTAATAAGCAGAAAAGCACAAATTAATGCAAAAAAAATAATTATTATTTTTCCAAATATTATAATTTATGTAAAATAAAGTTATTATTACATAACGAATCTTATTATTCATATAAAAAAGTATTAAAAATTATATTAATTATGTTTCTAAAATATTAAACTAAACATAAGTTGCACTTAAGCATACTTTAAAAAGAATTCTTTTAAAATACATTAAAAAGAATTCTTTTAATAAGATAGAGGTAGTAATAAATATTATTATATTTTCTTTTGTTCAATATTGTATAAAAACATCAACTGTATACTAAAAAATGTAATTACAATCATAATAATCCCAAATTTTGACATATACTCAAGAAAATTTAACATATAAAAATCATAATATAAAATTAAGAATTCAAATAATAATTTTTGTTGTTAAACACTAAAAACTAAACTATCAACATATTCAATCACTTTAATTAGAAAACTAACCTAAACGTTCATGCTCTCAATAAAAGTCCGAAAGATCAAACTGTCTTAATTCAAAGTTCAACTAGTGATGCTAATATTCAAATTCCGAGAACCATTCTGTGGAAAGATATTACTCTCCCTAGTCAATGGATTTTACCTAGTGAAATACCTGAACAACCTGTAGTTAACAATCTAATAAACCTTGAGAATGTTTGACAATTTTCGGATGGAACCGTAAAAATAAGTTTTGAACGCAGTAAAAGACCGATTATTATTGAAGACTCTGCTAGTACAATAGCATCTTCAAGAAGAGACACTGAAATTCTTATTAACCCTTCTTTAAGAGATCTTAAATTAAAAGGTATTTTAAATCAAGGTCAAGCTAGTCACCCATGTTATACTCAAAAGGATCTAGTAGAAGAAGAGAATTCTTCCTCTCCTACTTCTTCTGAGCTTCCCACTCAGTCTGATTTTGAAATTCCGATTAACAATCAGTTAAGAGTTATTAAAAAAGATTTTATTCTTGTTTGGGATAATCTTGTAAAAGATTTTAATTCCAAATATAATAAAGATAAAAGACATTTATTTCGTTCAATCCATCCAACAGAAAAGGAGCGAGACAAAATTGTTAATAGATGGAAACGATTCATAAAAAATGAAAAAATAAACATTACCTTTTTTGATTGGTACGATCAATACCAAAGTAAGTGTAATGTTATAACAAAAAGTCAATGGGTAAAAGAAGATAAGTCTAAAGTCTGTTCTAGCCATCCCCCGCTAGAGACGATCCTTATCCCAGTTAAAAACACATCTGTTGTTGCCAGCCCCTTTAAAATTTCTGATGGCAATAAAGATGATAAAAAAATTATTGAACAATTAAATTTTAGTAATCAATATCTAGCAACTGTTGGAAAACAGCTTGATAGAATTGAAGAAAAATTTGAAGAAACAAGTATAAAACGGCCTGATGTAAAAATTGAACATCCCTTGATTAACTTACCTGAAAATAGAAGTAAATTAGGTTTACCTAATGATGATAGCAACTTAATTAAATCTATTGACAAGTTATTCAAAAAACTAAAAACAGAATCTGGTCCAAGTGGTACTGTCTCTACTTTAGATCAAGTTGAAACTGAAGTTGAAAGTGATAGTCAAACTGACTATTCTAATTCTACTTCAAACCCAGATTTAAATGACCAATTGAATAAGTTAACAGTCAAAAATACTAGTATAACCATGAATTGGTATTCTAGACCTACTCCTCCAGATCTGCAATTCGAAGAGAGAAATCTAAATAAACAATTTTCTGTTTCAGCTAATAAAATTTATGAATGGAACATTGATGGTCTTAGTGAACAAGAAATTTTAAACAAATTAAATCACATGTCTATGGTAGCAAATAGCTATATCACTAAATTCAACAATCTGTCACAACCAGAAATCGTTGAATTAATAGCTAGTGGATTCACGGGTATTCTTCGATCTTGGTGGGAAAGACATCTCACATAAGATACTAGACTATCCATTATTCATGCTATTCAGTTAGACGATGACGGTAACCCCATCTTTGATGAAGATGTCGGTGTTGGTCCGCCAGATGGAGTAAATACTCTAATTTTTACCATAATAAAACATTTTGTAGGAACCCCTAGTAACATAACAGAAAGAATTCACGATCAACTCAGTATTCTCACTTGTCCCACTCTTAGTGACTTCAGGTGGTACAAGGATGTGTTTACCTCTAGAGTTATGCTGCGAAATGATAGCAACAAGCCTTTCTGGAAAGAAAAGTTTGTAAATGGTTTGCCTTCATTATTCGCTCATAAAGTTAGAGAAGAGTTGAGTAAAAACTTAGGATATATTGATTATGATAATCTCACTTATGGTGACATAATCAGTTATATTCAAAAAATTGGTTTAAAAATGTGCATTGATTTTAAATTAGCTAAACAAGCTAGTAAAGACAAGAAAAAGGCAAAATATGAGTTAGGAACATTTTGTGAACAATATGGTCTGCCTCCAATTGCTCCCTCTAGAAGAAAGCATAAACACGGACATATTGATCATCCTAAAACACATAAACGTTACAAACGTAAATATGCTCATAAAAAGGATAATAATCAAAACGATTATTATAATAAACCTAAACCAATTAATAAAAAATATAATAAAGGTACTAAAAAATATGATAAGAGTAAAATCGTTTGCCACAATTGTGGGCAAAAAGGCCACTACAAAAGTGAATGTAAAGTAAAACAAAAATTATCTCAGTTAAATATCTCTAATGAAGATACAGAACAATTATTAGAGTTAATGAGAATAGAAAACAATGCAGATAATGATGAAGGATCTGACATCCCCTATTCTTCTAATAATAGTACCAGTAACAATGAGGCTGATAGTAACGAAGAAGAAGTCACTATTTGTGCTAATAACTGTAATGAAAATTGTTGCACTAAAAGATTAAGTGTTATTACCAAAGAGGATGTAGAAAGCTCTTTGTTAATCGACTTAATTAGTAAAATTTCTGACCCTGAACTTAAAGTTCAATATACTAAGCAATTAAAAGATTTATTAACCAAAGATACTAGAGTTAAAGACAAGATTTTTAAAGCTAAAGATAAACCGATATTCAGCCTTAATAAAACTCTAGAAAGATTTAAAACCCCAGTTAAAGAAGTTACCCTTCCAGAGTTAAATCAAGAAGTTAATAAACTTAAAAAGGAAATCTCTAATTTAAAAATTGAAGTCTCTAATTTAAGAAAAGACTTAGAGAGTCAGAAATCTGATCTTCAAGTTCATGATTCCTCCTCTAGTGATGAAGATCACGATGAGCCAGAATCTTCAGGAATCAAAGAAGAGCCATATCTATTCGTTCAAGGTCTTTCTCTTAAAAGAGTAAAAGATATTACCATTCAAAAGTGGTATATCTCCATTAATTTGGTTGTTGATAAAACCTTTTCAATAAAACTTCCCGCCTTAGTTGATACTGGTGCGGATTTAAATTGTATCCAGGAAGGTCTTATTCCAACCAAGTACTATAAGAAGACTAATGAAAAATTAAATTCAGCCAATGGTAGTCAGATGGAAATAAAATATAAATTGCCTAATGTGCATATCTGTCAAGATAATATGTGTTTTAAAACATCATTTGTTTTAATTCGCAATCTTACTGATAAAATCATTTTAGGGTTACCATTTATATATTTATTATATCCATTTACTACCAGTAATGAAGGATTAAGCTGTAATCATTTAGGTAAAAGAATAACATTTAAATTTCTTATTAAACCAAAAGAGAGAGATTTAAAATTTATTCAAGAAGAGTCCATATCTAAATCATTAAATTTATTAAATTGTAAATCCACCCATTTAAATTTTTTAAAAGAAGAAATTAAATACAAAAGAATTGAAGAACAACTTCAAAATAAAGATGTCCTTGAAAAAATTGAAGAATTAAAATCTTATTTAAAAGACAACCTTTGTTCTGATTCTCCTAATGCCTTTTGGCATCGGAAAAAACATGTTGTAAGGCTCCCTTACGCTAAGGAATTCAAAGAACATTTGATTCCTACTAAGGCCAGGCCTATTCAAATGAATCACGAACAGATGGAGTTATGTAAAAAGGAAATTAATGATCTCCTTAGTAAAAATTTAATTAGGCCTAGTAAATCCCCATGCTCATGTCCTGCCTTTTATGTTAACAATGAAGCAGAAAAGGAAAGAGGTGTTCCCAGGTTAGTAATCAATTACAAGCCATTAAACAAAGTCCTAGAATGGATTAAGTATCCCCTACCTAATAAGGATGACCTCATTAACCGACTAAGTAATGCCACCATTTTTAGTAAATTCGACCTCAAATCGGGTTTTTGGCAAATTGCTATTCACCCAGATGACAGATACAAAACTGCATTCACCACTCCATTCGGTCATTACGAATGGAATGTCCAAGCATTTGGCTTAAAAAATGCTCCCAGTGAATTTCAGAATATTCTCAATGACATTTTGAATCCTTTTAGTCATTTTATTGTTGTGTATATCGATGATATTCTCATTTTTTCCAATTCCATTGAAGAACATGTCAAACATTTGAAATCGTTTTTCAAAACGGTCAAAGACAATGGACTTGTTCTTTCGCTTTCCAAATGTAGCTTGTTTCAAGCTAAAGTTCGGTTTCTTGGATTAATTATATATCGCGGACTCATACGGCCAATTGATAGAGCTATTCAATTCGCCAACAGATTCCCAGATAAAATTACCCATAAAACCCAACTGCAGAGGTTTCTGGGCTCGCTCAATTATATTGGCAAGTTCTATAAAAACCTCAGGAAAATTTGTAAACCTCTCTTTCAGCGTTTGCAAGGCAATCCTCCTCCCTGGACTGACATTCATACTTCTGTCGTCCAACAAGTTAAAAAATACATCAAGGAATTGCCCTGCCTTGGTATTTCCAATGATTCTGCATTTAAAATTGTTGAAACTGACGCCTCTGATATTGGATTCGGAGGTATTCTCAAGCAAAAGTTAACTCCTGATTCCCCAGAACAGATCGTCCGTTTTCATTCCGGTGCATGGAATAGTACACAGTTAAATTACAGTACTATTAAAAAAGAAATACTTTCTCTTGTATTATGTATTAATAAATTTCAAATTGACTTATTAAATCAAAAATTTTTAGTCCGAATTGACTGCAAATCTGCAAAATATGTGTTAGAGAAAGATGTTGAGAACATAGCTTCTAAACACTCCTTTGCTAGATGGCAAGCCCTTTTAAGTATCTTTGATTTTGAAATTGAATACATTAAAGGTAGTAACAATTCCATTCCTGATTTTCTCACTCGGGAATTTATTAACACAGGCACTGTGCATCCTTCATGAGTATCCGTGGTACATCAACCTCTCGTGGTCCGGGTCGCCCTACTGGCCCAAGTAATCAGCCAAGAGGAGCCTTGGTTCCTCATCCAGTTAACCCAATTTATCAAACCAGTAACAAATTTACTGTCCTTGGGACAATGCCCAAGCCCTATAGTTCAGCCTTAGCTAGTAACCCAATTCCCGTCGACCCCTTTCAGTCAAAAGCCTCTAGTTCAAATCCCAGTAATCCTCCCTCTGAGTACATGCTTAGGTGGACCAATCTCTTATTTCATATTGAACCTCATATGAAACCCAGAAATGACCCAGTAAAATTGACTTCCCAGTTCTTCCCTTCTGGTTGGCATTTCATGCCTCTTGCTCCTTATAAATCCCTTGTGTATTATAAGGACATTCTTGTCGAAACAGAGTCAATCTTTATTAAACCCATTTATGCCAACAATGATAAAGCCAAAGTTCTTTACCATTCGTTGTATATTAAACAGTTTATTCAGATGTCTGAATGGGGAAAACATCCCTCTGATCTTATGCAGCTTTCAAATCAGGATAACTCTTTTTGTTATTATGATTATATGGAAGCTTGGTATAAAGTTTTCCTCCATCAAAATGAGTCACACAGTCATTCTTGGTTTGTTCAATTTGACCATAAGTTCAAAAGTCACTTCCCATATTGGTTTTCCCATTGGTGGTCGAGATTTGGTTCTACTTATGACCTTCTTCCCGATCCCCTAAAAGTTCAACTCAATCACTTTTGCAATCACAAAAAATTAGATTCAGCATATGAAGGTGTCCCAGTCCTTCTTCACTTTGTCAGTAAATATAAGATTCCCTGGATTCTCCGATGGGAATACAGCATTCAAAACCCCACCAGTGAAGTAGGTCACAATGCTTCCCCTACATCTCCGTCGGCAGATCCTTTTCCCTGTGTCACTCGCCAATGGTTTGTCAAATGGTGGGATAAATTTGATGTTAATAGAATTATAGGTCAAGTTCAGTTAGAATTCCCTGCTTCTCCTCTCAAGGTTCTCCCAGTCTCTACAGCAGAACCTTCTAGTCAAAAATCAAAAGAGTCAAGTGTCAGTAAAAAATCAAAAGAGTCCAGAGTCAGTCCCACTGGTTCGACTTGTTCCCGTAGCATTTCTGATTTTAAAGATTGTTCCGGAAAAGAGTTAAAATTAATTGCCCAGACATTAAATAAAAGAATTGATGAGCTTCATGAGGATGCCTCTACAGGTTCTTCATCAGCTTCCCACAGTCAGTATGATGAAGATGATGACCCTTACGGCACCATCAATCTACAGGATGCTCAGGACCCATTTGCCTGACATTTCTTCTCAGTCACATGCACCTGCTCCCTGCAGCCAGTCAAAAGATGCCCTCAGCCGAAAGCATCTCCTTTCCACCGAAAGCATCTCTCAAGTCAAAAGTTGTGGCCACTTTGTCAAAAGTTGCCAGACGCGTCAATGAATAGTAAAAAAAAGTCAGCACTGTTCATGAATAGTAACTTTTGTCTGTAATCATTTATTTTGTAATAGTAACTTTGTAATAGTTCTTTCCTTATTCTATAAAAGGAAACCGAACTTAGTTTTTGAGGCAGACTTCGAAAGACTCTGAGTTCCTTCTCAGATGAATCTTTAGCCTCTACCGCTGATAAGCCTTTCTTAGCCCCTCCTTCTACTACTCTACCTTTCTTCAATGTTCTAAGTAAGTCAAGTTAATCCCATTTGTAATTTGTAAATTGTAATCCGTACATTTGTAACAATTTTATTTTCAATCAATAAAATTATATGTTTTAGTAATTAAACTGATTTACTATATTTGCACATCCGCCTCCGTCTTATATGGTATAACCAGTATAACCAGGAATTGGTATTCTAGACCTACTCCTCCAGATCTGCAATTCGAAGAGAGAAATCTAAATAAACAATTTTCTGTTTCAGCTAATAAAATTTATGAATGGAACATTGATGGTCTTAGTGAACAAGAAATTTTAAACAAATTAAATCACATGTCTATGGTAGCAAATATCACACTTCGAGTTCTTTAAATAGAAAAACTGCAAGTAAATTACTATTTGATTCACGCAGGAATCACTATTACAATGACTGAAAGTAAAAGTAATTTACTTAAGTAAAAGTAAAACGTAAGAAACATTTTACATTTACTTTTACATTGGTAAATGTAAAAAACATTTAACTAAGTTAAAAATATTTAACTTAAAGTAAAAGCAAAAGTTATTTGTCTTTTACTTTGACTTTTACAATTTACTAAAAAGTAAAAGACTTTTGCTTTAGGTAAAAGCAAAAGCTGATCTGATGGCTGTCGGCCATCAGTGCTGACTGAAGATGCCTCTGGCGTCTTCGTTGACTGACCGGCGGCGACTGTTGCGTCGTCTTCTCCGGCGGCTTCTCCGGTTGACTGATCCGTCTCCTCCGGTGCCGGATGGAACTGTTGATCGTCTTCTCCGACGAGTCATCACCTCCATACATTTCCACCTCAAAATTTTTATCCAGGAAATAACCCTTTCACCCCCAAAAATTTTGCTTACAAAAGAAGGAGAGGAAAAAAAATTTCACCGAAAAAATGGTCAAAATCTTCAAAATTTCTTAGATTTTGTAGAAAGTTTTTGTTTAAAAACAAATCAGATGAAATCTGAAACAAAGGATCACTCGATTGGTCCTGATCTGTCGGCCAAATCGATCTAAACAGAAGACTTTGGTGTTAACTGTTTACACAAAAATTCTTTCTTTTGTCATTCCGCTTAAGCGCATGCCAAATCACTTAAGATCATACCGTTCTTGCCTTAAGTAAACTCATACCTTAAGATCTAATGATACCCCAAGCCTACACTGCTCTCTTACTAGAGACTTACATCGGCATAACGGGTCTTATAGCGGTCTTAGGTGTTTTACGGCAAGTTAGGTGTCTTAAGTTAGGCGGCTCAGTTTGGAGCAAAAGAAATAAAAGTTTGAAGAAACATTTAAAAACAAACCAAACTGTTTTTAATCGAAACCACTGACAGAACCAAGAACCAACCGTGTGGCTCTGATACCATATAACAGCGGATAAGTTTTTAAGAAGAAAAACTTAAACAGAAAAGAAAAGATTAAGAAGATGACCGGTGAATCGGTAAAGTAATCTCTTTCTTTTATTTATAAACAGTTGGGACGGGATTACATATATCCTAGATCTAACTGTTTGAGGAAGATCGAAGTATGAAAAACTTCGACTTCATCTTCTAACTAAGAAGATCGAAGCTGGAAGCTTCGTCTCCGGCTAACTCTAGAGAGAAGGGAGAGAGCGGACCTCAGGTGAGGTTTTCTTACAAAAGAAAAGCCTAAAGAACTCTAACACTTCGAGTTCTTTAAATAGAAAAACTGCAAGTAAATTACTATTTGATTCACGCAGGAATCACTATTACAATGACTGAAAGTAAAAGTAATTTACTTAAGTAAAAGTAAAACGTAAGAAACATTTTACATTTACTTTTACATTGGTAAATGTAAAAAACATTTAACTAAGTTAAAAATATTTAACTTAAAGTAAAAGCAAAAGTTATTTGTCTTTTACTTTGACTTTTACAATTTACTAAAAAGTAAAAGACTTTTGCTTTAGGTAAAAGCAAAAGCTGATCTGATGGCTGTCGGCCATCAGTGCTGACTGAAGATGCCTCTGGCGTCTTCGTTGACTGACCGGCGGCGACTGTTGCGTCGTCTTCTCCGGTGGCTTCTCCGGTTGACTGATCCGTCTCCTCCGGTGCCGGATGGAACTGTTGATCGTCTTCTCCGACGAGTCATCACCTCCATACATTTCCACCTCAAAATTTTTATCCAGGAAATAACCCTTTCACCCCCAAGGTCAAGCTACTTGAACTATCCATCAAGGTCAAGCTAGTCACCCATGTTATACTCAAAAGGATCTAGTAGAAGAAGAGAATTCTTCCTCTCCTACTTCTTCTGAGCTTCCCACTCAGTCTGATTTTGAAATTCCGATTAACAATCAGTTAAGAGTTATTAAAAAAGATTTTATTCTTGTTTGGGATAATCTTGTAAAAGATTTTAATTCCAAATATAATAAAGATAAAAGACATTTATTTCGTTCAATCCATCCAACAGAAAAGGAGCGAGACAAAATTGTTAATAGATGGAAACGATTCATAAAAAATGAAAAAATAAACATTACCTTTTTTGATTGGTACGATCAATACCAAAGTAAGTGTAATGTTATAACAAAAAGTCAATGGGTAAAAGAAGATAAGTCTAAAGTCTGTTCTAGCCATCCCCCGCTAGAGACGATCCTTATCCCAGTTAAAAACACATCTGTTGTTGCCAGCCCCTTTAAAATTTCTGATGGCAATAAAGATGATAAAAAAATTATTGAACAATTAAATTTTAGTAATCAATATCTAGCAACTGTTGGAAAACAGCTTGATAGAATTGAAGAAAAATTTGAAGAAACAAGTATAAAACGGCCTAATGTAAAAATTGAACATCCCTTGATTAACTTACCTGAAAATAGAAGTAAATTAGGTTTACCTAATGATGATAGCAACTTAATTAAATCTATTGACAAGTTATTCAAAAAACTAAAAACAGAATCTGGTCCAAGTGGTACTGTCTCTACTTTAGATCAAGTTGAAACTGAAGTTGAAAGTGATAGTCAAACTGACTATTCTAATTCTACTTCAAACCCAGATTTAAATGACCAATTGAATAAGTTAACAGTCAAAAACACTAGTATAACCAGGAATTGGTATTCTAGACCTACTCCTCCAGATCTGCAATTCGAAGAGAGAAATCTAAATAAACAATTTTCTATTTCAGCTAATAAAATTTATGAATGGAACATTGATGGTCTTAGTGAACAAGAAATTTTAAACAAATTAAATCACATGTCTATGGTAGCAAATAGCTATATCACTAAATTCAACAATCTGTCACAACCAGAAATCGTTGAATTAATAGCTAGTGGATTCACGGGTATTCTCCGATCTTGGTGGGAAAGACATCTCACAGAAGATACTAGACTATCCATTATTCATGCTATTCAGTTAGACGATGACGGTAACCCCATCTTTGATGAAGATGTCGGTGTTGGTCCGCCAGATGGAGTAAATACTCTAATTTTTACCATAATAAAACATTTTGTAGGAACCCCTAGTAACATAACAGAAAGAATTCACGATCAACTCAGTAATCTCACTTGTCCCACTCTTAGTGACTTCAGGTGGTACAAGGATGTGTTTACCTCTAGAGTTATGCTGCGAAATGATAGCAACAAGCCTTTCTGGAAAGAAAAGTTTGTAAATGGTTTGCCTTCATTATTCGCTCATAAAGTTAGAGAAGAGTTGAGTAAAAACTTAGGATATATTGATTATGATAATCTCACTTATGGTGACATAATCAGTTATATTCAAAAAATTGGTTTAAAAATGTGCATTGATTTTAAATTAGCTAAACAAGCTAGTAAAGACAAGAAAAAGGCAAAATATGAGTTAGGAACATTTTGTGAACAATATGGTCTGCCTCCAATTGCTCCCTCTAGAAGAAAGCATAAACACGGACATATTGATCATCCTAAAACACATAAACGTTACAAACGTAAATATGCTCATAAAAAGGATAATAATCAAAACGATTATTATAATAAACCTAAACCAATTAATAAAAAATATAATAAAGGTACTAAAAAATATGATAAGAGTAAAATCGTTTGCCACAATTGTGGGCAAAAAGGCCACTACAAAAGTGAATGTAAAGTAAAACAAAAATTATCTCAGTTAAATATCTCTAATGAAGATACAGAACAATTATTAGAGTTAATGAGAATAGAAAACAATGCAGATAATGATGAAGGATCTGACATCCCCTATTCTTCTAATAATAGTACCAGTAACAATGAGGCTGATAGTAACGAAGAAGAAGTCACTATTTGTGCTAATAACTGTAATGAAAATTGTTGCACTAAAAGATTAAGTGTTATTACCAAAGAGGATGAAGAAAGCTCTTTGTTAATCGACTTAATTAGTAAAATTTCTGACCCTGAACTTAAAGTTCAATATACTAAGCAATTAAAAGATTTATTAACCAAAGATACTAGAGTTAAAGACAAGATTTTTAAAGCTAAAGATAAACCGATATTCAGCCTTAATAAAACTCTAGAAAGATTTAAAACCCCAGTTAAAGAAGTTACCCTTCCAGAGTTAAATCAAGAAGTTAATAAACTTAAAAAGGAAATCTCTAATTTAAAAATTGAAGTCTCTAATTTAAGAAAAGACTTAGAGAGTCAGAAATCTGATCTTCAAGTTCATGATTCCTCCTCTAGTGATGAAGATCACGATGAGCCAGAATCTTCAGGAATCAAAGAAGAGCCAGATCTATTCGTTCAAGGTCTTTCTCTTAAAAGAGTAAAAGATATTACCATTCAAAAGTGGTATATCTCCATTAATTTGGTTGTTGATAAAACCTTTTCAATAAAACTTCCCGCCTTAGTTGATACTGGTGCGGATTTAAATTGTATCCAGGAAGGTCTTATTCCAACCAAGTACTATAAGAAGACTAATGAAAAATTAAATTCAGCCAATGGTAGTCAGATAGAAATAAAATATAAATTGCCTAATGTGCATATCTGTCAAGATAATATGTGTTTTAAAACATCATTTGTTTTAATTCGCAATCTTACTGATAAAATCATTTTAGGGTTACCATTTATATATTTATTATATCCATTTACTACCAGTAATGAAGGATTAAGCTGTAATCATTTAGGTAAAAGAATAACATTTAAATTTCTTATTAAACCAAAAGAGAGAGATTTAAAATTTATTCAAGAAGAGTCCATATCTAAATCATTAAATTTATTAAATTGTAAATCCACCCATTTAAATTTTTTAAAAGAAGAAATTAAATACAAAAGAATTGAAGAACAACTTCAAAATAAAGATGTCCTTGAAAAAATTGAAGAATTAAAATCTTATTTAAAAGACAACCTTTGTTCTGATTCTCCTAATGCCTTTTGGCATCGGAAAAAACATGTTGTAAGGCTCCCTTACGCTAAGGAATTCAAAGAACATTTGATTCCTACTAAGGCCAGGCCTATTCAAATGAATCACGAACAGATGGAGTTATGTAAAAAGGAAATTAATGATCTCCTTAGTAAAAATTTAATTAGGCCTAGTAAATCCCCATGCTCATGTCCTGCCTTTTATGTTAACAATGAAGCAGAAAAGGAAAGAGGTGTTCCCAGGTTAGTAATCAATTACAAGCCATTAAACAAAGTCCTAGAATGGATTAAGTATCCCCTACCTAATAAGGATGACCTCATTAACCGACTAAGTAATGCCACCATTTTTAGTAAATTCGACCTCAAATCGGGTTTTTGGCAAATTGCTATTCACCCAGATGACAGATACAAAACTGCATTCACCACTCCATTCGGTCATTACGAATGGAATGTCCAAGCATTTGGCTTAAAAAATGCTCCCAGTGAATTTCAGAATATTCTCAATGACATTTTGAATCCTTTTAGTCATTTTATTGTTGTGTATATCGATGATATTCTCATTTTTTCCAATTCCATTGAAGAACATGTCAAACATTTGAAATCGTTTTTCAAAACGGTCAAAGACAATGGACTTGTTCTTTCGCTTTCCAAATGTAGCTTGTTTCAAGCTAAAGTTCGGTTTCTTGGATTAATTATATATCGCGGACTCATACGGCCAATTGATAGAGCTATTCAATTCGCCGACAGATTCCCAGATAAAATTACCCATAAAACCCAACTGCAGAGGTTTCTGGGCTCGCTCAATTATATTGGCAAGTTCTATAAAAACCTCAGGAAAATTTGTAAACCTCTCTTTCAGCGTTTGCAAGGCAATCCTCCTCCCTGGACTGACATTCATACTTCTGTCGTCCAACAAGTTAAAAAATACATCAAGGAATTGCCCTGCCTTGGTATTTCCAATGATTCTGCATTTAAAATTGTTGAAACTGACGCCTCTGATATTGGATTCGGAGGTATTCTCAAGCAAAAGTTAACTCCTGATTCCCCAGAACAGATCGTCCGTTTTCATTCCGGTGCATGGAATAGTACACAGTTAAATTACAGTACTATTAAAAAAGAAATACTTTCTCTTGTATTATGTATTAATAAATTTCAAATTGACTTATTAAATCAAAAATTTTTAGTCCGAATTGACTGCAAATCTGCAAAATATGTGTTAGAGAAAGATGTTGAGAACATAGCTTCTAAACACTCCTTTGCTAGATGGCAAGCCCTTTTAAGTATCTTTGATTTTGAAATTGAATACATTAAAGGTAGTAACAATTCCATTCCTGATTTTCTCACTCGGGAATTTATTAACACAGGCACTGTGCATCCTTCATGAGTATCCGTGGTACATCAACCTCTCGTGGTCCGGGTCGCCCTACTGGCCCAAGTAATCAGCCAAGAGGAGCCTTGGTTCCTCATCCAGTTAACCCAATTTATCAAACCAGTAACAAATTTACTGTCCTTGGGACAATGCCCAAGCCCTATAGTTCAGCCTTAGCTAGTAACCCAATTCCCGTCGACCCCTTTCAGTCAAAAGCCTCTAGTTCAAATCCCAGTAATCCTCCCTCTGAGTACATGCTTAGGTGGACCAATCTCTTATTTCATATTGAACCTCATATGAAACCCAGAAATGACCCAGTAAAATTGACTTCCCAGTTCTTCCCTTCTGGTTGGCATTTCATGCCTCTTGCTCCTTATAAATCCCTTGTGTATTATAAGGACATTCTTGTCGAAACAGAGTCAATCTTTATTAAACCCATTTATGCCAACAATGATAAAGCCAAAGTTCTTTACCATTCGTTGTATATTAAACAGTTTATTCAGATGTCTGAATGGGGAAAACATCCCTCTGATCTTATGCAGCTTTCAAATCAGGATAACTCTTTTTGTTATTATGATTATATGGAAGCTTGGTATAAAGTTTTCCTCCATCAAAATGAGTCACACAGTCATTCTTGGTTTGTTCAATTTGACCATAAGTTCAAAAGTCACTTCCCATATTGGTTTTCCCATTGGTGGTCGAGATTTGGTTCTACTTATGACCTTCTTCCCGATCCCCTAAAAGTTCAACTCAATCACTTTTGCAATCACAAAAAATTAGATTCAGCATATGAAGGTGTCCCAGTCCTTCTTCACTTTGTCAGTAAATATAAGATTCCCGGATTCTCCGATGGGAATACAGCATTCATAACCCCACCAGTGAAGTAGGTCACAATGCTTCCCCTACATCTCCGTCGGCAGATCCTTTTCCCTGTGTCACTCGCCAATGGTTTGTCAAATGGTGGGATAAATTTGATGTTAATAGAATTATAGGTCAAGTTCAGTTAGAATTCCCTGCTTCTCCTCTCAAGGTTCTCCCAGTCTCTACAGCAGAACCTTCTAGTCAAAAATCAAAAGAGTCAAGTGTCAGTAAAAAATCAAAAGAGTCCAGAGTCAGTCCCACTGGTTCGACTTGTTCCCGTAGCATTTCTGATTTTAAAGATTGTTCCGGAAAAGAGTTAAAATTAATTGCCCAGGCATTAAATAAAAGAATTGATGAGCTTCATGAGGATGCCTCTACAGGTTCTTCATCAGCTTCCCACAGTCAGTATGATGAAGATGATGACCCTTACGGCACCATCAATCTACAGGATGCTCAGAACCCATTTGCCTGACATTTCTTCTCAGTCACATGCACCTGCTCCCTGCAGCCAGTCAAAAGATGCCCTCAGCCGAAAGCATCTCCTTTCCACCGAAAGCATCTCTCAAGTCAAAAGTTGCCAGACGCGTCAATGAATAGTAAAAAAAAGTCAGCACTGTTCATGAATAGTAACTTTTGTCTGTAATCATTTATTTTGTAATAGTAACTTTGTAATAGTTCTTTCCTTATTCTATAAAAGGAAACCGAACTTAGTTTTTGAGGCAGACTTCGAAAGACTCTGAGTTCCTTCTCAGATGAATCTTTAGCCTCTACCGCTGATAAGCCTTTCTTAGCCCCTCCTTCTACTACTCTACCTTTCTTCAATGTTCTAAGTAAGTCAAGTTAATCTCTTAGGTGAGCAGTGTTGGTTTTTGAACATAGGTATGAGTCTGCCTAAGGTAATAGGGTATGAATGGAAGAATAATGAATAAAAATTTATTTTGAACTTGGTAAAAATGAATAGATTGTTTAGATCTAACTCCTCAACTAGTAACCGGTCGACTTTGCCTCCTGTTCCAGACATAGTTAACCAAGAAATTCACAGTTATGAAAACATCAGTCAAGCCTTGCACAATTGGAATATACCTAGGGTCTCCCCTAAGGAAATATATCAGTCAACATTTTTGGACAATTTTAAAACAGATTATAATGTCAAAACCGTTGAAAAGGTTTATGCCATTAATAAAGAATACGAAAATTGTAGTCTTTTAGATCCCGAAGTCATCAAAAAACATAAAAAGAAAGGTTACAATTTTATTCACATCGGATTAGTTCAAGTAGCAGTAAAACCTTTAAACATTAAAGGAATTAATTCAAGTATTTATCTCTGCTTAAGGGATGCTCGATTCTTGAATTACTATCCTAGCATGATCGGCGCAATGGAATCTAGTCTGCATAATGGACCTATCCATTTTAATTGCTTTTCTGATTTCACGTTGAGCCTAAGTGATAAAAATTTATTAAAAGCCTTGACATTAAATATTAAAACTGCTGGAGAAATTACTCAAATGATTGAGGGTTCTCAGCCAATAGCTTTGATTTACCAGATTTATTATAAGACCATGAAAACTAACCTAAACGTTCATGCTCTCAATAAAAGTCCGAAAGATCAAACTGTCTTAATTCAAAGTTCAACTAGTGATGCTAATATTCAAATTCCGAGAACCATTCTGTGGAAAGATATTACTCTCCCTAGTCAATGGATTTTACCTAGTGAAATACCTGAACAACCTGTAGTTAACAATCTAATAAACCTTGAGAATGTTAGACAATTTTCGGATGGAACCGTAAAAATAAGTTTTGAACGCAGTAAAAGACCGATTATTATTGAAGACTCTGCTAGTACAATAGCATCTTCAAGAAGAGACACTGAAATTCTTATTAACCCTTCTTTAAGAGATCTTAAATTAAAAGGTATTTTAAATCAAGGTCAAGCTAGTCACCCATGTTATACTCAAAAGGATCTAGTAGAAGAAGAGAATTCTTCCTCTCCTACTTCTTCTGAGCTTCCCACTCAGTCTGATTTTGAAATTCCGATTAACAATCAGTTAAGAGTTATTAAAAAAGATTTTATTCTTGTTTGGGATAATCTTGTAAAAGATTTTAATTCCAAATATAATAAAGATAAAAGACATTTATTTCGTTCAATCCATCCAACAGAAAAGGAGCGAGACAAAATTGTTAATAGATGGAAACGATTCATAAAAAATGAAAAAATAAACATTACCTTTTTTGATTGGTACGATCAATACCAAAGTAAGTGTAATGTTATAACAAAAAGTCAATGGGTAAAAGAAGATAAGTCTAAAGTCTGTTCTAGCCATCCCCCGCTAGAGACGATCCTTATCCCAGTTAAAAACACATCTGTTGTTGCCAGCCCCTTTAAAATTTCTGATGGCAATAAAGATGATAAAAAAATTATTGAACAATTAAATTTTAGTAATCAATATCTAGCAACTGTTGGAAAACAGCTTGATAGAATTGAAGAAAAATTTGAAGAAACAAGTATAAAACGGCCTAATGTAAAAATTGAACATCCCTTGATTAACTTACCTGAAAATAGAAGTAAATTAGGTTTACCTAATGATGATAGCAACTTAATTAAATCTATTGACAAGTTATTCAAAAAACTAAAAACAGAATCTGGTCCAAGTGGTACTGTCTCTACTTTAGATCAAGTTGAAACTGAAGTTGAAAGTGATAGTCAAACTGACTATTCTAATTCTACTTCAAACCCAGATTTAAATGACCAATTGAATAAGTTAACAGTCAAAAACACTAGTATAACCATGAATTGGTATTCTAGACCTACTCCTCCAGATCTGCAATTCGAAGAGAGAAATCTAAATAAACAATTTTCTGTTTCAGCTAATAAAATTTATGAATGGAACATTGATGGTCTTAGTGAACAAGAAATTTTAAACAAATTAAATCACATGTCTATGGTAGCAAATAGCTATATCACTAAATTCAACAATCTGTCACAACCAGAAATCGTTGAATTAATAGCTAGTGGATTCACGGGTATTCTCCGATCTTGGTGGGAAAGACATCTCACAGAAGATACTAGACTATCCATTATTCATGCTATTCAGTTAGACGATGACGGTAACCCCATCTTTGATGAAGATGTCGGTGTTGGTCCGCCAGATGGAGTAAATACTCTAATTTTTACCATAATAAAACATTTTGTAGGAACCCCTAGTAACATAACAGAAAGAATTCACGATCAACTCAGTAATCTCACTTGTCCCACTCTTAGTGACTTCAGGTGGTACAAGGATGTGTTTACCTCTAGAGTTATGCTGCGAAATGATAGCAACAAGCCTTTCTGGAAAGAAAAGTTTGTAAATGGTTTGCCTTCATTATTCGCTCATAAAGTTAGAGAAGAGTTGAGTAAAAACTTAGGATATATTGATTATGATAATCTCACTTATGGTGACATAATCAGTTATATTCAAAAAATTGGTTTAAAAATGTGCATTGATTTTAAATTAGCTAATCAAGCTAGTAAAGACAAGAAAAAGGCAAAATATGAGTTAGGAACATTTTGTGAACAATATGGTCTGCCTCCAATTGCTCCCTCTAGAAGAAAGCATAAACACGGACATATTGATCATCCTAAAACACATAAACGTTACAAACGTAAATATGCTCATAAAAAGGATAATAATCAAAACGATTATTATAATAAACCTAAACCAATTAATAAAAAATATAATAAAGGTACTAAAAAATATGATAAGAGTAAAATCGTTTGCCACAATTGTGGGCAAAAAGGCCACTACAAAAGTGAATGTAAAGTAAAACAAAAATTATCTCAGTTAAATATCTCTAATGAAGATACAGAACAATTATTAGAGTTAATGAGAATAGAAAACAATGCAGATAATGATGAAGGATCTGACATCCCCTATTCTTCTAATAATAGTACAAGTAACAATGAGGCTGATAGTAACGAAGAAGAAGTCACTATTTGTGCTAATAACTGTAATGAAAATTGTTGCACTAAAAGATTAAGTGTTATTACCAAAGAGGATGAAGAAAGCTCTTTGTTAATCGACTTAATTAGTAAAATTTCTGACCCTGAACTTAAAGTTCAATATACTAAGCAATTAAAAGATTTATTAACCAAAGATACTAGAGTTAAAGACAAGATTTTTAAAGCTAAAGATAAACCGATATTCAGCCTTAATAAAACTCTAGAAAGATTTAAAACCCCAGTTAAAGAAGTTACCCTTCCAGAGTTAAATCAAGAAGTTAATAAACTTAAAAAGGAAATCTCTAATTTAAAAATTGAAGTCTCTAATTTAAGAAAAGACTTAGAGAGTCAGAAATCTGATCTTCAAGTTCATGATTCCTCCTCTAGTGATGAAGATCACGATGAGCCAGAATCTTCAGGAATCAAAGAAGAGCCAGATCTATTCGTTCAAGGTCTTTCTCTTAAAAGAGTAAAAGATATTACCATTCAAAAGTGGTATATCTCCATTAATTTGGTTGTTGATAAAACCTTTTCAATAAAACTTCCCGCCTTAGTTGATACTGGTGCGGATTTAAATTGTATCCAGGAAGGTCTTATTCCAACCAAGTACTATAAGAAGACTAATGAAAAATTAAATTCAGCCAATGGTAGTCAGATGGAAATAAAATATAAATTGCCTAATGTGCATATCTGTCAAGATAATATGTGTTTTAAAACATCATTTGTTTTAATTCGCAATCTTACTGATAAAATCATTTTAGGGTTACCATTTATATATTTATTATATCCATTTACTACCAGTAATGAAGGATTAAGCTGTAATCATTTAGGTAAAAGAATAACATTTAAATTTCTTATTAAACCAAAAGAGAGAGATTTAAAATTTATTCAAGAAGAGTCCATATCTAAATCATTAAATTTATTAAATTGTAAATCCACCCATTTAAATTTTTTAAAAGAAGAAATTAAATACAAAAGAATTGAAGAACAACTTCAAAATAAAGATGTCCTTGAAAAAATTGAAGAATTAAAATCTTATTTAAAAGACAACCTTTGTTCTGATTCTCCTAATGCCTTTTGGCATCGGAAAAAACATGTTGTAAGGCTCCCTTACGCTAAGGAATTCAAAGAACATTTGATTCCTACTAAGGCCAGGCCTATTCAAATGAATCACGAACAGATGGAGTTATGTAAAAAGGAAATTAATGATCTCCTTAGTAAAAATTTAATTAGGCCTAGTAAATCCCCATGGTCATGTCCTGCCTTTTATGTTAACAATGAAGCAGAAAAGGAAAGAGGTGTTCCCAGGTTAGTAATCAATTACAAGCCATTAAACAAAGTCCTAGAATGGATTAGGTATCCCCTACCTAATAAGGATGACCTCATTAACCGACTAAGTAATGCCACCATTTTTAGTAAATTCGACCTCAAATCGGGTTTTTGGCAAATTGCTATTCACCCAGATGACAGATACAAAACTGCATTCACCACTCCATTCGGTCATTACGAATGGAATGTCCAAGCATTTGGCTTAAAAAATGCTCCCAGTGAATTTCAGAATATTCTCAATGACATTTTGAATCCTTTTAGTCATTTTATTGTTGTGTATATCGATGATATTCTCATTTTTTCCAATTCCATTGAAGAACATGTCAAACATTTGAAATCGTTTTTCAAAACGGTCAAAGACAATGGACTTGTTCTTTCGCTTTCCAAATGTAGCTTGTTTCAAGCTAAAGTTCGGTTTCTTGGATTAATTATATATCGCGGACTCATACGGCCAATTGATAGATCTATTCAATTCGCCGACAGATTCCCAGATAAAATTACCCATAAAACCCAACTGCAGAGGTTTCTGGGCTCGCTCAATTATATTGGCAAGTTCTATAAAAACCTCAGGAAAATTTGTAAACCTCTCTTTCAGCGTTTGCAAGGCAATCCTCCTCCCTGGACTGACATTCATACTTCTGTCGTCCAACAAGTTAAAAAATACATCAAGGAATTGCCCTGCCTTGGTATTTCCAATGATTCTGCATTTAAAATTGTTGAAACTGACGCCTCTGATATTGGATTCGGAGGTATTCTCAAGCAAAAGTTAACTCCTGATTCCCCAGAACAGATCGTCCGTTTTCATTCCGGTGCATGGAATAGTACACAGTTAAATTACAGTACTATTAAAAAAGAAATACTTTCTCTTGTATTATGTATTAATAAATTTCAAATTGACTTATTAAATCAAAAATTTTTAGTCCGAATTGACTGCAAATCTGCAAAATATGTGTTAGAGAAAGATGTTGAGAACATAGCTTCTAAACACTCCTTTGCTAGATGGCAAGCCCTTTTAAGTATCTTTGATTTTGAAATTGAATACATTAAAGGTAGTAACAATTCCATTCCTGATTTTCTCACTCGGGAATTTATTAACACAGGCACTGTGCATCCTTCATGAGTATCCGTGGTACATCAACCTCTCGTGGTCCGGGTCGCCCTACTGGCCCAAGTAATCAGCCAAGAGGAGCCTTGGTTCCTCATCCAGTTAACCCAATTTATCAAACCAGTAACAAATTTACTGTCCTTGGGACAATGCCCAAGCCCTATAGTTCAGCCTTAGCTAGTAACCCAATTCCCGTCGACCCCTTTCAGTCAAAAGCCTCTAGTTCAAATCCCAGTAATCCTCCCTCTGAGTACATGCTTAGGTGGACCAATCTCTTATTTCATATTGAACCTCATATGAAACCCAGAAATGACCCAGTAAAATTGACTTCCCAGTTCTTCCCTTCTGGTTGGCATTTCATGCCTCTTGCTCCTTATAAATCCCTTGTGTATTATAAGGACATTCTTGTCGAAACAGAGTCAATCTTTATTAAACCCATTTATGCCAACAATGATAAAGCCAAAGTTCTTTACCATTCGTTGTATATTAAACAGTTTATTCAGATGTCTGAATGGGGAAAACATCCCTCTGATCTTATGCAGCTTTCAAATCAGGATAACTCTTTTTGTTATTATGATTATATGGAAGCTTGGTATAAAGTTTTCCTCCATCAAAATGAGTCACACAGTCATTCTTGGTTTGTTCAATTTGACCATAAGTTCAAAAGTCACTTCCCATATTGGTTTTCCCATTGGTGGTCGAGATTTGGTTCTACTTATGACCTTCTTCCCGATCCCCTAAAAGTTCAACTCAATCACTTTTGCAATCACAAAAAATTAGATTCAGCATATGAAGGTGTCCCAGTCCTTCTTCACTTTGTCAGTAAATATAAGATTCCCCGGATTCTCCGATGGGAATACAGCATTCATAACCCCACCAGTGAAGTAGGTCACAATGCTTCCCCTACATCTCCGTCGGCAGATCCTTTTCCCTGTGTCACTCGCCAATGGTTTGTCAAATGGTGGGATAAATTTGATGTTAATAGAATTATAGGTCAAGTTCAGTTAGAATTCCCTGCTTCTCCTCTCAAGGTTCTCCCAGTCTCTACAGCAGAACCTTCTAGTCAAAAATCAAAAGAGTCAAGTGTCAGTAAAAAATCAAAAGAGTCCAGAGTCAGTCCCACTGGTTCGACTTGTTCCCGTAGCATTTCTGATTTTAAAGATTGTTCCGGAAAAGAGTTAAAATTAATTGCCCAGGCATTAAATAAAAGAATTGATGAGCTTCATGAGGATGCCTCTACAGGTTCTTCATCAGCTTCCCACAGTCAGTATGATGAAGATGATGACCCTTACGGCACCATCAATCTACAGGATGCTCAGGACCCATTTGCCTGACATTTCTTCTCAGTCACATGCACCTGCTCCCTGCAACCAGTCAAAAGATGCCCTCAGCCGAAAGCATCTCCTTTCCACCGAAAGCATCTCTCAAGTCAAAAGTTGTGGCCACTTTGTCAAAAGTTGCCAGACGCGTCAATGAATAGTAAAAAAAAGTCAGCACTGTTCATGAATAGTAACTTTTGTCTGTAATCATTTATTTTGTAATAGTAACTTTGTAATAGTTCTTTCCTTATTCTATAAAAGGAAACCGAACTTAGTTTTTGAGGCAGACTTCGAAAGACTCTGAGTTCCTTCTCAGATGAATCTTTAGCCTCTACCGCTGATAAGCCTTTCTTAGCCCCTCCTTCTACTACTCTACCTTTCTTCAATGTTCTAAGTAAGTCAAGTTAATCCCATTTGTAATTTGTAAATTGTAATCCGTACATTTGTAACAATTTTATTTTCAATCAATAAAATTATATGTTTTAGTAATTAAACTGATTTACTATATTTGCACATCCGCCTCCGTCTTATATGGTATATATATATATATATATATATATATATATATATATATATATATATATATATATATATATATATATATATATATATTATTTAGGAATTAAAATTTGATAACATACAAGGGTAAGTATATAAATTTATCTATTTAGTCAACCTTTAAAAACTTGCAGAGGTACTAACTGTTACTTAAAAAACTAGAGGGAAGGTGAGTGTTATTATGATTATCTAGAGGGGGTGTCACTATATTTTAATATTTGTGTTATTTATTACACAAATTCATAATTTAATTAATTCGATCAAGTAAAAATTCTAACATACAAATTTATATTTAGTGAATATATTAAACATTATAACTTGAAGGGTATATTAGATATTATATTAAAAATATTTTTGAATATTAGTTCGTCAACTACACTAGGGATAGTGAATGTTAAATATTATAGACTAGAGAGGTACTGACTTGTGTTTAAAAAACTAGAGGAATGACGAGTGTTATTATAATTTTCTACAGGGGGGTGTCGATGTATTTTACTTGAATATGCCACATGAGTGCATCAACTCTAACTATTCAGTGCGACAACGCTATGGGCTTTTAACTATTTACTGCGACAACGCTATGGGCTTTTGGTGTCAACATCGTGATAAAATATAGTCTCAATTTATAATTTTTTAATTGTACTCTTTATTTTATATAACACATAACACAACTTAAACAAATATAACCAATGCAAAATATAGTTAATCATTAATGTATGAATATTAAAATTCTTGAAAAAACTAGAGAAATATGATAAATTTTCAGAAAAAAAATATTGTTATCTAATCATTAGATATAAAATTTTATTCCCAAATAATGCATGAAACAATAAGATAAAAAAATGGTTATTGTCACTTGTTTTGTTGAGGCTTAGTTTGGTATATATGTAGCATGGAAAACGTCATATAGGTTGATTTTGTGATTTCTACTTTCAAAAGTGAAAGGCTCACGTTATGTAAATAAAATACGAATTTTATTGTATCGCTAATTATGTGCTACAAATTATAATATGTTAGCAAGTGTAATATTTGTGTAACCGAATGTTTATTAAGAGAAATATATATAGTAGGATAAAGATTATGGAGGATGGAGGAAATCCTAGTTCCCTAATTACAATAATATTTAAATTTTTTTGTTTACTTATTTCACCCTTAACTTTAAAAAGTTACACCTAAAGTCTAATTTAACTAAAATTGACTATCAATAACAAATCCGTTAAATTTTAATTCCATAAGTGGGAATAGTAGTGCTTCAAAAATAAAAAATCATAAGCATAAATTTTATCTTTATCATAAAATCAATTATTCAGTAACTATATATGTGTGTGTGTGTGTGTGTGTGTAAATTCAAGTAACTAAGTTAAATTGAAGTCATGAAGGTTTAAATTAGGTATATAAAAAAACCTAAATTGAGGAACTTTAATGATAAGTTTGTTTTTAGAATACTTCGTACTACACTACTAGGCTACTAGCTAGTATAAATACTAGTATCTGAAATTTATTATTAGTAAAAGATATGCTCCCAATATATATTAGAAAGTGTTCTGTTTCTGATTACTTACGCATTAATTATACAAATTAAATACACCAACTTCATTTTCTTACTCAATATAATTACGCGTTAATTGTACAAATTAGATAAGAAATTAGATAAGGAATTAATTAAGGAATATTTTTTTTATTTTTTTTTCAGATTACAGTTATAAGTATCATGTATGTATATATACAAAGTATGTGTGCTCCAAGTTTATAATGTATATACAAGTACAATTAATTTGGGAGATTATTATTATTATTATTATGGAGTTTATGGTGATGAGGAAATGTTCAACGGACTTGCATGTCCACCGCTGGAAGATTTACTGTTAACTTTGTGAGCGACGATGATGCCGCCATGAATCTCGACGCCGACATTTTCGATGATCAAATTGAAGTTGTTGAAGAAGAAGTGAGTGATCAATGTGTTCCTATTCGTTTGAAGCGGCGGCAACCACCACCACCGAGAAAAGGCAAGGAATTGAAGAGAGTTATACAAGTATTGAAGTCAACTCATGATCAATTGAATTGGATTGCCAAGTGCTTAAAAAAGATGATCAAGAATCCCAAGCCGAAGCTGCTACTGTTGATCCTATTGTCAACAACAAGAAGATCAACATTAAGCTAATCAAGGCGGCTGCGGAGCAAAAAGAAAAAGAGGAGGCCATTAATCTGATGACAAAGGGACAAGAATAATATTGTGATAAGAAGGTGGTATTGGATGAATCCTCCATTCAACTGAAATTGGAGTCTACCAAGAGGAAACTACACGATTCTTATCAACGAATCGAGGAAACTAAGAAACAAAAAAAGATTTAACTCATTGAGTTTCAAAAGCCCATGTCAAAGGCAATGAGGGGCAGTAAGAAGAAGAGTTATCTCGGCGGCAAAAAGTGTTACAAGTTTCGTCAGTTTATTACTATTCCACAATACTAGCTAGTGGGTAGTTAGCTAGTAAATTTTTGTTGATTCTATGTGTATTCTTAAAGTGTGTTGATTAGTCTAGTATTGCGGTGTTTAATTTTTGTTATAAACTGAAAGTATTATGGAATTGATCAATGAAAAGTTGACTTACAAGTACAATCAACTTGATCTTTTACCGTTAATTATCATGCAGTAACTATTATGAAATAATATTTTTCTGCTTAATTTAATTTAGATAGCCATGGTGATGAGAATTATTAGTGGATCGGATGACTGTAATAATTTTATTGCATGTTAATAATTTTTGGTTTAAGAAAATATGAGCAATCGATTAGCTTTGTCTATTATAATGCTACGTTTGGATTGAATGAATGAAATGAAAAGTGAAATAATTCATTCCATTTTAGTTGGAATGAGAATAAAATTCATAAATTTGAGATGAATAAGAATGGTTCAATCCATTCCAATCGCAACCAAACACAATTTTTTTCATTCCATAACAATGAGTCATTCAATTCTCACCTTCATTACATCAATCCAAACGTAATATTAGGGTTTGTGCCGTTTGGCAACATGATGAGTAGTAACAGTACTGTCGATAGTATTATGTGTGTGCGTGTGCGTGCGTGCGTGCAAAAATCTTAAAATGCAGGCTAGCTATTCTTAACTAGATCCAAGAATTCCAGTGAAATACAATATGCAACTATGAAAGAACACAATTGGAAAAGGAAAGAGTAGAAACAGTGGCAACAAAATAGTACAGTTATAAAAATGAAATTTACGAAGCAAAGGGTAGTAAGGTATTATTGTTTTCGCAACAAATGATAAAAGCAGTGGAAGGCCACTTACACTTTAGAAGTTTAAGAAAGAACAAGAACTTTAGTGCATAAATAGCACGCTAAATTTAATGAGGGTACACGTATGTGTTAGCAAACGGGCATAATAAGTTCAAAAAAACAAGTTGGTTGAGTAATTAACTAACGGCAGTGTAGAACAAGTAACCAAAGGCAACGAGAAAATGATCGAGGGCTATCTTAAATGGCTACATAAAACCTGCATTTGAAGACCAAAGTAAAGATAGAAAACCTAACCTTGGGGTTTCTTGGGATAGTATAATTGATAACCACATCCACAAAAGGAATATCAAGTCCTCTACTGGCAAGATCCGTGCCGACAAGAATATTACATTCTCCAACTTTGAACTTGTTCAAGGATTAAGTCTTTTGGCCTGTCAACACATTTAAAATAAGCATGGGGACCTATTTGGAAATCTGCAAAGTTTAAGGTTATTTTTCATAATAGAAAACTACAAGAGAAATTGCATCCTCCATCATCCCAACACCCCCCAAAATAAAAAGGACATAATTAAGTGTTTGTTCTTTGAGAAAATACCTGGCTCATATCGCCATTAATTGGAATGGCTCTAAAATCAAGATTCAGAAGAACTAAACTCAAAATTCGAGTGTCATCACGTGTCTTTGTGAAAACCATTGACATGGATCCAGACATCTCAGCAAGAATATGTATAAGATGGCACTCCTGTAGCCACTATTTGTTTATATTGTTTTCTTAGATGAGTTCAATTTCAACTTGGAACTTAACAAAGATTTAAAAATATAAATTAAAAAAAATGCATGTGCAGGACCAATGATACACCGGTATAATTAACAAAAACAAAACTTACTAATGACATGAAAAAAATTATTAAAGGAAAATGGATCTCAGTAGTCCTGTACTAGAAAAAAAGTGTCAGCAGTCTCCTTTGTTCCTTAATTTAATTTAAGATAGAATAGTATTTCAGAGAGAGGATAGATGAACAAATGTGTAAACAAACAAAAGCACACGGCAGCGAGATAGGAGAGAAGAAAGAGAGACAGGAGAGGACAACATGAATGAGAGAGGAGAAAGAGTGTGTCTAAGAACTCATGAGTGTGATAGGAGACAGAAAAAAGAGGAATGAGGAAGGCTAATCATTTGCTGAGCAGGGACTGCTGATCTCTGGCACTCCCTTTATTAAATTACCATCAGATAAGTGGCAAGAATAATTTAGATGATTCTTCTCCAAAAGATATACAGAAGAATTTAGATGATGGCATTACTTACAACATGCAAAACAAATATCGAATAGTTGTCATTATGAATTCGCTAGTCCTTTTTGCTTTTTGGGTGCTTTTTATTCTATTGGAAAGAGAAGTTTCTTAGAAGGCCACTTTGTGTTGGGTGTCTTTGGCATGGATTTCAAGAGATTCTGAAAACACAACTATTTATTATATTTTTTTTAATATAATTAAACATTAAACCTACAATTCCTGAAAAAAATTAAAAAAGTACAAATCTAATATATAAAAGTGTTTTGGTACATCTTAAAATTTGCGCAGAGAAACATTAAAAAAAAGTGGTAACATAAACTTGGTTAAAGGGAGTATTAGAGAAAGGAAGGGTTCTCATGACGACCTACACAATGAGAATCAGCTTGGAAAACAAAGCTAATAAAATTTAAATATTTGGCAAGATTAACCGAGTGATTGGAACCCTGTAAGTAGGGCGGCTGAATTCAACACCTCAAATAATCATGACAAATAGATCACCGCAAATTTAAAATTTACAAAGAGCATAAGCAAGCTGACTAATCAAATTCTTCGTTTCAAATTCATTTATTAGCAGGAAGGGGTCGATGAATCAAGAAGAACCAAGTGGGGGGCTGTAGCCCCCACTGACATTTTCTAAAATAATATCTTTTAAGGGGAATATGTGAAACTCAATAAATATTTTAATGGTCACTGGTCCGAATGAAAGCTACTGGAAAATTTTCCAATTACAAACCAATTCTGTGATCTCTTATTATAAAGCCTCTGACTTTTTTTTAACCCTTTTTTGATGTAATTGGGTCACACCTAATCTTAAAAAGGGAATGTTAATTTTTGCACTAAACAATATATGGGTTTTATATGCTAATAAATGAAGCACAGTGGGGTAGAGTATATTTTGTCATTTCCTTTATTATTCTTTTGCACTTTTAGAAACATAATGTACTTTTGTTATATTCAAATAATTTTTAAATCTTATAAGAGTTTTTTTGTTGACAATTCTATAATGTAAAAAATATTATAGATCTACATAAATGATAATTTAATACTACTTATAAATATATGGCATTAGGATTGACGTTGTCACCACAACCATCTAGCTGTGGTCCAAGTATTCTAACGAGGATTCTTATGTCATTTAACCAATTTTATTAACCAAAACTACACAATTTTAAGATAACTGCTACAACCACATTTTTCTCATATATATATATATATATATATATATATATGGAAAAGTGTGGATGTAGCTGTCGCATCTAGTTGGTAGTGGCAACTACCTCAAAACCATGTAATTTTGATTAAAAAAATAATAAAATGACAACAATGTTATCAACAAGAATGGTTAAATGCCACAACGCCGTTATAATAATTGAGCCACACCTCACCACAACCATCTTAAGCCATATATATACATCTCACACACATACATGCATGCAAAATTTTATCATCTAGCCACTTGGTGGACAAAATTTCTAAGACAAGGGGCAAAAGACCATGTTAATTGATATTTAGCAAGGTTCGAAATAGCGCTCGAGGCGTGCGCCTCGTAGCGAGGCGGAAGAAGACTGGTGCGAGGCGGGCACTTTTCCAGGTATTGGTGAGACTTGCGCCATTTTCGGCTGAGGCTTAAGCTTCGTTGCGTCGCGCCTCAAGGCGTTCCGAGGCGTACGCCTCAATTTGGCTTAAAAAAAATCCTAAGTATCAAATTTGGCCTAATATTAGATTTGGGCTTACCGATTTGGCTGCATCGACTGCTCTCCTCTTCGCGATTGCTCTCTTCTTCGCGACTTCGCGTCTGCTCCCGACCTCTTCAACAGGTATGTTCCTTCTCCTCTTTCTTCTTCTTCTTCTCCTTCTCCTCCCGACTTCACGACTGGCATCTTTAAGTTCTGACTGTTTTCTTTTTCTCCTTCTCCTCTTTCTTCTTCATCTGCTGCTCTATTTCTTCTCCTTCTTTTCCTCTTTCTTCTCCTTCTCCTCTTGCTTTCCTGAGTGGCGTCTCTGTTTCTTTTTCTGTTTTCTTTTTCTTTATCTTTTCTGTTTTCTTGTCTCCTTTATTTTGAGTTCTGACTACCTCTGTTTTTGTCTTTTTCCAACAATGTAATATCCGTTTTTGTCTCTGTTTTTTTTTTGTTGCTGCAAGTGATTTTAACTTTATCAATCTCTCACATTTTATTTTTGGTTGGTGATTTTAATTTCTTTTTTTTTTGCTGCAGTTCTAACTACCTCTTCTGTGACACCCCCAAATCCGGTACTTTCATTTTCACAGGATTCGATGTTCACGATACAAATATCATCTATCTACCTACCCATAATAAATGCAAACCATGCAATAGATAGAATCAAAATCTTCCCTTTACAGGGTTAAAACATCTGAATAATAATACAATCCCAGGTTAAACTAACCTTAAACATCTGTGCGAAATTATAAATAAATAAGTCTTAAACAACATCTTTAACTTAAGTCTTAAACAAATACATCATATAAAATAACAAGTTATATCAAATAATAAGTCTCCATCATTTGCTAACTTTGCCCTTGCCCTTACTAGTGGAAGGTTCGTCAGCTCTTTCGTTCTTAACTGCAATGTTATTATTAAGCAAGAGTGAGCACAAATGCCCACAAGTATAAAAATGAAATAACAGTATAATAACATGCGAATAAATCAAAGACATCTGAATAAAAGCTCAACTTTTGAATCAAGAGTGAATAACAAGAATCAAAAGAATTCTGAGGGTCATAAGACCTTGAACTATGTCCTAGGTTAACAAGAGTTATACTTGAAACCTTTAACAGTCATAAGACTATGGACCTTCTTCTCGTACTTAGGGGGATCAGCCCTTAGTACCATATTGTGTACAATATCTTAACGCTAAAGCGTAAATAATCCCCCTATACAGGGTTGTTCATCTCAGTTTGACATTCGAGTCCGCACCAAAGGAAGTTTGGTTTGGATAATTCATCAAGGGTTCTGAATTTTAGAACGCTCGTCAACTATGGACTAGTTGAATCATTAAGGTTTCACTAGTCTAATAAGGTTCAACAATAATTATATTCAATTTGAATAATAATCTCAAGAAGTATACAATAGAACAATTATTGTATAACTAAATCATACTTTAAAAAGATAATAAATCTTTAATAAATCATTTGAACTTGAATAATAGTAACGATAGTTATTCAAGGTAAATAATAAGCTTGAACAATAATGACAAGTAGGGTTAGGGAACTTGCCTCGTTCGTAGATTACACTTTAATTAAACTCGTTCTTTGAATTTAATCCTACATACCATTCACATTCACAATGCCAGTTAATTATACTTAACTAGTCATCATAAACTCTTTCTTTTTGTCTACTTTAATTATTGACTATACTTAATCAATTTATCACATTAACTGTCACATAATATCACTTCATAAATAATAATCTAATCATGTATTTATTAATTCAATCCACATGTAATTATGTTATTTACATGTTAAATATCTATTTTATCATCACATTATACTTCTAACATGTTTACATGTTCATTACATAAATTTACTAACACTTTGTTAGACTTAAACATTTTTAAAATTTACATTTCTGAAATTTCTGGAGAGGCGCTGCGGCGCCACTGTTGTACATGGCCTTCGCGCTGCGACGCGATGGCGCTGCGGCCGGACACTTGGCACTGCGGCTCGAGTCTTGGCGCTGCGTCGCGGTGGCGCTGCGGCGCGGGACTTCAGTTCTGGAGTTGGCGCCGCGACGCGAGACCCCAAATTCTGTTTCCCAGTTCGCGAAGAACACATAGTTCGGCGAATTACACATTTCATAGTCATTAAACTCACTAATTTAACATACCCACATGTTAATATTCACATATAATCATTACCCAACCTCTATAGAGTGATTTTAACCCATCTAAACACTTAATAACAGATTTAAATCATGTAAAATGGGACTGTTCTTGATGTTCTTGAAGTTAATGAACAAAATCATATAATTTAATACTACGAATTCGTTATAACACCGAATCCGTTCGTTTAAGGCTTGATCTCTTCATATCAACATGCATAATCAAATAAAAGTGTAAATTTTACGAAAACCTTTATGTTTGACATACTAAAATCACGTATAAGGCCTTAAGGCTAAAAATCCAAACTCTGTAAATTTTGAAATAACAAGTCATCGTATTATGAAACTTATGATATGGAATCATACAATATATATATAAAATATGTTATGCTACTCGTATGATTACATATTTCCATATAATAATTCAATTTCTCAATTACAGAGACATAACAGAGGTTTTGAAAGTCATTTTCATAAAAATCAAGTGACGTGAAATAGAATTGGGTTTGGAGGATTTACCCAGAGTATAATTTAAGAAGAGATGATTCCAGATGATCTTTTCACAATAACCTGTTGATTACACACTCACAATTTCTCTTTAACAGATATGATTTTCTCTTTGAATTTCTCAAACACTCTCCCTCTGCTTTTCCAGACTTAGAAAATAAAAAGATGAGAAGGAGAATACGTATACTATAATCAAGCACTGACGCGCATCATGGCCAGTTAACCCAGTCATGGGTAACTGGTGGTAACTCCCACTAAGGCCATGTTTGGCTAGGCCTAATAGATTTCAAAACCGTTTAATTTAATAAAGCTTTATCATATAGTTTAAATCATGTCACACCCTTCATAAAATAAATTCAATATCTTATTTAATTTATTATAAATAAAATATAATAATTTTTCATAAATTCACATAGTCACATAATTAAATATCTCATTAATAAATAATGTCAATTTATTAAATCTCTAATTAATAATTAAACTAATGAAAATACCAATATTCTTATTAAATATTTTTTTTAATACAATAAGCTCACATAATTACATACTTTGATAATAAAAATTCTCTACATTAATTTAATAAATGTAACACATATAATTAAATTAATCTACCACAATTGCATCAAATAATTATTTAATCCAATAACTAAATCATCAAAAAATATTTATTTAATTCAATAAATATTAAAATTAAATTATAAAATTCTCGTTCGTCACATCTTTCCACCCTTAAAAGGATTCTGTCCCCAGAATCACGACTCAATAAATTCAACCCGTTACATTCTCCCCCCCTTACAAAGATTCTGTCCCCAATATCGCATACACATAATTAAGTAAATAAATGAGGATAATTCTTAATCATATTCTCTTTCAGTTCCCACGTAGCTTCTTCAGCGTTGTGGTTTCTCCAAATTACCTTAACTGAAGGTATAACTTTATTTCTCAGAACTTGTTCTTTTCGGTCGACAATTTGGACAGGAATTTCTTCGTAAGATAAGTCTTTCTCAAAATATAGGGGTTCGTATTCAATTATATGGTTGTAATCAGGCTTGTAGGGTCGTAACACAGAAACATGGAAGACGTTATGGATATTCTCGAGTGCTGGAGGTAAGGCTACCTCATACGCAACTTCTCCTATTCTTCTTAGTACTTCAAAGGGTCCAATGAATCTTGGGCTCAATTTTCCCTTCTTTCCGAATCTGATCTTTTCTTTCCAGGGAGAGACCTTCAAGAAAACATAACTACCTGATTCAAACTCGATATTTTTACGATGTGGGTCAGCGTATTTATTCTGTCGATCTTGAGCCGCTACCAGTCGTGCTCGGATCATTTTGACTCTTTCTGCTGTCTGTTGTACCAATTCTGGCCCTAGCAATTGTCTCTCACCAACTTCATCCCAGTAAAGCGGAGTTCTGCACTTTCTGCCGTATAACGCTTCGTAAGGCGGCATAATAATACTAGCGTGGTAACTGTTGTTGTAGCCAAACTCTACTAATGGTAGGTGATCATCCCAATTTCCTTTAAAGTCCATCACACAGGCTCTTATCATATCTTCTAATGTCTGAATCGTTCTCTCACTCTGTCCGTCTGTTTGAGGATGGTAAGATGTAAGACCCCGAATTTTATGAAATAAAAGTATTCAATTTTTCTATTTAGTTAATAGATTAAATTGATAAAAGTTTAAAGTTAAGGGTGATATATGTAAAAAATTTTAAAATAAGCAAGTGGTTATAAAATATTCATTGTTGTCGTGGAATATTCGTTTGGTCGTGAAATATTCTTGTTGTCGGGGAATATTCGTACGACGGTGCAGTCTTGTATGGGCCCCATAACAGAAAGCGATTGGATGAATAAAACGACAAATATGAGTTTTTATAAATGACGGCGTAGTTGTTACCGTTTATACTGTTGAAATACCTGGTGGTTAAAATACAGTAATACGCGTTGTTGCACAGTAGCACACGGTATTGCACATTATTTTTAAATTATTGATTCTTACATAAGAAGGCACTACTCAATAATTGTTACAGTAATTACTGTTTAATATTTTATTTTATTGATTCAATAATTGATGCGCTGATATTTTATATTATTGTTGTTCAATAATTGTCACTACACAGTATTTCCCATTATCTGATCAATAATTCATATTATTTGAATAATATTATTAGATAGCATTATTGGCAATGTCTAGAAAGTTCTGTCAAGGAGAGGTTTGGTCATCTAATTACGCGCCAGTAAGGAAAAATCCTTATTGGAAAGCCCCCTCTTTCCTGAGAACTGCCTGGTTGTCATAATTGTGATTCTGTAATATTATTTGTGAATAATTATTTATTGATTTATATGATAAGAAAATATTTATTTGATGCAGATATAGATGATGGATTTATGTATGTGGTTATAAATGAAGGAATTAATGTTGAGGTGTTTTATCAGTATTTTGTCGGATTGGAGGTATTAAAAACTCAAATCGGTGTTCTTAAAGCTTTACTGCGTGAGTTATAATTTTAATCCGACCTTTGGATCGTTGTGATTTTTGGATATGTTATAAATATATGAATTGAGTATATGTCCACAAATTTTGAACCGTTAAAAATGAACGCATGATTTGTTATGAATTTTAAAAGGTGTTGAAACGGTGTTAAAATCATCCGTTTGTGAATTTCGGATATTTTCGGTTTGTAATTTGAAAAAACTTTCTTTCTGCAAAGTTGTAGAGAATTTGATTTCGTGTGGAATGGACATAAAATTCATATTTTTTTGATAAACGGGCTATTTTCTATAAATTATTAAAGTTTCGGGTAAATAAAATGATTTTTATTAAAAATGGGGTGGGACCCACTTTGGTTGGTGTTGAAAGCATGTGTTGGAATTGTTGTTCAAGGGTGGTGGCTGCTGATTTTCCAAGGTTGGCATACGTAGATGTTAAGAAAGAATTAATATTATTTTATTAATTTAGTCTCCTTTGGCGTTCTAGCATTTTCCTATAAATAGAAGCTTATGTTAGAATTGAAAATCACACCAGAAACATAAGTTTTCTCACTCTATATTATCAAGCATATTTTTGAGAGTATTTAGATATTTTGAGAGTTGATATTCGGTGCAAGTTTCCTCTGGATTTTCATCCGATATTCCGGTCAGAAATACTGCTCTTTTGAGGTAAGGGATTTTAAGGGTTGTTATGCTTTTCAATTTCGAAATTTTTTTGAACCTTCAAAAATTCTGGAAAAATTTGAAATGATACTTTGATGAGTTTTATTGATTGTGTCCAAAAATGGTGATTTTTGGATGTATAGACTAAGAGTTATGAATTTTATGAGAAAAGACTATTTTAAAAATAACCGCTTATTACTTCCTGTGGTTAACTCCAAAATTGGTGAATTTTTTATTGGGAGTACATGTATATAACATGAGTATATTCTGTAAATTTCAGAATTTTTGGACAAAAGTACAATTTATGAAAAATGTCTAAATATTCGACGGTTTTGGCCATATGAAAAATAGTAAATGACTTTTAAAAATTCTGAAAAAAATATATGTTCAATATGGGACTATATTCTGCTAAATCCCAGAAAAGAAATATTTTTGGAACTGATTTGGTATTTTTCATGAAAATGATCTAGTTATGAGTAAATGAATTAAATATGTTATATGAAGGAAGAAAATTGAAAAATATGATTTTATGGCTTGAGAATCATATATGAGGTATATGCAGATTTTTTATGAGGGTTTTGGTTATTGGTGATGAAATCTTATGAGTTTGACATTTTAGGATGATTAAATGCATTAATTAGTAAAGTGTAAACAATTAAAATAAATGCATGTAATATTAATAATATTAGATTATGAGATTTTATGTGATTTATAACATTTGGATTAAGGTGTTATAAATATTGATATGGATTTTATTGTGAAAGTTTATCTTTTCGTGTCGGGGTTACTATGCATGTATACGGTACTATGTACGAATACGGGGTACTATTCATGACAAAATTGGTTTATTTTGCTGACCAAATTATCGTTAATTTATGAATCTTACTCTTGAAATTAAACTCATATTTTGATAATATTGTTTTTATTATCATATATAACATTTTTATAATCCTGGTGAATAAATTTCTCTTTGACTTGAGTGTAAAGATGGGTAGATTATTGGTATAATCGTGACTATGAGTTCTCTTTGGCCAGTAGTACAAAGTTAAATCATTAACTAGTATGATCATGACTATTGAATTTACAATTGAATATTTTTAGCTTAAGTGCAAAGATGAATTGATCAACATGGTTATAATTATGGTTTATATAAATTTTGAAATGATTATGTATTTCTTTGTGATAGGAATATCTTTGGTCTGTAGTGCAAAGATGAATTATTGATGAATAACTTTGGCCTGTAGTGCAAAGATGAATTATTGTTGAATATCTTTGGTCTGTAGTACAAAGATGAATTATTATTGAATATCTTTGGTCTGTAGTGCAAAGATGAATTTTTGATGAATATCTTTTGCCTGTAGTGCAAAGATGAATTATTATTGAATATCTTTGGCCTGTAGTGTAAAGATGAATTGTTGTTGAATATCTTTGGTCTGTAGTGCAAAGATGAATTGTTGTTGAATATCTTTGGCATGTAGTGCGGAGATGAGCTGTTAATGAATATCTTTGGCCCGTAGTGCAAAGATGAATTTATTAGTATAATTATGAACAGGAACTATGATTTGGTATAATCATGATCTTTGATGTTTCAGGTAAAGACAGGTGATGAAAATTATCTTCGTCTTGGATGAGAAGAGGAATTTAGAGTCACAATTATGATTATGAGTTATTCATATGATTGTGGAAAGGAATTGTTGATTGATGTTATACAGGGATAAAATATTGTTGGTGGACTTTTAATGTGAAAAAGATAATAGACTTTATAGTCTATTTAACTCTTCTAATGGATTGCTCGTTTCGCTGCAACTATGGTTGAAAAGTTTTATCATCTATCATATGTTCTAAATCTCTGATTTATTACTGATGAAGGCTATTGATAATTTAATTATTTTTAGTCATGATATTCTTTACTGAGCTAGTTGTGCTCACCCTTTTGCTTCACAATTCCTTTCAGGTAATAAAAGTGTAGCTGGGTCGAGCGGGGATAACAGGGGAATAGAACGGTGGTCTATAGTTGTTGAGGTTCTCCCTAAAGAGTATGAAAATGATTTTATTGAGGACTTTAGATAAGTGTGTTGTATTTTATACGTCATTCAATAGTTATATTTGGTGAATCAAATAGGGTGAGGCGAACCCAACTTTGGAAGGATGTTTTGTCACTATCATACAAGATGTCTAATGACATACAACCTCGTGTTATCATAAGACAGGGTTGTGTACATCCTCTTGCTGAGTATATCTACGAGCACTACCTGTATGGTCTTGGAGTTTGGTTGAAATATAATTTTCAATTACAGACAGTGGAGATAGTTATATGTCAAGAGAAGACTCAACATTGGAAAGAACATGATAGTAATCTTCTCATTTTTTTTTGGGGTCTATTGGATCAACCAAGGATAATTCTGTGGACATATGATATCTATCATAACCTAGACGCATGGCCTCCCATGTACGAAGGTTTCCTTGAGTACTTCCCAAAGATTTTAATTTCTAGAACAGTTATTGACTGTACATTTATGTAAGGTGCCATTGTGACGTGCTATCCAAGGTTGGGACATGAGTCACAGTTGGTATATACTTGTATCAAAACTCACAGCACATGTATTGTTGTATTTTGCACGACCATTGTGATAAGGAAGTTGTAGTTATTTTCTGTACCATGTATTTGGTGACTCAAAATGGGTTGGTTGTTGTATACCTATTTTGGGGTTGTCACATAAGCTGTACTCATTCGCAATTGCGTACCCATGCATTCCTGAAGACGTTTCCAGAAATTTGATGTGAAGCGCGGATCCCTATCTGAAACAATTGATACCGGAACTCCGTGCCTCGAAACAATCTCTTTTACGTATAACCTGGCCAACTGATCTAAGTTGAATCTTATTTTAATCGGAAGAAAGTGTGCAGATTTCGTCAGTCGGTCAACGATAACCCATACTGCGTCGTAGCCTTTCTGAGTCGTCGGAAGGCCAACCACGAAGTCCATTGTAATATGTTCCCATTTCCACTCTGGGATCTCTAACGGTTGTAGCAATCCACTCGGTCTCTGATGTTACGCTTTCACTTTCTGACAGGTCAGACACTTGGCAACACATTCTGCAACATCACGCTTCAAATTCGGCCACCAAAAATGTTGTCAAAGATCTTGGTACATTTTGGTACTACCAGGGTGAATCGAATATCGTGAACTATGAGCCTCGCTTAAAATATCTTCCTTAATCTCTTGTACTGGCGGTACCCAAATTCTACTCTCAAATCTCAGTATTCCTTCCTTATCCATCTTAAATCTCGGTTCGGTCCCTTCAGATATCTTCTTTGCCACCTTTTTGCATTCATCATCCTGAAGCTGAGCCTCCTTCACTTTATCTAGTAAAGTTGTACCAGATTGCATATGAAATAGCTTCTCATAAATCTCCATTGGATACTTCACTTCCAACTCCAGTTTCTCTATTTCTGTGATTAGCTCCTCCTGAGCAGTCAACATCATCAATTTCTCACGACCCTTTCTACTTAAGGCGTCGACAACTACATTCGCTTTACCCGGATGGTATAAAATCTCACAGTCGTAATCCTTAATTAATTCTAACCATCTTCTTTGATGCATATTCAAATCCTTCTGTGTGAAAATATATTTCAGACTCTTGTGGTTCGTATATATCTCACACTTCTCCCCGTAGAGATAGTGCCTCCAAATTTTTAAAGCAAAAACAACTGCAGCTAACTCCAAATCATGGGTCGGGTATCCCTTCTTGTAATCCTTCAACTGTCGTGATGCATACGCGATGACTTTACCGTTTTGCATTAGCACACAGCCCAGTCCTTTATGCGACGCATCACTAAAAACAACAAAATTGCCTGTATCATATGGAAGAGATAACACAGGTGCCGTACTCAACCTCTTCTTTAATTCTTGAAAGCTCTACTCACACTTCTCCGTCCAAACAAATATCACAGCTGTTCGAGTTAAATTCGTTAACGGAGTTGCGATCTTGGAAAAATCTTGAATGAATCTTCTATAATGTCCCGCCAATCCAAGAAAACTTCTTACTTCTGACGGCGTTCTCGGCTGATCTCAGTTAATCACGGCTTCTACTTTGGATGGATCTACCGAAATTTCGTTTTTATCGATTACGTGACCAAGAAATTGTACTCGCTCGATCCAGAATTCGTATTTCAAAAATTTAGCGTACAACTTCTCCCTTCTCAATACTTCCAACGTTAACCTCAAATGTTCTTCGTGTTCTTCTTTGGTTTTGGAATATACCAAAATGTCGTCTATAAATACCACCACGAATTTGTCCAAAAACGGCTTGAACACACCATTCATTAGTCCCATAAATGCTGCAGGAGCATTCGTTAGACCGAACGACATTACTAAAAATTCGTAGAGACCGTATCGCGTTCTGAACGCTGTCTTCGGTACATCCTCTGGCCTCACCTTCAGTTGGTGATAACCACTCCTCAAGTCTATCTTGGAAAAGTATCTTGCTCCCTTTAATTGATCAAACAGATCGTCGATTCTTGGTAATGGATATCTATTCTTAATCGTGACCTTGTTCAGTTCTCTGTAGTCAATGCAGAGCCGCATCGATCTGTCCTTCTTTTTCACAAACAACACCGGCGCTCCCCACGGTGATACGCTCGGTTGAATGTACTTTTTGTCCAGCAATTCTTGTAGTTGGACCATCAGTTCTTTCATCTCTACTGGTGCCATTCGGTATGGTGCCTTCGATATTGGAGCGGTTCCGGGCGCCAAATCGATCATGAAATCTACCTCTCTATCTGGTGGAAGTCATGGCAAATCGTCTGGAAATACATCGACGAAGTTCCTCACAATCGGTATCTCTTCTACCTTCGGATTCTCTTTTCGACTGTTGACTACGTAAGCTAGATATCCTATACAGCCTTGTCTTAACAACCTCCTGGTCTGCATCATCGTCAGACAACTCGCTTGTCTAGGCGACTTGCTACCATAAAACACAACCTTTGACGGAGTCATAAGGTTAATACGCTTCTTCTGGCAGTCAATTACAGCCCCATAATTGGATAACCAATCCATACCCAAAAAAACATCAAATTCCCCAAGCCGAATAGGGATAAGATCTACGTTCATGATATTACCCTTAATATCCACCCTACAGTTCTTAAACACGTACTTAACAGGAATTATCTCTCTATTCGCAATTTCTATATTCATGGGATATTCTAACTCATCTATAAGCAAATCTAAAATATTAGCAAAGTCTTCGAATATAAAGGAACAAGTAGCACCCGAATCAAATAAAACATAAGCATTAATTTCATTGATAGAAATGATACCTGACACCACATCACGAGACTGGATTGCATCCTGCACTGTCATATTGAAAGTCCTGGCGGTCGGTCGGTTTGTTGCGGTTGGTCCGATGATGGTTAAGGCATTTCCACTATTATTTCTACGGTTACCTCCTGGTACTGCTCCTCCTGATCCCTTCTTAGGGCAGTCTCTTGCTAGATGATCCTTCGAACCACAAGTGAAACAAGCACCCTTCTTTGGGATAGGACAATTAGGTGATATGTGGCCTTCCTGACCACAATTGTAGCATACTCTCTTTCCCTTCATACAAACTCCTAGATGAGCTTTCCCGCAGGTCGGGCATGCTTCGATCTTTTTCTTCTGCCCACCTTGTTGACTTCCAGCTGACGAGTTATCCGTCCACTTCCTCTTCTGATTATGAGTACCCCCAATGTTACTCCCACCAGTCTTGTTATTTCCTTCACCTTCACTCTTCTTCTTCTTATGCTCTTGATTGTACTTGGTCACCGCATCGCTCCCACCTTCAGCGAGGATGGCCTTTTCCAGTACTCCAGCAAATGTGTTTATTTGAAACATTGACACCTTACTGTAAACCCAAGGCTTTAGTCCTTGTTCAAATCTTCTGGCCTTTCTTTCGTCAGTGTGTACTTGGTACGGGGCAAACCTTGCCAACTCATCGAATTTAGCCGCGTAATCAGGTACGCTCATGTTTCCCTGCTTCAGTTCCAGAAATTGAATCTCCATCTGATTCTGCGAACTAGTTGGGAAGTACATTTCGAAAAATATTTCTTTAAATCTCTCCCACGTAATTACACCTTCACCTCGTCGCACTTTGTTTGCTTGCCACCAGTAGCTAGCCTCAGACTTCAACATAAACATTGCGAAAGCGGTCTTCTGGTCTTCTCTAACCCTAGCAAAGTCGAATACTTTCTCCATTTCCATGGCCCACGTTTGAGCCTCGATTGGGTTCCTGGAACCTTTGAACTCTGGCAGTCCCACCGCCTTGAAGTCTTTAAACGTTGTGTTTGGTGGAGCTTGAGGTTGATTGTTCATTGCTCCCGTCAGTAAGTTCACCAACTGCTGAACAGGATTAGCGTTGGCGTTATTGTTATTATTGGTTGACTCTTTCTGAGCCGGTTGACGCTGTTGTCTTCTCTTTGGCGGCATTTTCTGTTAAATACACACTTATTAGAACTTTATTTATTTCTCTAAATAGTTAAGGCATTACTCTACAATTTAACATACTCATTTATCACATCATCTCAAACAACTTAATTGTAAGACCCCGAATTTTATGAAATAAAAGTATTCAATTTTTCTTATAATTACTATTCAGTAAATGGTTAAATTGATAAAAGTTTAAAGTTATGGGTGAAATATGAATTTTTTTTTTTTCAAAATATGCAAGTGGTTATAAAATAATCATTGTTGTCGGGGAATATTCGTTTGGTCGTGGAATATTCTTTCTGTCGGGGAATATTCGTACGACGGCGCAGCTATTTGTGGGCCCCATAACGAATAACTGTCGGGTGAAGAAAACGACAAATTTGAGTTTTTACAAATAACGGCGTAGTTGTTACCGTTAACACTGTTGGAATACCCGTTGGTTAAAATACAGTAATACGCGTTATTGCACAGTAGCACACGGTATTGCACAGTATTTTTAAAATTATTGATTCTTACGTAAGAAGGCACTACTCAATAATTGTTACAGTAATTACTGTTCAATATTTTACTTTATTGATTCAATAATTGCTGCGTTGATATTTTATATTATTTTTGTTTCAATAATTGTTGCTGCACAGTATTTTCTATTATCAGATCAATAATTCATATTATTTGAATAATATTATTAGATAGCATTATTGGCAATGTCTAGAAAGTTCTGTCTAAGGAGAGGTTTGGTCATCTAATTGCGCGCTAGTAAGGAGAAATCCTTATTGGAAAGCCCCCTCTTTCCTGGGAACGGCCTGGTTGTCATAAATGTGATTCTGTAATATTATTTGTGAATAATTAATTATTGATTCATATGATAAGAAAATATTTATTTTATGTAGATATAAATGAGGGATATATTTTTGTGGTTAAAAAATGAAGGAGTTAATGTTGAGATTTTTATCCGTATTTTTGTCGGAATGGAGGTATTAAAAATCAGGGTTTTTGAGATATTTTGCGGGGGTTATAATTTTTAATCCGACCGTTGGATCGTGGTAATTTTTGAATATGTTATACATATATAAGTTGAGTATATGCCCACAAATTTTGAACCGTTAAAAATGAACGTATGATTTGTTATGAATTTTACGAGATGACTGGTTCAGAAATTGTTGAATTTTTGGAGTTTATCATTTTGATGGAAAATTCTAGAATTGGTGGGCCCCACTTGTGGTTGGTGAAAAAATGTGCTGAATTATATTTCAAATGTGGTGGGTGGGAATAGTAGCAGGTAAAGCCATCAGGTTGCAGGTCAAACCTACCAAAATTTTCCTATAAATAGAGGGCTAAGTTAGAATTGAAAGTCACACCAGAAACATAAGCTTTCTCTCTTTCTCTCTCTATATTATGAAGCATATTTTGTGAGTTTTTAGATACTTGGTGAGTTTCTATTCATCAGTGCAAGTTTCCTTCAGCATCATATCCGATATCCAGTCAGAAGTACTGCTCTTTTGAGGTAAGGGATATTAAGGGATTTTAAGGGTTGTTATGATTTTCAGTTTCGTAATTTTTCTGATCTTCAAAAAAATTCTGGAAAAATTTGAAATGATATTTTGATGAGTTTTCTGATTGTGTCCAAAAATGGTGATTTTTGGATGTATAGATTGAGAGTTATGAATTTTATGAGAAAAGACTATTTTAGAAGTAACAGCTTATAATTCCTTGTGGTTAACTCCAAAATTGATGAAATTTTTATTGGGAGTACATGTATATGATAGAAGTATACTCTGTAAATTTTAGAATTTTTGGACAAAAATATAATATTTGATAAATGTCTAAATATTCGGCTGTTTTGGCCATATGAAAAATAGTAAATGACTTTTAAAAATTTTGAGAAAAATATATGTTCACTATGGGACTATATTATGCTAAATCTCAGAAAAAAAATATTTTTAGAACTGATTTGGTATTTTTCATGAAAATGATCTAGTTGTGAGTAAATGAATTAAATATGTTATGTGAAGTAAGAAAATTGGAAAATAGGATTTTATGGATTGAGAATTCTATATGAGGTATATGCAGATTTTTGATGAGGGTTTTGATTATTGGTGATAAAATCTTATGAGTTTGGTATTTTAGAATGATTAAATGCATTATTTAGTAAAGTGTAAACAATTTAAATAAATTGTTTATAAGCTTAAGAAATATTATTCTTTCAATATCATTATACCGAAATACTGGTATGGATTTTATTGTGGAATTTCTACCTTTTTGTGTCGGGTTTACTATTTATGAGTTACTATTCACGAGTTACTATTCATGAGTTACTATTCACAAGTTACTATTCACGATAAAAATTAGTTTCTTTTTCTAACCAAATTATAGTTGATTTACGAATATTACTCTTGAGATTAAAACTAGATGTTGATCATATTATTTTTATTATTATATATAACGTTTTTATAACCCTAATGATGATATTTCTCTTTGACTTGAGTGTAAAGATGGGTAGATTTTTGGTATGATCATGACTATGGGTTATCTTTGGCCAGTAGTGCAAAGTTGAATCGTTGATTGATATGATCATGACCATTAAATTTATAAGTGAATATCTTTAGCTTAAGTGCAAAGGTGAATTGATCAACATGGTTATAATTATTGTTTATATAAATTCTGAAATGATTATATATTTCTTTGAGATATTAATATCTTTGGCCTGTAGTGCAAAGATGAAATATTGATGAATATCTTTGGCCTGTAGTGCAAAGATGAATTGTTGATGAATATCTTTGGCCCGTAGTGCAAAGATGACATGTTGTTGAATATCTTTGGCCAGTAGTGCAAAGATGAACAGATGTTGAGATAAACATGACCAACTGGTGATACAAATGAATATCTTTGGCCGTAGTGCAAAGATGAAGTTATTAGTATGATTATGAACAGGAAATGTGATTTGGTGTAACCATGATCTTTGATGTTTCAGGTAAAGATAGGTGATGAAAATTATCTTCGTCCTGGATGAGAAGAGGAATTTAGAACTACAGTTATGATTATGAGTTATTCATATGATTGTGGACCAGAATTGTTGATTGATGTTACAGGGATAAAACATTGTTGGTGGATTTTTAACATGGAGGAGATAATAGACTTTATGGTCTATTTGACTCTTCTAATGGATTGCTCGTTCCGCTGCAACTATGGTTAAAATTTTTATCATTTACCATATGTTCTAAATCTCTGATTTATTGTTGATGAAGGCTATTGATAATTAAATTATCTTTAGTCATGATATTCTTTACTGAGCTAGTTGTGCTCACCCTTTTGCTTCACAATTCCTTTCAGATAATAAGAGTGTAGCTGGGTCGAGCGGGGGTAACAAGGGAATAGAACGGTGGTCATCATTTAGTAGTTATATTTGGTGAAGAAAATAGGGTGAGGCGAACCCAACGTTGGAAGGGTGTTTTGTCACTATCATACAAGATGTCTAACGACATACAACCTCGTGTCATCATAGGACAGGGTTGTGCTCATCCACTTGCTGAGTATATATACGAGCACTACCTATATAATCTTGGTGTTTGTTTGAAGTATAATTCTCAATTAGAGACAGTGGAGATAATGATAAGTCAAGAGAAGACTCACCATTGGGAAGAATATGATAGTAACCTTCTCATTTTTCTTTGGGGTCTATTGGGTCAACCAAGGATAATTCTGTGGCCATATGATATCTATCATAACCTAGACGCATGGCCTCCCATGTACGAAGGTTTCCTTGAGCACTTCCCAAAGATTCTAGTTTCTAAAACAGTTTTTGACTGTACCTTTATGTAAGGTACCTTTGTGAGGTGCTGATACATGATGGTGTCCAATGTCACATTTGGTATATATTTGTATCCAAACTCACAGCATATGTGTTGTTGTATTTTGCACGACAATTGTTGTAATATAGTTGTAGTTGTTTTCTGTATCATGTATTTGACGACTCAGAATGGGTTGGGTGGAATGGACCTATATAGTCATATAAATATATGTATCTAGTACGCAATGTGTTAAAAAGAAATATAATTTAATATTATATCACTCTATAATATATATATATATATATATATATATATATATATATATATATATATATATATATATATATATATATACACACACACACACACAATACACTTGGTTATGTGACTAATGTCCAACTAGTTATATATACTTACGAATTTACCTAGATTATAGTATAATTTTTTTTAAATGTATCATAAGTATATGACTTTGCTAAATTATGATCGTAGATGGCTTAATTGAATTTATATTTTTTTTCAAAAAAAAATGTTAAAATTTAAAAAAAAATTAAGAAAAAAGTAAACGGACTGGACTTAAGCTTTAACTCAACTCGGCTCGCTTAAGCTTAGCTCGAACTTGAGCTCACACAAGATTTTAGGATCGTTTAAAGCACGGACCGGCTCATTTAACTTTTGAGCTCAAGCTCAGCAAGCAAAAGCCCGACTCATTTACATCCCAAACTTAGGATGGATTTGATCACCACAACCATCTAACTGTGATCCTAGTATTATAAGAGGAATAGTTGTCATTTAACTAATTTTATTAATAGTATCGTTGTCATTTTACCATTTTATCAACCAAAACTACATTGTTTTGGGATAATTACCCCCGCCACAGTTTTCCATATGTATATATACACATACATATATATGTTATGTGTGTGTAGACCTGGCAAACTTGACCCAAGCCCGCGGGCCGGGCCGGCCCGCCCGCCACGGGCTGGGCTATGGGCTGCAGTTTTCTAGCCCAGGAAAAGTTGGGCCGTTTTGGCCCGGCCCGTGATGGCTCGGCCCGCGGGCGGCCCGGCCTGGCCCGCAGCCCGTAACTTTTTTTTTTTAAAAAACAAAATGTTGCTACTTGTGGGGCTTGAACACAAGACTTGTAAATAAATAAATAAGAGTTCAAACCAACTGAGCTACAACAATTGTTTATTTTTAATGCAATCTTTAATATATTGTTTCTTTACTTTTGTTCAAATTTACTATTCTTAAAAAGTAAAACTTAAATCGTGCATTTATAATATAAAACTAAACAATTAATGCTTACTTAAATCGTGCATTTATAATAAGTAAAACTTAAATAATACACTTTATTTATATAATTTTTTATATTAATAAAGTGTATTATTTTAGTAATATATAATTATGTAAAATAACACATAATTGCACAGCAATATTAAATTAACAATTTATTATTTTAAAAGCATACAAAAAACATAATCTTAATATTCATACATATAGTTTTTCATTTTTATAAAATAGCGTGAGTGTCTTTATAATATAGTATTATATTTTATTTCATGTATTTATTAGTGTATAACAGTATCTCTTTAAGATTGTGTCATAATTTTTCTTTATGTCGCTATAAATTTGATTTTATTGTAATTTTATTATTCTTAATTAATAATACTATTAAAATTTTAATTGATTGAGATATGTAGTAAATAATTTCAAAGTATAAAACTATTAAATTAACAATTATTAGTTTAAGTTAGATAATATAATTATAAAAATTTAAAATTATCCATATATTAGTATTAATTACAGTATTTATTATTTATAAAAGTTAAATAAATTATATTAATTTTAAAGAATCATATTATAGTAAATCTAGAAAGTAAATCAATCATTATCCCTTAATTATGCATTCTCCCTACTTATTTAGAAAGTAAATCAATCATTATCTCAAATTATGCCTTTAGAATAATATCTAAAGACTAAAATTATAATACTATTAAAATTTTAATTGATTGAGATATGTAGTTAATTTAAGTAATTAGAATTATTGTTTATTATTTTTAATATTTATTATTATTACTGTTTTTGGTGTATCAAGATTTTGCAAAAAAAAATATAGGAAAAAGCCCGCAGGCCGGCCCAGCCCGCCCAACCCGGGCCACGGGCTTAAGAAATCTGGCCCGCCAAAACCCAGGCCTTTTCGGCCCGGCCCGCCGTTGGCCCGACCCGTGCTCGGCCCGGCCCGGCCCGCCCGTTTGCCAGGTCTATGTGTGTGTATATATAATATATATACAAGGAAAATGGTAAAATGAATACTAGTGAGAACGGTTAAATGCCACAACTACCCCTATTATAATACTTTATCCACACCTCACCACAACCACCTTAAGCCAAATAAGAGTGGGTGTGTGTGTATATATATATACTAACCTCTAAAGGCAATACCACATCAATAATCCATTTGGAAAAAATCTCCATTAAATAGAGAGAAAACAGATGAAATTCAAACGGGAATGCAAGCCAGGAATCAAAGGATTTAGTGGTTTATACTATTAATTTTTCAAGGGTTCTACAGTTCTATTTTATCAAAACCATCTTAGCTTCATGACTGATGATCATAGCAGTTACGGCGCCACGGCGAGTCATGGCGATAACCGACTGCCTGGACGCCTAGGCGACAAGGCGACCGCCATGGCGTCTGTAAGGCGACAAGTCGTTTATAATGTGCAATTTATATATTATTTATTTTACTTAACAAGTATATTGGCAATAAAATTTTATATATACATTAAAACTCAAAACATAACATTATAGAATAACATTAAAGGCATAATTATGTAAATACTTAGCAATAACAATCCAAAAACAATACACTTGATATTAAAAATTATTAAAAGAAATTAAGAATTCAACAAACATCACATAGAAAATGAAGTTGCAACCAACCATCACAAATATATAGTATAATAACTAATAAAATACCACCATAGCAAGCCAAAATAATGTTTAGACTCTCTACACTAGTCTAGAAACATCATTCAATCAAAATCATCATAGAAAAAGTCATCTTCATCTCTTCCACGAGAACTACTCTCATTCAAAGGCGTAGGTGGTGGTCTTTCTCCAAAATCATCCTCCACATCTTCATCATCATTTGGAATTTCCTCTTCTTCATCAACTTCATTATCGGAGTCGGAATACATCAACCTTGATTCCCTTGAAGTTGAACCACCACCACGTCAAGAGTATGTCATTAGATTATTACTAGTATTAGCACGAGCACTCCTTGAAAGATTGCGACCCTCAAGCGTGTTGGATGCACCGGTTGCTCGATCCACATCATTCCATGTAAGATCCCCCCCAGGATGAACAACATCGGCATCATTATCGATCCATTCATTACCCCATTCAAAGTCATCAGTGACTAATGGATCAAAATTATTGCCAAGTTCACACCTCTTTTGGAACCTTGAGTCGATCTTTCGATTGTATTGGACATACACCAAGTCACTCAATCATTTGTGTTCCAATCTATTCCTCTTCTTCGTATGAATCTAAAATAAATAGAACAAAAAATAATAATATTAATGATAAAATTTTAATAATAGTGAATGATTTATTACTTTTGAAATTTGAACTAACAATAGAAAGTACTTACAAACTCAAATGTACTCCAATTACGCTCGCAACCGGAAGAAGAACAATAGAGGCCTAAAATTCTTTTTGCAAATGAGGATAGCTCAATAGCCCGCGCTCCAAAAGCATTCCACCAATCAACTAACAAACATTTAAAAGAAATATAAATATTTTTAAAGGGAGGAAAGGAAGAATGTATATAAATTATAATCATAATTTAGCTTTTATATATATATATATATATATATATATATATATATATATATATATATTTGAATATACATACGAGGATTCTTTATTTTTTGTTGCCTAATCACCATTTCTCTTGCAAAAGTATCTCGAAAAGCCTTATAGTTGTCGGCTAGATTGCTTATCTTGTCTAGCAAATCTGACTCGGGCACCATCTTTGCAAGAACGTCATTGAAGTCATCTCATAAAGCATTAGCAAACAACCGACGTTCCTCTTTGATATCAAAGTACTTGCCCGGATTGAGAAACAACGCAGCCCCATATAATTTTTGCTCCATTTGATTTTTCCATCGCCGCTCAACAATTTCAATCACCTTCTTATACAGTCTTTGTTTGTTATCAAATGCATCTTTGATTTTTTTCTTCGCGCATTCCATCGCAGCAATAACTTCCGGCATTGCAGGCTTCTCATCACTATTAACAATCCTCAAGATTATAAGTGGTTGTGATGCCCTAATGCAATCCTCAACAGTATGCCAAAATATTGTTGAAATAACAGTATCACATACTTTCTTCCCCGCTTCAGTAGCCGACAACTTTGATTTTGACCAATCCTCGCTGATGAACAAATGCCTCAATGCATCTTTATTCTTGTACAAACTCTGCAAGGTGAGGAAAGCTGTAGCAAATCTAGTAACTGCGGGTCTCACAAGATCCCTCCCATTCGTTTTCTCCCTCATCGCACTAAGAAGACGACCATGTCTATAAATGAATGTTGTAATGCTCCTTGCATTTGTGATTGTGGGCTGGAAATGTTTCAACTTGCTTATGTCCTCTAACATAAGGTCAAGGCAGTGAGCGGCACAAGGTGTCCAAAACAGTGTAGGTCTCCTCTCCATTAGTATATGTCCCACTGCCTTGTAATTAGAGGCATTGTCTGTGACCACCTGAACAACATACTCGGGGCCAATTTTCTCGATCTTGCTATCAAGTAGATTTGCCAACATTGTGGCATCTTGAGACTGACTGGAGGCATCAACAGAACTAATGAAATAAGTCCCCTCCGGACTATTAACAAGAAAATTCAATAAGTGTCTTCCCCTCTTATCTGTCCAACCATCCGACATGAGTGAGCAGCCGTATTCCTTCCAAGCAACTTCATGTTTTTTCTTTAAGTCATCGATTTTCTTCTTTGCCTTCTCAAGTAAAGGAACCCTCAACTCGTGATACGTTGGAGGCTTGAAACTTGGCCCATATTGCCCTATGGACTCGACCATTACTTCAAATCTCCTTGAATTTGCAGCATTGAATGGTATGCCACATTCGTAGAAAAAATCGGCAACGTGCATTTGGACTCTCTCCTTTTCCTCCGGTGTCCTCAACCGACTTTCAATACTCGTTTGGCTCAAACGCTTACTATGTCTCTCCTCTACAACTTCTTCGGGAGTCTTCCTTAGAAGTGCTTCAACCGTCTTTGCTTTTGGTTGTGGAACTTGGAATTGAAATACAATATTCTTCCTTTTAGAAGTCGTCCCAGAACTTGGGATAGTGTTAGAAGAAGTATTGGAAGCCATGCTTGGATGAGCAGATGATTGTTCTTCTTGCACTTCTACTACATCATCATCATCATCTAGCTCAAGTGGCTTGTTCCTCTTTTTACTATTCAAAGCCGCTTGCATCTCCCTCATAATTTCTGTTGTTGTTTTGGGACACTTAGCTACATCTCCATAATTTCCGGCTAGATATTGTTTGAGCCTTTTGATGCCCGAATGACATTTCTTCCCACAAAGTGTACATTGCACGACATTCTTATTACTTAAATCCGGCCAATATCCATATTTCCAACCCGGATCGTTCGATTTAGCTTTTCTTTTAGGGTCCTTCGTTATATCATAATTATCGGTCCCCGAACTTTTCGTCATTTTTTTTCTAGTTTCTACAAAATACAATCAATCAAACAATATATTAGAGACAATTGAGACATTGACATATTTTTATTTTTACTTGTGAACAAAAAAAGAGTAAACAATAAACAACTCTCATATTACAGTGGAAAATACATATACATAAAGTGTAAAAATGATGACAATTATGAAACTTAATTAATATTCAATGCATTTTATCTATATATTGAAAAAAAAAATCCAACATTTTATCTATACATTGGGAAAAAAAATCCAATACATTGTACATACTACATATATAAAATATAAATATATAAATTTATATATGTATATATATAAATTTATATTTATATATATTATATAAAACATAAATATATAAATTTATATATATGTGACAATTGACAAATTGTGGAGACGGTGTAAAAGAAATAAAGAAGCAGCATATCACGAGTTTGGAACAACAAAGAAGCAGAGAAAGAGAAGAAAAGAAAAGAAAACAGAGCAGCGAACTCGTCGCCGAGAAGCCCGACCAATACCTGAATATCGTCGTCGATCGGCGTTGCTTGTTGCTCGTCGTCGATCGTCGTTGCTCGTCGTCGATCGTCGCTCGTCGGCTCGTAGCCGTCGGTAAGTACTGTTGCTCGCTCTCCCCTCTACTCCTTCTTCAGTTTAGTTTTCTTCAGTTCTGCTCTTCAGTCCGCGATTAGATCTAGGATTAGGGCAGTGATGGAAAAACGACGTCGTTTTGATATTTTTTTAAAACCCAAAAGGTCCAACAGATCAAGTCACTCGCCAACTTGTCTGCGTCGTCGGAGGAAGGCGTCCATGGTGTCGCCTGTTTTTCCAGGCGCCCGACTTTCGATCCTCAACCAAGTCGCTGGCACGCCTTGCTTGCTTCAGCCCGACTGGACGCCACGGCGTCGCCTAGGCGACGAATTAACAACTATGCTGATGATAAAACATACTCCCCTTTTCCACACACTTTTTCTCCTGGTTGGAAGTGTAAACATTTAAATCTCCAAGTCCTTTTCGCAAACTTACGACTGCTCTCTCATTCGAGCCTTATTCTCTCTCCTATATATATGCATGGAGGATTTTGGTGATCAATCAAACTGTTGTTCTGTTGTACAATCCAATCGATAACAGTGAACATCTTCACGAAGAACCCACTGTCAAATGTTTGCATCGTAATTATTGATCTCTTAATTTATATAACAATTGTTTATTGTTCAATTTATTGCTGCATTATTTAATTTAATTTCTTTTTAGCTAAACTACATAGTTTTGGGAAGGTGACCTTACGGTCAATCTGATATGCTTTTTATCATATACTATACACACACACATACACGCTATAGATCTTTTCAATAAAAATTTGTAAGATATGACCCACCCCCACCAAGAAAAAAAAATCTTCCATAATTAAATTTCTTAGATAGCAACCAGCAAAAGACGACGTTAATTGATATTTAGATCTGGTCTTTTGAGTCACACTTTCAAATATATTGATTTAAGAGTAGAAACCTTGTACTTAGCAGGAACAAAGCAATATTGCTGCTTCAGCGTATCAACAGTGGAATATTTAGATGCAGGTTCAATCTGAAAAAAGTTACTATAAACCAACTTTAGTCGGTCATTCACATATGCAACCATCGGAAAGGTTAGTGTTTTAAAGATGCATTACCATGTGTTGGGCCATAATACTTTTCCTACTAGACCGGGCCGAATGGGCTTATCCTTTGGATTATGTCACCTTTGCCATATTGGATCAAACAACTTGGGCCTCGTTACTTGATTATAATATTGGGCTTAGTCATTGGATTGGCCCATTACGTAAGGTGTTACTTATCCTATCTTTGACTGGTAATCATCTCAAAAGGTAGCAGTTGACTGTTATGTCTGCCACCTTTCTGCATGGCATTAATGAGGATGGGACTCCGATTGCCGGCGGGAGGTAACAGTGGTAGCAGGTAGGAAAATAAGCTACATGCTTTCGGCTGAGATGACCGGGGGTGAGAGGTGTCAGGAGATAGTGGGTGACACAGTAAACCGGGTCTAGGGAACGTATGGGGCAAAGATCACAAAAGGAAAAGAGGTAACAAAACACTAGGGACATTATTATTTTCTCACACACTCAGACACTAGTCAATATTTTCCTCCATTGTTAACCTTGTGATTACCTGTACTGACTCTCACGCCGGAGCTATCCCCCGACGGTCAGGCCGTCAAGCTTTTGGTGTTGACTTGTTGAACTGTGCAGGGTCAGAGCGTCTTACGTGATTGGGACGTGGGAGAAGATCTTGGCATTAACATTGGCACTAGAAGGAGGGCTGAGTTCTAGTGTCCTGAGTATTTTTCAATCACAAACCGTGTTCGTTTTACGTCGGTGTTCATGGGGAAGAGTAGGACACCTACACCTGAGGGGCAACCGATGGCTGCCAGTGAATCGATACCGCGAGTATTTGTCAAGGACCGTTTGGGACCTGCACTAAGTGTTCATGCCAGCACGGCGTCCAAACGATCGCATGGAGATTCTCGTCCGAGAGCTGTGAGCAAAGCCAAGAGACAGCTAGTTTTTACAGCAGAGAAAGGGTCCGGTCATGGTCGGAAACGAGTAGAAGGCACCTCGCCTAGAACTCGATACCGGGACGACCAAGACGAAAAGGCTGCTCGCTTGGCTAAGATGGCAGACGAAGCTGATAGGGCCATGGAGGCGCTGGTGAAGCAACGGCAGGATATAGCTGAGCAGATGTCTCGAATGGCAGAGTTGAGGGACGAAGCATCCAGTTATGTCCAATCTGAAGAACGTGGGCATCGGAGTGGAAAAGAACATGTCCATCCAGGGCGTGAGTCTTGGGGTCAACCTCGAGAAAGGAGAAGGTCCAGAAGCCCTACTCCTCAAAGATCAAAGAGGGCACATTACCCTATCGGTTCTAGGGAGCAGGGTCAAAGCGAACGAAGAGGTCGATCCAGGGATCGTACTCCGGAGAATGCTAAAAAGGGGCTCGTTGTTGCGCATTCCCACCACGGCAGCCGGGTTCCGAGACGAAGCAGATCTAAGGGTCGTACACCTGAAAGTCCACTGAGGGCATTCCGCTCTATGGACCATCATCGTCATAAAAGCCCCTCGAAAGTTGGGGGTTCTATTGTAAGAAACCGGTCCACTCAGAAGAGGGAGGAGTCACCGAAAAAAGAAGCATCGTCCCAACCCGAGGGCGTGGAGTATCTGGTAAAAGAGGTGAAGGAGCTTCGGAGGCAGCTTGCCGAGGTACAGAAAGTAAAAGATACTTCAGGAAAGAAGGCATCCCCTTTTTTCGCAGAGATTCTGAAAGAAAAGGCTGACCCCACCAAGAAGTTGCCTCACATTGAAAGTTATGATGGATCGGGAGACCCCTATGACCATAGTCAGGTGTTCGACCGGCTGATGGATTATTACGACTTTAGCGATGCTGCTAAGTGTCATACTTTTGTCACGACACTCCGAAAGGATGCCAGACAATGGATGGGGTCTTTGCCTTCGGATTCGATTTCATCTTGGGCGGATATGTGCAATAAGTTCCATGCCCGCTTCGGGAGCAACAGAAGAAGAGGGAAACCAACTGGCTCGCTGGCTCAGGTTCGGCAGTACTCGAATGAGTCTTTGGGCAAATATGTAAAGCGATTCCGTGAAGCAGTTGGCCAAGTGACAGACCTGAACGATCTGCAGGCCGTGGGACTGTTTCAGAATGGGTTAGATCTGGTCAAATCAGAGAAGTTGGTGAAAAAACTAATGTTTCACCACCCGAAGAGTCTCGCCGAAGCCTTCGACAAAGCAGAAGGTTATATTGTGGTAGAGGAGGCCATGAATAGCCTCAAGCGTCCCTCTTCAGATCGACTTAAGGAGACAGATCAGGACAGAACAGAGGGAGACCAGAGTAAGAATGACGAAAATAAAGGTCGTCATGACGGCCGATCAAAGAAATACAACAATAATTGGAGACAGGGTGGAGAACGCTCGTCTGCTCCCGCTCAGAGGATAAACAGGACATATACTGCACTCAACACCGACAGGGCTGTTATCTTGGAGCAGATCAAGAATCAACCTATTTTCGAACCACCTCGAGATAACTTTAAGTCTGGGAAAGGGAATTCTCGTAAGTATTGTGACTATCATCAAGCCTCGGGTCACAATACGAACGACTGTGCTAGTCTGAAAGATTTTATTAAGAGAAAGGTGCAAGACGGGACTTTAGTTCATTATGTAGCTGCCAGGACGAATCAACAGCAAAATAGAGAACCTGTTCAGGTAGCCCAACCAGTTCAGCAAGTGTTCCCCGCCCCTGGACCGCCAGCAAGACAAGTCATAGATGTCATCACTGGAGGTACTTCGGGCAAGCTTGTTGGAAAGAAGCGCCGAAGCTATCTGGATTCGGTTATGTTAGTGGCGGGTACCCTCCCGAAGACTGACAAACCCTTCCCGGGTACGGTAATTTCCTTTACAGATGAGGATTACCCTTCGAAAATCATCGAACTGCATGAGGGATCATTGGTCGTAACGGCACAAGTGGGTTCGGTGGATATGCTCATGCTTATCAGAGGATGCATCTTGATGGGCAGAAGATGGAGATCGGACAGGAGGCCCCTTTATATGGTTTTAGCAACGATCCGGTCAAAGTGGCTGGAACCATTGAATTGCCGGTTATCTTCGGAACGGCCCCCCAACAGGTAGAAATTATTTGCAAATTTTACGTTGTGAATGTAGATTCTGCTTATAATGCTATTTTGGGGAGACCCACTTTAACTGCTTTACAAGCTGTAACCTCAATCCCTCATTTTAAAATCAAATTTCCTACGGCTCATGGGGTTGGGGAAGTGAAAGGGGATTTAGATCTAGCCAGAAGATGTTATAGAAATGTCGTGATCACTTCGGGAGTAGGGGTGTCGAAGCAAAAACAGACCATGGCAATAGAGATCGAACCCTTCACGGAAAGCAGCTCAGAACCGTTGGTCATGTCAGCTGAAGAAACAGAAGAAGTAGAGCTCGTCCCGGGCAAAGCGGACAAGACGGTGAAAATAGGTTCGGGCCTGCCAGAACCTCTCAGGACGAACCTCATTGAACTCCTGCAGTGTTATGTTGACATCTTCGCCTGGGAGCCTCAAGATATGCCGGGAGTGAGCCGGGATATCGCAGAGCATCGTTTAGAAGTGGACCCGTCGAAGAAGCCAGTTTGGCAGAAGAGGAGGATCTTTGCGCCCAAGCGCCAAAGAATCATCGATGAAGAAATTGCGAAGCTGCTAGCTGCTGACTTCATCTTCGAGATCGACTATCCGCAGTGGATGGCAAATGTGGTGCTGGTCCAGAAACAGAATGGGAAATGGCGGGTTTGCATCGACTATACGGATCTGAATAAAGCCTGTCCAAAGGATTTCTACCCGTTGCCCCACATTGACCAGCTCATCGATGCAACTTCGGGGTATGCCTTGTTGAGCTTCATGAATGCATTCTCTGGCTATCATCAAATCTCCATGTGTAAAGAGGATATACCGAAGACGGCGTTTATTACGCATCGTTCGGTATATGCGTACAAGAAAATGACCTTCGGCCTCATCAACGCCGGGGCCACTTACCAGAGGATGATGAACTATGTCTTCAGGCGTCAGTTGGGCAAGAATATGGAAGTATACGTGGATGACATGATTGTTAAAAGCATGTTAGTGCACAAACATCTGGATGACCTGGAGGAATGCTTTCAGGCAGTCCGTCATCACAAACTGAGACTGAATCCTGCCAAGTGCACCTTCGGATTAGGAGCTGGCAAATTTCTGGGTTAACTGGTCAGTCAGAGGGGAATTGAAGCCAATCCAGAAAAGATTCAAGCGATCCTGAACATGAAGACTCCTCAGTCATTTAAAGATGTTCAGCGTCTGACTGGAAGGATTGCAGCGTTGAGGAGGTTTATGTCCAAGTCGACAGAAAGGTGTTTGCCGTTTTTTGACACGTTGAAAGGGCCGAAGAATGCCAAGACGTTCCAATGGACTTCAGAATGCGAAGACGCCTTTCAGGGCATCAAGTCCTACTTATCTTCGGCGCCTTTGTTGGTGAAGTCCGCTCCTGCTGAGCCTTTGTATTTGTACTTAACAGCTAGTTCGTTGGCAGTAGGAGCAATTTTGGTGCGAGAAGTTGGGGGTAAGCAGCACCCGGTTTATTATGTAAGCCATGTCCTTCGGGATGCTGAAACAAGGTACCCGAACATTGAGAAGTTTGCTTTTGCTTTAATAACTGCTAGTCGGAAGCTTAGGCAGTACTTCCAGGGTAGGTTGGTAATAGTCTACACAGATCAGCCTTTGAAGAAAATTATGGGCAAACCTGAGGTATCGGGGAGATTAGCTGCATGGACGATGGAGTTGTCTCAGTTCTTCGTTGAATATCATCCTCGAACTGCCATCAAGGGGCAGGCCTTGGCTGATTTTGTGGTCGAGTGTTCGTTTTCTGAAGCTGATGAAGCTACAGCAGAAGCTGGAGGATCTAACAGCATAGTGGCAGTTCTTCAGCAGGAGCAGAGTTCGTGGACACTGTACGCAGATGGGTCTTCTACCGCGGACGTCAGCGGAGCAGGGATTATTCTGACCAGCCCGGAGGGATTCAAGGTGCAGCAGGCCATCAGATTTCAGTTTAAAGCGACGAACAATGAAGCAGAGTACGAGGCAGTGTTGGCGGGATTGCGACTAGCTAAGAGTCTCGAAGTGCAAAGAATAATTATCTTCAGCGACTCTCAGTTAGTCGTTAAACAAGTCTCCGGGAAATACGAAGCTCGAGGTCACAGAATGATCAGGTATTTGGTGGAAATGAAAGAACGGCTTCAGTATTTCCAGTTCTACGAATTTCAGGGGGTCGAACGTAACGACAATTCCATTGTCGATGCACTCTCCAAATTAGCCACTACGGATGTTAACGTTTTTGATGGGTCAGTTTACTTAGAAATTTTGCAACATCCCAGTGTTCATCATGAATCGATAATGTGCGTTGACCGAACCAACTGCTGGTTGACTCCATATCTGGAGTATCTGGCATATGGCGTTTTACCTTCGGATGAGATGCTGGCCAAGAAAATCAAGTACAAGAGTGCTAATTTCGTTCTGATAGATGGGAATCTGTTTCGAATGGCCTTCTCGTCTCCAATGTTAAAATGCTTGACTCCATCCGAAGCTGACTATGCTCTTCGAGAAGTTCACGAGGGCATCTGTGGCGACCATATGGCTGCTAAGTCATTAGCCTACAAAGTACTTCGGCAGGGATACTACTGGCCTACCATCTTTAAGGAAGCGACTGAATACGTCAAGAAGTGCAAGAAGTGTCAACTCAACAGTCCGATCCCACATCAGCCACCAGAAGAGTTATACTCGATCTTATCTCCCATACCCTTTGCTGTCTGGGGGGTTGATATACTAGGTCCGCTACCAAAAGCAAAAGATCAGGTCAGCTTTGTTATAGTTGCCATCGACTACATGACCAAGTGGGTAGAAGCAAAACCGCTTAGGTTAATAACGGAACAGGAATGCTTAAAGTTCATCAAGGAGTCGATAGTATTTCGGTTTGGAATTCCTAAGGTGGTGATTTCAGACAATGGACGTCAGTTCGTGGGATCAAAATTCAAAGCATTTTTGAAAGAACTGGGGGTCCAGCATAGAAAGACTTCGGTAGCTCATCCTCAGTATAATGGACAAGTCGAAGTGACCAACAGAACGCTGCTGAATGGAATCAAGCGCAGATTGGACGAAGCTAAAGGAAGATGGCCAGAAGAGCTGCTCAGCGTGTTATGGGTCTATCGGACCACTCCGAGGACCACAACAGGGGATTCACCTTTCAGACTGGCCTATGGTACTGATGCCTTAGTCCCAGTTAAAATTGAATCTCCAAGTCTTCGAGTTAGTCAGTTCAGGGAAATATATAATGACGAAGGGCTGAAAGCCAATCTTGATTTACTTGAAGAAGTCAGAGAAACAGCTTTGGTCAAACTTGCAGCCTATCATCGAAGAGTAGCTAAGAATTATAACAAAGGGGTAAAGCTTCGCAGGTTCGAAGTAGGGGATTTCGTTCTCAGAGAAGTCGAAGCATCTACACCCCAGAATTTGGGAAAGCTGATGCCGAATTGGGAAGGACCGTATGAAGTCATAGAAGTACCGAAGTCGGGGACTTATCGGTTGAGGGCCTTGGACGGATCAGAGATCAAGAATACTTGGCATACAGGCAGGCTTCGAAAGTATTTTCAGTAGCTACAATGTCAGCACACCGGAAGTCTGTAAATGTTCTTAAGTCATCATCAATAAAAATCCCCTTTTTCTCGAACAAGTCTTGTCTTCTTTGCTGTTAATGTCATCGGAGTAAGGAGGTTCGGGTGGACTCGCTGACCATTCGATGGTAGCCTCATCGGCAGGTGGTCCCTATGAGTTCGTCAGGCCCTGCGTGGTAGGCGAACGTCATTGGTGTAAGGAGGTTCGGGTGGACTCGCTGACCATTCGATGGTAGCCTCATCGGCAGGTGGTCCTTATGAGCTTGTCAGGCCCTTCGTGGTAGGCAAGTGTCATCCTTAAGACGTTGTCAGGCCCTGCGTGGTAGGCAATTGTCGACCTTTAGACCTTGTCAGGCCCTTCGTGGTAGGCAAGTGTCATCCTTAAGACGTTGTCAGGCCCTGCGTGGTAGGCAATTGTCGACCTTTAGACCTTGTCAGGCCCTTCGTGGTAGGCAAGTGTCATCCTTAAGACATTGTCAGGCCCTGCGTGGTAGGCAATTGTCGACCTTTAGACCTTGTTAGGCCCTTCGTGGTAGGCAAGTGTCATTATTCAGACTTCGTCAGGCCCTTCACGGCATCTACCTCACACTTTGGTAACGAATAAGTATTCCTTTACTTTATTATTATTACCTAATTTTTTCTAAGTGTTGAGTTCGGAAGGCCACATTCTTTGACTTCATCTTGTCTGTTATACGACTTGCCTAGTTGTTAATTAACAGTTTAAGTTAAGTCCACGAAGGAGCTTGTACATTTTTTAAGATTGAATCGATATTGAAGTGTTGATAAACAGTAAATACACCGAAGTCATAAGGAATAATGTTGATATTTTATTTACATAATACTGTTTACAAAACGATAAAAGCTTTACAAGAATCCTACAACTAAGGGAAAAGAGAATCATCTTCAGGGATCAGCTTCGTCTTCCGAAGAGTCGAGAATGGTCGGATCAACCTTGGCAGTGACAAGTCTTGCCTTGTCTTTGCTTCGGTATTCGTCGTATCCATCCGAGAACATTTGGACGATCTCCTCGTTCAACTTAGCTGATTTCCGGTATTCTTGTTGAACTTCTCTCCGAAGATCTCCGATCAGAGGGGGACCCAAATCTCTCAAAGCACGAAGTTCTCGAAGCTCCTCTTCGAGTTTTGCCCGTTCCTTCAGATGTCTCAAATTCCTAGCTTCGAGTTCATGTACTTGTACCGCCAGGCTCTTGTTGGTTTTCACCATTGTTTCGTTCTTCCCCACAAGAGCCTCGTTTCGACGAACCAGGTCTATGTTCGTATTAACGGTTATTTGGTGAGTGGCCTCAGCTGTCTCCAGTTGTTCTTTCAACTTATTTACATCCTTTTGAAAGCATTCTTTATTGAAAAAGAGTGGTACCATGGGCCCTTCTCTCTCTATCCAGAGCCGACGCCAGAATAGCTTTCTCTCGCCTGGCTGCATCTTCTTCGGCTTCGGATCCTCTATATCGGGGAAGAAGTCTCCCGAAGACAGCATTTGCCTACAGACATTTAAAGAAAGTCGGTGAATTAGTAGAAGAAATAGATGATTCCTAAATATTTCAATTGAATAAACTAACCTTAGCCTGATAACTCATGCCTTCCTCGATTAAATCCCTAATCGAGCTGTTTCCGAACCGATGATCATCGGTCTCCCGAACAAAGGAGTCGAACAGCTGGAAGGGAAAGTTCTTGTTAAACTCCGGCCATACAGTGGGAGAAGATGCGGCTTCTCGCCTGAAGGCGAAGGGGGAAGATCTTGTCCGAGAAGGCATTAATGGTTTGGGGGGCGGTGGTGGTTGATCTTCGGAAGGTTGTTTCCTTTTACGAGATAGAAGTGGAGACTCGGTTGGGTTTTCGAGCTCGTCTTCGGAAACGTGGATCTCCATAGGAATAATGATAGGAGGATCGACTGCAGCAGGAGGAACCCGAAGCTCATCGGCGGACAAAGGAGTCACTTTGGTCTTCCTCTTTTTAATACGAAGAGCTTGCATTCGCTCGTTAGCAGGCATGTCAATCAAACTCGCTGCAGAAGCTGATTGAGATCCTTGAGGATTTGACCGGACTTTTCGAACAGCCCTTTTCTTTTTTCGAGGTTGGCTAGGTTCCTCTTCAACGACGAAGCGTGCCGATTGATCCTCGATGATTTGATCTTCGGAGGCCGAAGGTTCCTCTGGGGGGACTTCGGCGGAAGGTGATGAAGGCTTACCAGAGAGGTACCTATCTAGATCCTTCCGATCGATCGAAGTCGGTTTGATAAGAGACAATTTGTGGTCATACAACCATGCTTGCTTGCTCAGGAGGCCGAAGCTCCACTCCTTCAGAGGTATCTTCTCTATGATGCGCGTCATTTCTCTTATACGTTCCTCAAATATATCTCCGAAGTCTGCAGAGACGCGATCAGAAGTAGTCCAGTCCGGGATAGAGGAGATTTCGGGCCCATTGACGAAGAACCATTTATTGTGCCATCCTCGGTTGCTCGAAGGAGTGTCCATTAGAGACCACTTCTCGATTCTGGCATTGGGCTTGGGGGCTATTTTACTTAGCACCTTGAAGCCTCTTTCCCGAGACTTCCCTACCGAGAAGAGGGTAAAGAAAGAATCGACAGCGGGGGGAACTCCTAATTCGTAGCAGAAGGCTATGTAAGCCAGTATATGGATATATGAGTTCGGCACCAATTGGGCGAACCCAACTCCAACAAACCCTAGGAGGGTGATCAAGAAGGCATGAAGGGGAAACCTCAACCCCTTCTCCAGGAACGTTGTCGGGACGGCGGTCCAACCGTCGGGGCACTGGTACATTCTTTCGTGGGAGGCTGCTATCCTCACCCTGTGGGTATCTGGTATTTGATAGCGAGCCCGAATGTTGCGGAGCTCAGCCTCAGTAACAGTAGAGGGGATGTTAGCGTGAGAAAAATCTTCCTCATTCTTGAAAAATTCGGAGAGGTTGGGAAGTGATTCTAGAGGCGGAGCTTCCTTACTCGGAGCACCAATTTGGGGGTTTGAGCTCAGAGCCTCTTTGTCAGGGTTTGAATGTGGGGTCACGGCGGAGATGGGGGTTACATGAAGTGGAGAACTCTCAGGGTTTTGAGATGCCATTGTTGAAAATTTGTAGAGAAAACGAAGAAATCGGAGAGAAGGAGAAAATACTGTATATCAAATTCAAATTAAGCTGATAAAGTCGTCAGAATTGGGGAAAATTGGCTTTTATAGTGGTCTTTTCAAATTTTGTACAAAAATCGAGGGCGGCGCATTAATTGGAGATAATGATGCGGGAGTGGAAGGGGTAACGTCTGATTTTGGTTTTAATGGGTTATCCAAGGTGGACTGGCGCTCGTTAGATCTCTATTTTTCGTCCTTAAGGCTGTTGGACACGTGCCATTTGGGCTTATGGATCCATTGGAATTAGCGACTGACTACTTATCAGTTGGGCCTCGGTGAGATTCCTTTCTCCCCCTTTGGTTTATTACAAATCCCTTTCACTAGGGACTTCCACTATTTATAGTCTTCCACTAAACATCCTGTTTAATAAAAGACTGGGGGGCAATGTTGGGCCATAATACTTTTCATACTGGACCGGGCCGAATGGGCTTATCCTTTGGATTATGTCACCTTTGCCATATTGGGTCAAACAACTTGGGCCTCGTTACTTGATTATAATATTGGGCTTAGTCATTGGATTGGTCCATTACGTAAGGTGTTACTTATCCTATCTTTGACCGGTAATCATATCAAAAGGTAGCAGTTGACTGTTATGTCTGCCACCTTTCTGCATGGCATTAATGAGGATGGGACTCCGATTGCCGGCGGGAGGTAACAATGGTAGCAGGTAGGAAAATAAGCTACATGCTTTCGGCTGAGATGACCGGAGGTGAGAGGAGGTGTCAGGAGATAGTGGGTGGCACAGTAAACCGGGTCTAGGGAACGTATGGGGCAAGGATCACAAAAGGAAAAGAGGTAACAAAACACTAGGGACATTATTATTTTCTCACACACTCAGACACTAGTCAATATTTTCCTCCATTGTTAACCTTGTGATTGCCTGTACTGACTCTCACGCCGGAGCTATCCCCCGACGGTCAGGCCGTCAAGCTTTTGGTGTTGACTTGTTGAACTGTGCAGGGTCAGAACGTCTTACGTGATTGGGACGTGGGAGAAGATCTTGGCGTTAACACCATGCCTTCACCGGCTTCCTCAGACAAGCCTTTTGGAGCTTCTCCACCTGCAAATATGATCAACACAATCAGATATTTTCTTAAAAAGGACTTACAGTCTTATTTTACCCACTCTATTTTTTTTTGGGATGAATTCCAGGGGTAAAAGAAGTTCTGAGAATGGTGCTAACACATGAGTGGGAACAAGAAAGTTCCTTATCTTCTAAAATCATAAGAAGAAATCTAGTAACAACAATGGACGCATGATTCAAATTATTGCATGCTGCATGATACTTGCAAGAGTACAACATTCTTTTCTGATAAATATTAGACTCACAAAGACCCCAAAAGGGGTGAGTATACAAAAGGAAGCACATACCAAATAAAACAATACCTCTGAATTCCTTTTTTCAAAAATCTCAAACAAAATTGATCTCTCCTAAAATATCAATAAAATAAACAAAAGAACACGGATAGACTTTTGCCAAACACCGATAAACTCAAGAAGAAAGATCTGACGTGAAGAGGAGACTTTTATACACCCTCAAATTAATGTATGTTTATTTTGCACAAAATTGTCTACAATAGGGCATAAGGAATCATATCAGGCCGCAACCTCAGGGGAATCTTACCCTATGGTTACCAAAATCACTGATCAACTGGGTACACAGGACGTAAACGGGTACATCAACGTTACCTATGGTGGAATGCACAATGTATCATTCCAAATCATTAAACGAGAACTTAGATGCCTTATACATAAGAACAGGAAGGTCCTTTATGACTTGCTCACGCATTTAATGAAGGTACATAAGAACCTGCACACCTGGTAATCTTCATATTTTGCTGCATTGAGTGTCCATATTAAGATACGCAATGTAGAATGTCCCATCGCAATCCTAAGTGCCAACACTGGTGTACACAAGTGGTTCGTTATATAACACGGAAATCATGACAGGTAGTTTCTCTTTTCTATTAGAGGTTCCATTTTGGAAGCAGGGACCCTAATTGATCATTGGCATTCCGAGTATGAATGGTTAAAACTATTACATACCAAAAAGTTACCCAACAGATTCAGGTAATGAATAATATTGAATTAAGAAACAAGGAGTCCTACATAACATAGTCAGCTAATAGTTGGATAGCTCCTGATGCCAAACAGACGCATATTCATGAAACTGAAATAATAAGAAAGGAGATGTTCTATGATATCTTAATCCAAGACAATTTGAATAGTGAGGTAATTAACTATGTACCTTGTCTGTCATAGTAGCCGAATACAAATTTCTTTCGCTCATGAGGAATAACAGTAAAAATTTTATTAAGTACAAGTTTGATTTCATCATTCAGCAATCTGTCTGCCTCATCTAACACCTGCAAATATGCACAAAACTGTAATTACAAATGAAACCTTGTTGTGCAGTTACGTTTTTTCATTGTCAGTGAGATCCACGCCCCAAAAGGTTTTCACACCCCAGTTCATTCACACTTGATTAGATTAGAGACTGCTGTTTTGGCACTAAGACCCAACAATTCAGTATCTTCTTTAGTCCGCATACAAACTTACAATGATGATGGTTTTCTGAAAATAATATCATGCGCCGAGGAAAATATAAAGAATAAAATGTATTAGGTACTATTACCATCAAAGTGTTCTCTTTCGCATCTGTAACCTCCATCCACATTTTTTGTACATAGAAGGAATATCGAAGACAAAACATATACTGAAATAATTATAGCAGCTATGATAATATTAAATGACTTGGTACCAAGTGTTATCTTATTGCATGGGTCTACAAGATCTAATAGGTTTCCTAGCAAAACCAGAAGTTATAGCATTAATAGATCACGAGACCTACAGTGTTCATACACCATCTTGTACAGATACCTTAAGAGTAGTTTAGAATAGGAATATATAGAAAATGGAAAGGAAATTGACCTCCCACTGAAAACTAATTCCAGCACAGAAAACATTTTGCCAAGTATTTCAATGTGTGAAGCGTAAACGCTTTAGTATTGGACAGATGATCCACAAGGCTGCCCGGTGTAGCAACCTGTAATGAAGCAAGAAACACATCCATCATATAAAGTGACAAAATTAACTATACTGCAGATAAGTGGAGAAATAAGATGCATATTACTATGTATTTATTCAGTAATCTTGTGTATTTTTTCTAATTGTTCCCACACCAAAAGGATCTTTATATTTTTGATAAGTAAATAAATCCACTAAAGCGCCAAAAAGAGGGGTACGAAGTATACGTGCGACATACGAAGCATAGGGGTTAAAAGGCACATATGCCCCAAACAAAAGAAAATCCCTCCATATACAATGAACCTGCCAAATAAAACCTAAACCAGGTTCCTATAGCAAATTCTCCAGACACAAAAATCCACAGAAGGAAACGTGTTCACATACTGCATTTTTGACGCAAAAAAATTTAATTTAATTTCCTACAATACTAACTAAATAAATTGATTATATAGACAAACAACTACACTTCTAAAAGTAATAACACCCTGACTGATAATGCTTGGAGGTGGATTAATGATCCTATAACAGTTATAAACTTTTAATGCAAAACAAACAACTGGTAGAAACGTTAGGCTTTTTGGAGTTGGATGGTTGCCAGATCATTTTGCCATTTATGGATTTGGAAGAACAAATATGTACTCCCTCTCCTCCACTGAGAAAAACTCGACCCCGTACAAAAATATAAAGACAAATCACTTAATAATAATGAATTAAATTTTCTGCACAGGAATATATTTACAAAATCTCCTTGACGATAATAAATTTTCTGCACAGGAATATATTTACAAGATTCGGAACGCCAAGGGCGATAATCAGCGACGAGGGTACGCACTTTTGCAACAAATCGTTTGCCGCTATCCTTTCTCGGTATGATGTGTCGCATAAAGTGGTTACAATTTATCACCCCAAACAAGTGGTCAAGTTGAGATCTCAAACAGAGAAATAAAAAGAATCTTGGAGAAAATTGTGAACCCGAATAGAAAGGATTGGGTGAAAAAACTTGATGTGATGCGCTTTGGGCGGCATACCGCACAGCATACAAAACACCCATTGGGATGTCGCCATACAGACTGGTGTTTGGACAGGCATGTCACCTACCTGTGGAGTTGGAGCATAAGGCTTACTGGGCGGTCAAGAAGTTGAATTTTAACTTCCATGCAGCAGGTGAAAGAAGACTATTACAGTTGAATGAAATGGATGAGTTCCGCTTAAAAGCATATGACAGTGCCAAATTGTGTAAGGAAAAAGTGAAAAGATGGCATGACAAAAAGATCATAAAAAGGAAACTTGAGCCAAGACAGTATGTACTTTTGTTCAACTTGCAGTTGAGACTCTTTCCGGGTAAATTAAAATCACGATGGTCGGGGTCATTCATTGTCACAAAGGTATTTCCATACGGAGCAGTTGAAGTCTCACCACTTGATCAAACAGAACATTTTTAGTCGATGGGCATAAACTCGAGCAATATTGGGGTGGAGATGTGGATCGTCAAAAGGTCTCCATCATTCTATCCAAATAAATAGGGAAGTAGTCCGGCTGAGACTATAAAACAAGGGTTGATTGGGAGACAACCCAATAATTTCTTATTTCTTATGAAATTTAGTTCATTTTAAGATTTTACGTAAGTTATTCTATGTCATTTTGGTTAATTTTTGTAGGAATAAACCCCCAAGTGAAGGAATAAGCAAGGAAGAGCAAAATAAAAACGGAAATCATGGTCAAGGAGTTAAGCGTCGCGGATCCCTTGCAAGAGCCACGGCACAATGACAAAGCACCTCGGCTCTATGTTGTTTTCAGGACATGCGAATTTATCACTTAAATTGGAAAAGAAATCTTATAATTCCTAATCCATTTCCAAAACTGATTCATCATTACAATTCCAACTCAATTTCTAACCCTAGACTTTCAAGTTATAAATACAGGATCAATTCATAATTGCAAATTCAGATCACAAGAGTGCAAGTATTTGGAGAGAAATTGAGTTTTGCAGCAGAAAATTCATTAGTGCTAAATTCACCATGGCTACCAAGCGTCAAAGGATCTGAAGGAACAATACTCCTACACCCAAATTTTTTATTGGCAACGCAGCATCAGTTTATTATTATTTGACGTTAGCAAACATGAAGGTAATTCCGGGAAGATGGCTTTATCCTGATGAAACATAATAATATATAAAATATTGACAGTAATTAAATCAAATAACGTGAGACACTAAGCAACAATTACTGCAGCAATAATTGAACAAAACTGCGTGACATCTTACGTAAGCATCAATAATCAATAGCGTGTGCTACTATGCAACCACGCGTATTACTGTACTTTTAACACCGGGTATTTCAACAGTTGACGGTAAAACTTTTGCCGTTATTTTTATCAAAAGATATTTAATTGTCGTTTTCGTATTCCGACAATAATTTCGTTGCGGGAGTCCACCAATGATTGTGCCGTCGTACGAATATTCCCCATTAAAACGAATATTCCTCGACCAATCGAATATAATATAACAACCTGCGTACTTTGTAAAATTTATAAATATTACCCACAATTATAACATTATATCAAATTTACTCCTCAATATTCAAATATTTAAAACCTATAACTAGCACTCTTCTACAGCCTATACCTACTTACGGCTCTTTTTCTACCCAAATCTATCAAAAAATTCAAATCCCACTACATTCTTATTACCTCCATTTTCTCTTCAAGGAAGGATGCTACTTTTGTCTAACCTGTTTTCTCAAACAAAAATTTGAGTAAGAAAAAAGAATAAAAAGTAAAATATATCGATAAAAAATACCTCATGTTCCATGAGAAGTAAAAGACTTCTTAATTTACCAAGCTTGTTAAGAATCAATACAACCTGCAAAATATTTTTAAAATTTTGTTCAAACTTATATCGCATTAGTACAATATCATTCAAACAACAATTTCTAATTTAAAAAATACATTTGCTACTGAAATTTCTTCATGCTTGTGTAAATATCAATATTGATCCAATTTCAAGAAGCTAAATCTCCCATCTTTTACCCTCGTATTCAACTTACATGGTTTGTGAGTTGTACATTACAAAAATTCACTCAACCTTTCCAAGACACTCTATGCCTTACATTTATAGTAAGTTCTACATTGCAAAATTTTCACTTGACACAACCCATATAGAAACATACAACGAAATATCAATACATATTCAAAAGGGTGTCCCAAGTGTAAAATTATCTCTCAACAAAAGTACAAAATAAACTAGAACATTAAATACAATATAACAAATAAACTAAATAGAAACACGAAAAAACTCATTCAAAATTCATATCACAATAAGTATGACATCAACCACCAACAAAACATAATAACAAAACATCCAAAAATATATAAACAAAACAAAAAAATAACACCACAAAAAAATTACAATCACATTCATCAACGAAACATTACATTCACAAACAAAATCAACATTCATAAAAAAAATTACAATATTTCAACGAAACATCACATTCAAAACAAATGTAATATTCCAACGAAACATCACGCAATAACAAAAAAAAAATAACACACATATATAACACATTCATCAAGCAAGACCAATAAAAAAAATTACAATATTCTAAACAAAGTTTAATAACAATCCATAAACATATATAACACATTTTATATAATATATATAATATAATATGTATCTATACATACATATGTATAATATAGTATATAGTATACATGTATACATATTTATATTACTTATATATATCACTTTCCTAAATATTTAGAACCTATAAAACTAGCCCTCTTCTACGTCTATACCTACTTATGGCTCTTTTTCTACCCAAATCTATCACAAAATTCAAATCCCGCTACATTCTTACTACCTCCCTTTTCTCTTCAAGAAAGACTGCTACTTTTGTCAAACATGTGCTCTCAAACAAAAAAAAAAATTTAAGTTAGAAAGAAATAAGAATAAAAAAATGTACCGATAAATAGTACCTCAAACTTACATCGCATTAGTACAATATCATTCAAACAACAATTTCTAATTTAAATAATACCTTTGCTACTGAAATTTCTTCATGCTTGTAAATATCGATATTGATCCAGTTTCAAGAAGTTGAATCTCCCATCTTACATTACAAAAATTTACTCAACATTTCCAAGCCACACTCTATGCCTTACATTTATAGAGACATACAAAATTTTTATTTGGCACAACCCTTATTGAGACATACAAAGAAATATCAATACATATTCAAAAGGGTGTCCCAAGTATAAAATTATCTCTCAACCAAAGTATAAAATAAACTAGAATATTAAATACAATATAACAAATACACTAAACAGATACACGAAAAAACTCATTCAAAATTCATATCACAATAAGTAGGACATCAACCACCAACAAAACATAATAACAAAACATCCAAACATATATAACAAAACAAAAAAACAACACACAAAAATTATAATCACATTCATCAACGAAACATCACATTCAAAAATAAAATCAACATTCATCAAAAAAATAACAATATTCTAACGAAACATCACACTAACAAAAAAAAAATAACACGCATATAACTCATTCATCAAGCAAGATCAATAAAAAAAATTACAAAACTTCAAACAAATTTTAATAACAATCAGTAAACATATATAACACATTTTATATAAATATATTTATATAATATAGATAATATAATGTGTATCTATACATACATATGTATACTACGTATATAATATAATATAATATATATAATATACATACATATGTATATTACGTATATTACATAATAATATAATATAATAGATATACATGTATACATACATATGTATATTATATAATAATATAATATAAATATATCACTTTCCTAAATATTTAGAACCTATAAAACTAGCCCTCTTCTATGCCTATACCTACTTACGGCTCTTTTTCTACCCAAATCTATCACAAAATCTAAATCTCACTACATTCTTACTACCTCCCTTTTCTCTTCAAGAAAGGCTATTACTTTTGTCAAACCTGTTTTCTCAAATAAAAATTTGAGTTAGAAAGAAAAAAGAATAAAAAATAAAATATATCGATAAAAAATACCTCATGTTCCAGGAGAAGTAAAAGACTTCTTAATTTAGCAAGCTTGCTAAGAATCAATACAACCTGCAAAACATTTTTAAAATTTTGTTCAAACTTATATCGCATTAGTACAATATCATTCAAACAACAATTTCTAATTTAAAAAATACCTTTGCTACTGAAATTTCTTCATGCTTGTAAATATCAATATTGATCCAATTTCAAGAAATTGAATCTCTCATCTTTTACCTTCATCTTCAGCTTACATTGTTTGTGAGTTGTACATTACAAAAATTCACTCAACCTTTCCAAGCCACACTCTATGCCTTACATTTATAGTAAGTTCTACATTACAAAATTTTCACTTGGCACAACCCATATAGAAACATACAAAGAAATATCAATATATATTCAAAAAAGTGTCCCAAGTGTAAAATTATCTCTCAACAAAAGTACAAAATAAACTAAAATATTAAATACAATATAACAAATACACTAAATATATACATGAAAAAACTCATTCAAAATTCATATCACAATAAGTAGAACATCAACCACCAACAAAACATAATAACAAAACATCCAAACATATATAACAAAACAAAAAAATAACACAAAAAAATTACAATCACATTCATCAACGAAACATTACATTCACAAACAAAATAAACATTAATAAAAAAAGTACAATATTTCAACGAAACATCACATTCAAAACAAATATTACAATATTCCAACGAAACATGACACAATAACAAAAAAAAATAACACACATTATAACACATTCATCAAGCAAGACCAATCAAAAAAATTACAATATTCCAAACAAAGTTTATAACAATCCGTAAAATATATAACACATTTTATATAATATATATAATATAATATGTATCTATACATACATATGTATAGTATAGTATATTGTAGTATAGTATACACATACATATTTATATTACTTATATCACTTTCCTAAATATTTAGAACCTATAAAACTAGCCCTCTTCTACGTCTATACTTACTTACGGCTCTTTTTCTACCCAAATCTATCACAAAATCCAAATCCCACTACATTCTTACTACATCTCTTTTTCCTTCAATAAAGACTGCTACTTTTGTCAAACCTGTGTTCTCAAACAAAAATTTAAGTTAGAAAAAAATAAGAATAAAAAAAATGTACCGATAAATAGTACCTCATGTTAAGTAAAAGACTTCTAAATTTAGCAAGCTTGCTAAGAATCAATACAACCTGCAAAATAATTTTAAAATTTTGATCAAACTTACATCGCATTAGTACAATATCATTCAAATAACAAGCTATAAATATCAATATTGATCCAATTTCAAGAAGCTAAATCTCCCATCTTTTACCCTCATCTTCAGCTTACATGGTTTGTGAGTTGTATATTACAAAAATTCACTCAACATTTCCAAGCCACACTCTATGCCATACATTTATAAGTAAGTTCTACATTACAAAATTTTCACTTGGCACAACCCATATAGAGACATACAAAGAAATATCAATACATATTCAAAAGGGTGCCCTAAGTGTAAAATTATCTCTCAACAAAAGTACAAAATAAACTAGAATATTAAATACAATATAACAAATACACTAAATAGATACACGAAGAAACTCATTCAAAATTCATATCACAATAAGTAGGACATCAACCACCAACAAAACATAATAACAAAACATCCAAACATATATAACAAAACAAAAAAACAAAACAAAAAATTACAATCACATTCATCAACGAAACATCACATTCACAAACAAAATCAACATTCATCAAAAAAATAACAATATTCCAACGAAACATCAACACTAACAAAAAAAAATAACACACATATATAACACATTCATCAAGCAAGACCAATCAAAAAAATTACAAAATTTCAAACAAATTTTAATAACAATCCGTAAACTTATATAACACATTTTATATAATATATATTTATAATATATATAATATAATGTGTATATACAAATATATGTATACTATGTATATAATATATATATATATACATATGTATATTACGTATATTACATAATAATATAATATAATAGATATACATAATAATATAATATAATTATAATTATATTACTTTCCTAAATATTTAGAACCTATAAAACTAACCCTCTTCTAGGCCTATATCTACTTACGGCTCTTTTTCTATCCAAATCTATCACAAAATCCAAATCTCATTACATTCTTACTACTTCCCTTCTCTCTTCAAGAAAGGCTGCTACTTTTGTCAAACCTGTTTTCTCAAACAAAAATTTGAGTTAGAAAGAAAAAAGAATAAAAAATAAAATATATCGATAAAAAATACCTCATGTCCAGGAGAAGTAAAAGACTTCTTAATTTAGCAAGCTTGTTAAGAATCAATACAACCTGCAAAATATTTTTAAAATTTTGTTCAAACTTATATCGCATTAGTACAATATAATTCAAACAACAATTTATAATTTAAAAAATACCTTTGCTACTGAAATTTCTTCATGCTTGTAAATATCAATATTGATCCAATTTCAAGAAGCTGAATCTCCAATCTTTTACCCTCACCTTCAGCTTACATGGTTTGTGAGTTGTATATTACAAAAATTCACTCAACCTTTCCAAGCCACACTCTATGCCTTACATTTATAGTAAGTTCTACATTACAAAATTTTCACTTGGCACAACCCATATAGAGAGACATACAAAGAAATTGATACATATTTAAAAGGGTACCCCAAGTATAAAATTATCTCTCAACAAAAGTACAAAATAAACTAAAATATTAAATACAATATAACAAATACACTAAATAGATACACGAAAAAACTCATTCAAAATTCATATCACAATAAGTAGGACATCAACCACCAACGAAACATAATAACAAAACATCCAAACATATATAACAAAACAAAAAAACAACAACACAAAAAAATTACAATCACATTCATCATCGAAACATTATATTCACAAACAAAATCAACATTCATAAAAAAAATTACAATATTCCAACGAAACATCACACAATAACAAAAAAAAATAACACACATATATAACACATTCATCAAGCAAGACCAATAAAAAAAATTGCAAATTTCCAAACAAATATTAATTACAATCCGTAAACATATATAACACATTTTATATAATATACATTTATATAATATATATAATATAATATAATGTGTATCTATACATATATATGTATAGTATAGTATAGTATAGCATAGTATAGTGTATACATGTATACATATTTATATTACATAATAATATAATATAATATAATTATATGACTTTCCTAAATATTTAGAACCTATAAAACTACCCATCTTCTACGTCTATACCTACTTACGACTCTTTTTCTACCCAAATCTATCACAAAATCCAAATGTCACTACATTCTTACTACCTCCCGTTTCTCTTCAAGAAAGACTGCTACTTTTGTCAAACATGTGTTCTCAAACAAAAATTTAAGTTAGAAAGAAATAAGAATAAAAAAAATGTACCGATAAATAGTACCTCATGTTCCAAGAGAAGTAAAAAACTTCTAAATTTAGCAAGCTTGCTAAGAATCAATACAACCTAAAAAATATTTTTAAAATTTCGATCAAACTTACATCGCATTAGTACAATATCATTCAAACAACAATTTCTAATTTAAATAATACCTTTGCTAGTGAAATTTCTTCATGCTTGTAAATATCAATATTGATCCAATTTCAAGAAGCTGAATCTCCCATCTTTTACCCTCATCTTCAGTTTACATGGTTTGTGAGTTGTACATTACAAAAATTCACCCAACCTTTCCAAGCCACACTCTATGTCTTACATTTATAGTAAGTTCTACATTACAAAATTTTCACTTGGCACAACCCATATAGACATACAAAGAAATATCAATACATATTCAAAAGGGTGCCCCACAAGTGTAAAATTATCTCTCAACAAAAGTACAAAATAAACAAGAATATTAAATACAATATAACAAATACACTAAATAGATACACGAAAAATCTCATTCAAAATTCATATCACAATAAGCCTAATACATGATTTTTGATAGTTTAATCAATAACCACCAACGAAGAATCACATTCAAGCAAGACCAATAAAAAAATTACAATATTCCGAACAAAGTTTAGAATTACACGACTCATTCCATAAACCAATCCGTAAACATATGTAACATATTTTATATAATATATATTTCTATAATATATAATATAATGTGCATCTATACGTATATGTATATTACGTATATACTATAATATAATATAATGTAATGTAATATAATAATATAATGTAATGTAATGTAATGTAATGTAATACAATATAATATTATAATATATAATATAATATAAATATATTACTTTTCTAAATATTTAGAACCTATAAAACTAGCCCTCTTCTACGCCTATACCTACTTACGGCTCTTTTTCTACCTAAATCTATCACAAAATCCAAATCCCACTACATTCCTTACTACCTCCCTTTTCTCTTCAAGAAAGGTTGCTACTTTTGTCAAACATGTGTTCTCAAATAAAAATTTAAGTTAGAAAGAAAATATACCGATAAATAGTACCTCGTGTTCCAAGAAAAGTAAAGACTTCTAAATTGAGCAAGCTTACTGAGAATCAATACAACCTACAAAATATTTTTAAAATCTCGTTCAAACTTAAATCACATTAATACAATATCATTTAAACATAGCAAACAACAATTTCTAATTTTAATAATACACTTGCTACTGAAATTTCTTCATGCTTGCAAATACTAATATTGATCCAATTTTAAGAAGTTGAATCTCCTATCTTTTACCTCCATCTTCAACTTACATGGTTGTGAGTTGTAATAAAAAGTTTTTATTACAAGTTTTATGTGCTTTGGAAGCAATTATATTAGCAACTTTCTGCATTTGCTCATGAATTGTTTAATTCATTGTATGTTTGTCTAAATCCTCTTTCTAGACTGTATGTTTATTTGTGTGTGCGTCAAGATTCTCTATGTGAATGTTATACTTTTATACTTATCAAATAAAAGTTTTAATTAACATAATGGATGTTATACTTTCATACTTCTATGGATGTTATGAAAGTTATACTTCTATACTTACAGTGAGAATATCATAATAAATAATATATTTTTATGCTTATATGGTAACACATACTTATAATTAATGTGTGTCGGCCTTTTAAATTTTGGTTGTACTACTTGGGCTTGGGGTTGGTTGGGGGGGGGGGGGGGGCTAGTGTTATATAAACTGTGTTGTATTTGATCAACTGAGAAAAGATACTGCTATTACATATTTTCCTTCCCTATATTTTTTGGCTACTTTGTTTAAATTTTATAACCGGAAGAAACAGAAAATATTTAGACTATGTTTGTTTGCAATGATTATAATCTCAGACTATTAATCCTAAGATTATAATTCCGAGATTATAACTATAATTACAAGACTATTAAGCCATTTTTATAATCCCTAAACTAATGAAGTCTAAATTTAAAAACAAACAAGACATTTAGGATTAATAATCATATCCCAAGTATAATTTTACAAACAAACAAAGCCTTAGCAAAAAAATTAAAAAAATATTCATAATACTAAGAATATTACAACAAAACAGTAAACAAAATCAAATGGCAGGCATGGATAAATTTACCCCAGAGCCATAGCTAGACTTTTAAAAATTATGTACAAGTATATCATATGTATAGTAATTGGTAGTGGAATTGTTATTTTTGATATTGTTACTTATTTACAGATATAGATAATATAATCATTTTGAATTACACGACAACAGTGGAGTAAAGTTCTTTTTGACACTTAATTAGTATCTTCTTTTACCAAGTATTTATCTATTTATTTTTAATATTATCCAAATATGTCTCCACTTTGGTTATACTTTTGAGTTTAAAAATTAAAATATCTCTTTGATTTTCTCACGAATATAAAGTATTCAATTTGTTTACAAAGTTAATAACTTTTTTAATATTAAATTTTTAATATGGTGACACTTTTTTTCCAAATAATTGGCCTCAACTTGAACATTGGCTCTCATTTATTACTCATCAATTTTTATAGTAGTATTATATATTGATAAGAGTTTTACTATATATACGTGACTATAAATTTAGGAAACTGATATTTCTACATGACTTTTTGATATTTTCACATGAAAACTGTCGCTATAGATATAGAATCTATAGCGACTATTTTTACCGTCGCTATACATCTACAACGATATTTTTCATATAGAAATATTAAAAAATCATTTAAAAATATCAATTTTCTAAATTTATGTCGATAATAAATATCATTGTATGAAGGACTCCATACTAGTTTATTCTATCTTATTGGTTAGAGTTCTATGTTAGCGTTGCCAAATTTGTCGACATATAATTCATTTTTTTGTTGCTAATTATGTAATTAATAATCTTGAAAGTCATTTTTTTGCATGAAAGGGTTAGTTTGACAAGAAAGCATACTGTTTTTTTCTTAGTATGCAAAATCATTTGAGGAAAATTTGGTAGAATATCACTTTACTTCTTAAATGATCAATTTTTTTGAAGGTATTCTTATAAATCTTTTTTTTGCCTATCCGCCCCCTGATGGTGGGTTCACAAACTCTATAAAAGTAGCCTCACTTCTTACGGATATGAGCTATATGAATTAATTTTTGTAAAAGATTGAAATTATTAAATATATTTATATTCTTTTTCATAAATAAATCACTTACCTCAGCCAGCTCCAAATTCTGAAGAAATCTTGGGGCAAAAAACAATGGGGATTATTTTTATATGCAGACATCCTGCATGTTAAAATATGTAGTAAATATCACAACTTATTTGCAGAAAATAAGATATCTTACTTGGAACAAGACTATGAGCTTCAAAAGAGTTGCAACAAAATTATATATAGTCGTGAGAAGCGTGAAAAGATGGTTAATGGCTGATTTTCCCTCCCAATCCCGAGAATTTGATACATGAAATCAGATCTGACTCAATATGAGATGGTGAATCAAAATGAAGCATATACAACAACCAAATGTAGTTAAAATGTGTAATGAAAATGAACTTAATAGTTCCAATTACCAACATATTGGCATGTTGATAACAAGAATCTGAACATGACAGAACCTCACGAAACTGAACCTTCTTACATTATATTATTAACTTTCTAATTTGAAGTACCAAGCCTCAAAAAAAAAGCCTTTTTTCATATAGCAAGGTAATATTATAATTGTCAACAAAAAAGACTTTCTACAGGTAATCAGTACAAACATCCAATACTTTCTTACAAAGTATCGAACTGAAATGAAAATCAGAAGTCAACAAATTCCCATACAAGAATCCAAAGTAAGAGGACAACATTTACTAAAAGAAGTGATTGCACACCCAAGGGAACAGAACAATAATGAGATTTTACTAACAGAATAAATAAATAAATCCTCATCAATGTTCTTATTATCATCACATTAAATATTTCATTTTACTAAAATGAGTCGCTCCAAATTCTAGTAATTATATCTAAGGTTAGTTGAAACTCCATACAAAAGAATATATTACCTTAGTTGATTCTCCGAGAGTACTCAGTGTTTTGGTTCATAAGGGCTCTTGTTGAAGCAACAATCACTGTTTGGCAGGTTTCAGCAAGGAAATACACCAAAATTGCCATCTACAATAGCAGAAAAGCAATACATTATACATATCAATTTGGGACTTTGAAAATTATTTAGTCAAATCACAACTGCCCAAATTTCTTAAGATTTAAACTCACAATCAGCATTTAAATTTCTTAATACCTTTGGACTAAAAAAGCCAGTCCATTAGAATAGATGTAAAGTCATGTAATCATTAACTCCGCCATATAAATATCAGAAACCTAAGCGACTTGTTTTTTTTCCTACAAAAATAAGAAACCTTATGGAACTATCCGTTGTTGCTAAATTCATTGCAAGTCTTAAAAGTATTCTTGCTATGTCAAGGGCCACGTTTCCCTGAAAACAAATGCAGTTGATTGTTACAGCAACAAACACTTGTGCTGAGACCTAAATGATGCATAACAGAAAATTTTACTTTAACCCGAAAAAACAATGGCATTCATTTTTACATGTCTACATTACAAACTCAAGGCTCAACAACAATAAGGTCAACAAGAATGTATAAAAGAATGGTAGTATGGTACGACTCTTATCCATATACTATAATTGTGAAACCATTACAAAATCTTCAGTTTGTTAACACCAATCACCAAATTGACATAATTGTAAGAATAATTTCCGAAGGACATAGACACAATTAAACAAACTCCAAAATTACAAAATGAAATCCTATATTTATTGATAACAACTATTTTTAGGTTTCTGATTCCCATCATTACCAACTTATGCAACACAAAGATAATAGTTGCCCAACATTCAAACACTGAAGCATATTATTACCCAGATAAATGGCATACAATGTCTATCAATTACCTTGGAACTCTTTTTCCCCTGCGGCCCTGCCTGCTGCTTGTGCTTTTGCCACCAAATTGTACACAAAAACTCATGAATGACACGATCTTCATCAATACAGAATCACATAGAAGCACAAAAAACGATATAAGGTGCAGAAATAGAATGAATTCAAGAAAAAAGATAAAAAAAATATCAGTCCTTCTGCCAAACCCTATGCAAATACAAACATAAAAAAATGAGAGAAAACTACCTTTTATTATGCCTAATATAAGTTGGGTTGATCTAAAGATTGACAATCTTGATGAGATTTGATCACCATTTATCTTTGCGAGGAAACAATCTATAAATGAGAATGGGGTAATTGCTTGCATTCTCCACTTCAATGTGCTCAAAACAAGAAGCTCCATTCTCTGAATGGTTCTTGCTTCAAATATAAATTTTGATTCACACACCTGTTAATTATATAATCAAACTCATCAGGACAATTAGACTCGAAAATAGTGTGAGATTTCATTCAGTTAGAAAATAATTTTACAAAACAATTGATCTACCTGCAAATCTAAGCATAGAGGCACTTCAGTCTCCTCCATTTTGGCTACCAGAGATAAACAAGCTACAACCAGCAATTGCATCATCCAAGCTTTCCCCTTCTGCAATAAAGAGTCATTTAAAAATGAGCATATAACTATTATTACCTACAATTAACATTTTAACTAAATAAAATTGAATAACTTGGGCTTTGATTTAGGAGCTTACTGGTAAGTCATAGGCAGAAGGGAATCTGTTCAAGTAGTTACAGACAAATATGCACACAGAGGTCCAAAACTGAAAAGGTCATGAACCTGTTGTAAACCAAACAAGAAATTGCATTGAGTAATTTTCAATAACTAGAAGAATCTAATTGTTTTTTGTTTGTTAGTTTTTCAACAAAGAAGGGAAACTAAAATCCAATTTCAGACAGCAAGGAGGGGAGAATATCAAATGTGAAGTAGAAACACATAAGGACAATTAACTTCTCAGCAAAAACAAAAGATCCAACCAAACCCCATTTCATTTTAATGTGTGACTGCAATAAAAATGGAATCCAAAATTAAAGAAACCAAAACACAGTTCATCAAACACCAAAAACTACCCAAGAAAAGGTCTATCATAAACTGAAATTGCAGTCAGAAATCCAAATTCACTTCAAAAACATAATACCCAAGTTCATCAAATGATTAAAACATTCAAAAAATGGAATCTAAATCCAAACATCAATCATCTAAAGTTCTAAACTCAAAGAAACATTATCCAGAAATAGGGGAAAAACCCATTAAAAAGACTAATGAATCTACCTTTTTCCAATCAACAGCCTCCTGCCTGGCACCCAAATCCAAATCCCCATTCCTCAATCTCTTCAAGTCATCACCAGCAGACAAATGAACTCATTTGCCAGCATCAAAGATAAGCACTCATCACTCTGCAATGGAATCCCACTCATTGACTCTTCTTCTTCTTCACCCTTAAAGCTCTGCTTTTGATTACTACAATTTAGATACAGAAACTAGACTAAGGAAAAATACATACACATACATATACATATATATGTATCAGAAGAGAGATAAAGAGGTACATGCACAGCAGTGACAGGAAAGCAAAATGGAATAGCCATTCGTGAGCAAATGTTGAAACCTTAAAGCACTAGATCTGCACTGCGAATCAAGATCTGTAGACACCAAACCCTGATATAAACATTACATGTAATCCTATACATACATACATATATAGGATTAGTACAACATCATTTTTTTCCTTTTTAGAGAGAGATTCTGATAATGGTGTTTCCAAACAGAACAACATTAATAAATAAAAAAGTCAAGTAGACTCGGAAAGAAAGGAGATAGTGAAACTCATACTCAAAGTGACAGACAAAACAAACAAAAACCCAATTAGACAAGAAATAAAGGAAAAAACCCAATTAGACAGAAATCATATGTAAAGAAAACACATATTCAATGTAAGCCACAAACAATACAAATTATTAATAGCTATCATGAAAAAAATCCACAAAACACAGAGAGAAAATCAAGAATTAAACAGCACCATCAAAAATTAGACAAGAAATCATAGAAGAAACCCAAATTAAACTGTAAGGATACACAGAGTAGAAATTACTAAGATAATCGAAAAACCCTGTTCTTCTTTTGGGTAATAAAGTGACCATTCTGAAGAAAAACAATTAAACCTAAAATAGACAAGAAACACTTAGAAGAAACCCAAATTGACAAGAAATCGTGGAAGAAACACAATCAAACCCAAATTAAACAGTATGAATAAAGTAGAAATTACTCAAATAATCAAAAAACCTTTTTATTCTTTTGGGTAATTCAGTGAAGATTCTGAAGAACCAAATTAAACCCAAATTAGACAAGAAACACAACGAAGAAACTCAAATTGACAAGAAATCGTGGAAGAAACCAAATTAAACCCAAGTTAAACAGTACCATCAACTGAAAGTAGAAATTACTCAACAACAAAAAAAGACAATACCTCTTATTCCTTTGGGTAATTCATTCTGGAAGAAACCCAATTAAACAACACCTCTAATACATTAATTTAGTGCCGATTCCTTCTTCTTGGTGATTAATTATGACCAAAAACATCTCGAATACTGTATTTCAGTGATCAATTCTGGTTTCTAACCCAGTCGGCACTCTCCCTCTCTACACTTTCTCTCTCTAAATATTTATTCTACCTACAACTCAACTGTGTTCTCTCTACTCCCAGTATATTTCAATTCTGGAATATAATTGGAGACCGCCCCAATATTAACGGTCAAATTAATCAATCAAAATTTGAATGCCCAGCGTTGGATCAATGCTAATCTAACGGTTTACGACAAAGATTGCTTCCCACTCGTTCGTGATGACAAAACTCCCTCACACACACGTCTCATTGGACTTTGATCCTAATAATTAATTTGTAATATTTTAAATTTTAAATTTGTAACATAAAATATATATTAACTTAATAGTTTTAAAATTAACTTAAAATATTTTCAAAATTAAAATTGATTTAATTTTAGTTAATAAAATATTAATAATTTTAATACTTATTATTTTGTAATTATTAAAAATTCTTACTAATTTTGAATTTAAATATATTTTAAATTTGATTTTAAAATGTCAATAATAATTTTTACAATTTGTATTGAAGAAAATATAATGATAGTAAAAAGAAATTTTCTGTCCACTTTCACACAATTGTACATTTTCAGAAAGTTCAATTTTTTAAAATAATTAAAAAAATTATAAATCAACTATCAACTATATAATTAAAATCACAAACTTGGTTCAGGGGAGTAAAGCATCCCCTGTCTAGCAAGTCTAATAGAAAGCTACAACAGGGCTTATACAGAAAGAATCATTTCCCCATCTTAGCTACACTCGTCTCCCTTCGGGGGAGACACCAACTTTCTTCGGAGATGTTAGTAGCCCTTGTTTTTCAAAAAAAATAAGAACAAGAACTCGAATTCGAAATTATCGTTAGTGACCGTTGAACCATATATCGCCTTCTGTCAGCTGATTAACTGATGGAAGGTTTGTACCAGAATCCTCATCGCATTGTAGTGGTTATCTCCGATATATTGACGGTATAATAAAAGACAATACGGCAACGGTTGTCTCAAGAAGCCAGGAATACAGAGGGCAGCGTACGCGCTAAGCCTGAGGTAGGTTGACCTACCTGTTTCCTCCATGGTAGATATGGGGCGTGAAGATTCCTTAGGAACTTCACAGCTATACCTAAGCTTGACGGTGGCTCCATACGGTATGATTTTGGGTTATAGTCTTTCGGAAGCCTCAATATTTTTTGCTTTAGAGCGGTCGACCCATACTCTATTTCCTATAAGGAAATAGTCGGGTCGGAGAGAGAGCGGTTGATTACCCTAGCAATCAACGAGGGGCGCATTTTTGGCTTCCGCGCGGACACGCGCACGCGTAATTGCTTAACGATATCCCCTCTGGGAGCTGCTTCATCCGAATTACGTCTTTCCTTCTGCTTTAGGCGGCGGGAAAGACTCATGTCGGGCAGCTCTCAGAGTGAGGGCATTCGTGCAACCTACTCAGGTTACACTCTTTTGCAAGCTTCAAAGCCTGAGTGTAACGAAGGATTTTCAGTCCATACTCCAAGCTAGGGATCTAGTCTTTTTCTATGGAAGAATCGAGAAAAACATGATGGGAAAGTACGTCATTCTGAAACAAGTTAGACAAACACAAAGGGCCTTTAGGATCTAGTCTTTTTTCCATTTCATGATGGGAAAGGACGCTTTGACTTAAGCTCAAAATGATGGGAAGTTCTAGGTATTTATTCAATTTCTAATTAGTAAGAAAATTATGAACTACGAATATTTTCATAATTGGTTGTTTGAAATTGAGTAGATTCCTAGTTTGTATTTCCCTAGCTTATCTATTCAAGAAAGGCGTTTGTTAGTTCCAAGTAGGCACAATATAGATCTAGAAGGGGGGTTGAATAGATCCTTTTTAATTTCAAATACTTTTCTCTTTTATTTTATATAGCTAATGTTTTAGCATATGACAAACATAAGAATCTTTTCAAGCACATTGGAATAAGTAAAAGATCCCCTACATTGATATATTCATAATCATACATACATTGTTCTTAGAGTTAGTTCAGTTGTAAGCAGTTAAAACATACATAGCAGTTATAGCAGTTAATATACATAATGTAAATCACATAAGGTAAAAGACACAAGGGGTTTTAAGTGGTTCAGAGACTCAAGCTCCTAATCCACTCTTCTGCTTTCAACTAGCAGGATTTCCACTAAGGAAGGGCAGCACCCTGAATCACTAAGATTCCTTCAAGGCCAGCAGCCTTGGGACTTCAGTTCACTAAGAACTCTTCAAGGCCAGCAGCCTTGGAACTTCTCTAGTTCCTTAGGAACTCTTCAAGCCCAGTAGGCTTGGAACTGTTAGGTTTGTAATATTCATGAACGCAATCAAATTACACAAAATAAGCGGAAACGTGATAAACAAGAGTTTTAAAATTTTACAAACCATAAACTCGGATCACCCTTTATGCACAATTATTAATTAAACGAAAATATGAAGAACAAAAATCATACCCTTGAAGATTCGAGCTTCCTCAGATATAAGTTCACCTCCAATCTTTTCCGCGTTCAACTTGAATCCACCGGGTTTGGTTCCTTCCTTTGATCAACGTTACCCACCCAAGTGTTTGGCCTCTAGAGGTGATCCACCAAGGAAGAATAAATATTTAAGAAGAAGGGTGGTTGGCTAAAACCTAGTTTTCTATCTTTATAGAAAAAGAATGTACTCTCCAACTAATTGGAATTGCATGTATTGATATTTGATATAAGACTCCTCTTATAAAGATATCAGTTAACCCTTCTAATCTAATTAGAAAATAGGGTATTATTTATTTAATTAAACTCTTTTAATTAAATGGGCTCCCTAATCTTATTAGGGATAATTAATTAAACTCCTTTAACTAATTTTCCCACCTAATCCTATTAGAAATAAATGAGAGTACTTATATTAAATTAATTTCTAAACTCTTTTAGAAATTAAAATAATAATAATTGTAATAATATTAATAAGACTCCTCTTATTAATTTATATTTAATATTTCTAAAATATTAAATAATAAATATTAAGCTATTTAATTTATTCTATCACCATAGATTAAATTAAATATACTTAACATATTATTACGATTATTCCATTAACTTCTTAAATAATTATTCTTCCTTTTATGGTGTGACCCTTTAGGTTCTCTATATTAAATCGGTTGTGAATAAATCAATTAGAACAATTCTAATCTTATTTAAATAAATAAATTAAATAATTAATTTATTTAAATAAATAATATTTATTCTACAATAGGGATAAACCTCCCTAGCGATCAACGACTTTCCAAATACAATGTTCTAATTAAATATAAGACATAGAATTACTGTCAAGTCTTATTTTATTTAATTATATGTATTTCGACTCTTAAATGCACAACACCAAATAATGCAAATTAGAAACTCCTTTCTAATTTCATTCTGCCTTGGCCAAGGACTACTGGGTTGTTATTTATCGAATCACATAGGACATTTATCTTCTTTTACTAGAAGTGGTAGATTCTTTATTGATCATACATTATCTCCATGTATAACTTATTATACCCAAGCATACCCTTTGATATACCTTAAGGGTCTTAAGGAATAAGTCAAAGTATAATTCATCATACACAAGATACTATGATGATCTCAAGTCCAAGGATCACTTGTACTACTATCACTACAGGAATTCCTATTGACAGACAAGTAAAACTCCATTAGGTATTCCTTAGCGAACCACGTTCAGTGAACTTATTCTCTAATAAGCACCTACATACTTGCTTTAGTGTCTCCACACAAATGATCATGAGATCAATCATCCTCATCCAATGAGCAAGCAACGTATGTACCAATATATCCGGATTCACTAATCCCCAATTTAGTAATCCAACGATTGGGAACTATTTTAGTTTTAAGCTTTCTAAGCGTTTAGATCTCATTAAAATGATCATCATCATTATTCTAAAAATATTGCTTAAAACTATAGGTTTAACACATATTATAAAATAGCATCATGTAGATAATTAAAAGCCTTTAATTAATTAATACTTTTTATTAATAAATGAATAAGATTGTTACAAAGTATATGCTTTATCATCAAACATGATTGGCTTGTGTGCATACTACTTTCAGGAACTTCATTTAGTCCCTCTGGACAAGGACCCCTCAGGCCCTGACTTCTTGTTGTTGAGTTGTTTGTTTGTTTGTTATTGTTGTTGGTGCTAAGTTGCTAAGATGTCTTTAAGCTCTGAACATCTTCTGGACTTAGCAGCTTGGCGTGATCATCCTTGAAGTGCAGTTGAGTGTCACTCACTATTTTACATTAGTTAGATCAATCCACCATTTCTCCAAACTCAACGACTCCAGTAACCCTTGATCTTTGAAGCTCTATCTGATTTATACTCCTTCCCAATCTTCTCGTTGGAAAGTAGCCGTTGAAAGCTCTTTGAATTGCTTCGCAGATCTCGAGTTGTTTGGTGTAGACTACAGATGTGACATGACTTGACATTCTGACACTGTAGTCTACTGTTTCACCTACCCCGTCAGAGATGTTACTTTGATGTCTCGGGCAAGTTGACGACTTTATTTTCCCTTTCTGATTCCTCGATCAGAGGTTTTCCTTTTTAATTCGATGCTCTCAATAAGCTCTTGTCCGAATACGAACCTCCAGATTGAACCGTTGCCAATGCTTCAATCTTCGGATGACCAAACTCTATGATTTTGATGCATGCTTTCTTGGACCTGATCGTAGTGTCTTGTTGACTGTTGCTCATTTGACATGTATAGTCAACACTACGATCTTTGAAGAGTGTTCATTTGATCTTCAGTGTAGAACACCTCTTCCTTCTATTGTGCAGTGCTTCAACACTTCTGTTTGCTAATATTGCTTTCAGATATTGATGGCTTGACTCCTTGCTCTGGCCCCTTCTAAATAGCAAGACACTTCAGATTTATGGCGTGTCCAGCTCGCTTTCTCCTTGTGATCTCCCGTTCACTTATCATCAATAGACTGACCCAATGCTTAATCACTTTAGCCTTGTTCTTCAGAAGCTGACCAGTATTTCTGTGTACACTCCATCAGTTCTTTCTTTTTTTTTTAGCAAAAACTACAATCCTGGTTACTTCCAAGATCGTTGTCATCTTACCACTTGACAGCTACGGCACCTGCTGACTTTCCTCAGTCAGTTACTGAAGTCTTCTTATGATCATCTTGTGGAAGACTTCATCTCGAATGGCTCCACAACTCAATTTAGATGCTGATTGGGTTGGTGCTTAGATCTTATGTTAGCTTGCACGCCATTCGTTGAGTGTTTTCTGGTTTCCTTAAGGTGGGATGTGTCTTTGCAGTGCTAACTAAAGGCTTTGTTCCTTTGGATATTCTGGGAGTGCTCATTTATTGAGAATCGTATCTGCTCTACGATTATGTCTTGGCATTATGAGCACATCTGTTGAGGTCTTAGTTCTGTACTATACGATTTAGCTTCGGTTGTGCAGACACTACGACTCTGAGATCATATCTTGACACTCTACGATTTTTAACTTTGTGCTCGTTGTCTTCATCTGATCTTGCTCGACTACGATCTCTGCATGTAATCAGTAGACTTTACGACTCAGAGTGTAGTCTACGATCCTTGACTAGGATTCGACATCGGTAGACTCTACGACTCCGAGTGTAGTCTACGTTTCTTGACTTGGCTTCGGCAGATGCTCGGTCGGCTCGTAGATAGGCTGTCTCTACGATTCTGAACATGATTTTCTCTACAGACTTCGGCTCCGAGGAGGTTCTACTCGACACACTACGATCCTTCCTCGTCTCTCCTGGCAGTCTACGAACTCTGAGATCTACTATCTTGCAAACTACGATTCTGCCTTGATAGCTCTCGAGTTTTCCTTGACTCTCCTGGCAGACTACGATTTTTGATGCAGTGCTCGACGATCAGACTAGCCTTTCTTGTAAGACCCCAAATTATTAATAAATAAAATTTAATTTCCTCTATTATGATATAGTAAGGGTTGATTTGATTAATGTGGTTAGTTATGGGTAAAATGCGCAAATATTTTAAATATGCAAGTGGTTATAAAATATTCATTGTTGTCGGGGAATATTCGCTTGGTCGTGGAATATTCTTACTGTCGGAGAATATTCGTACGACGGCGCAGTCTTTTGTGGGCCCCATAACGGAAAGCGATTGGATGAAGAAAATAACAAAAATAAGTTGTTTATAAATAACGGCGTAGTTGTTACCGTTAATACTGTTGGAATACCCGGTGGTTAAAGCACGGTAATATGTGTTGTTGCACAGTAGCACACGGTATTGCACCAATTATTGATTCTTACGTAAGAAGGCACTACTCAATAATGGTTACAGTAATTACTGTTCAATATTTTATTTTATTGATTAAATAATTGCTACGTTGATATTTTATAATTGTCACTACGCAGTATTTTCCATTATCGGAGCAATAATTCATATTATCTGAATAATATTATTAGATAACATTATTGGCAATGTCTAGAAAGTTCTGTCTAAGGAGAGGTTTGATCATCTAATTGCGTGCCAGTAAGGAGAAATCCTTATTGGAAAGCCCCCTCTTTCTTGGGAACGGCCTGGTTGCCAGTACTGTGATTCTGTAATATTATTTGTGTATAATTAATTATTAATTTATATGATGAGGAAAATATTGATTTTATGTGGATATCGATGGAGAAAATTTGTAATGTGACAATTGTTGAAAATTAATATTTTATCTTTTTCTGATAAAATAATTCATATATATTGATGGTGATATTTTTATAATGAATGTGGGATATATGAGTATATGAGGAGGAAGAGTATTTTTGTGGCATTAAATGATTAACACATGTTTTGTGTGTTGGTGGACACAATTCTTGACCGAAAATTTATTATTGACTGTAAAATCACTCGTTTGCGGATTTCGGTCAATTTCTATTTGGAATTTGGAAAAACTTTCTTCTGTAAAGTTGTAGAAAATTGAAATTCCTATAAAAACACGCAAGATTCGAATTTTCTGATAAAAGGGCTATTTATTATGAATTATTGAAGTTCTGAAGTTCCGAAATAATTGATTTTTGGAAGTTTTATTTATTATTTTGAAGAAAAACGTTTTTTTTGGCATTTAAGTGGGCTAACATGTGATATAAATGGGTTGAGATCAGATGTCTAGAGGTGGGCTAAGAAAAATTTGATAAATATATTAATATTATATTAAATTTTCTGCTTTGGTGTTCTAAGCATTTTCCTATAAATAGGGTGCTTAGGTTAGAATTGAAAATCACACCAGAAACACAAGTTTCTCTCTATTTCTCTCTCTATATCGAGCGTATTCTTGTGAGTATTTGATACTTTGAGTGTTGCTATACGGTGCAAGTTTCCTTCAGCATTATATCTAGTATTCCAGTCAGAAGTACCGTCTTTCCGAGGTAAGGGATGTTACTTCTTCTTAAATGATATTATTTTCTTCAATATCATTATGCCGAAGTATTGATCTGAACTTTTTATCAAATTTAGAACTTTTCATGTCGGGGTTACTATTCACGAGTTACTATTCACGAGTTACTATTCACCGAAAAATGAAATTTTCTTCTTTTTATACAAAATATCTATTCTGGATACTAGCTTTGATTGTATCCATATTTTGATCATTCTTGAATTTTATTCCACTATGATTATTTATGAGGTATTTTTGGACATGGAATAGCTGAAATACGAATCCTTAATATTTATTATTTTGTTTCACTGGATTCGTTTCCTTTAAAATATTTTTCATCATCCTTAGTCCTAAATGATGATATAATTGAATATCTTTGGCCTGTAGTGCAAAGATTAATGATTTCTGATGAATATCTTTGGCCCGTAGTGCAAAGATGAACAGATGTTTAGATGAACATGACCAACTGGTGAATATCTTTGGCCTGTAGTGCGAGGATGAATATTGATTGATGTTACAGGGGTAAAATGCTGATGATGAACTTTTAAATTCATAGATAATAGTAGATTTCATTCTCTACGTAACTCTTCTATGAATTATTATTTTCCGCTGTGAATATGGATTTAAAACTTGTTGTCTATTGTATTCTATTAGATTTTTTCCTGTTGAAGACTAACGATAATTTGTTTTATATTATCTTAGTCATTATGTTCTTTACTGGGCTAGTTGAGCTCACCCTTTTCCTTGTTGTTTCATTTTCTTCTCAGGAGGCGAGAATGTAGCAAGTACTAGTCGGGGTATGGAATGAAGGTTCTAGGAAGTTGTTTTAGTAGTCCTCACTATTTTTTTTTGTAAAATATTGTACCAATAATTGTAATGAGGACTTATTTGAGTGTGGATATTGTCTAGATGACAATATTTGTATTTACACTCACAGTTTTTATGTTGTATTAATAAAGTTGTAGTTGTTTCTGTACCATGTTATTGACGACTCAGAATGGGTGTTGTATACCTGTTTTGGGGGCGTCACATTTCTATTACATTATAAGATCAACCTAACATGCTTGATCTTTCTATATTTATAGTCCTTGTACATCATTTCTTTTTAAGGACTTTACAAAGCTGTTTTGCTTATGTAGGATCAACCTAACACATATGATCAATTCATTCTAAGTCCTTGTACATATATTTCTATTATCTATCAAAGGACTTTACATCTTTTCTTAATGCAAGCATACTTGCATATTCATTCATATATATCATAATCAAATCATATGTAAATAGGAATAATATTTACATGCTTATTCTTGACAATCTCCCCCTATTTGATTATGACAAAAATAATAAGTGCATAACCATGTTATGAATGAATCTTATATACAGTGAGTAACTGTATTTCTAAAACAGATAATCATGAATGTCATTTATAAATAATATGGAATTTAATACACTATGACATTTTATATCCTGGATCCAGAACATACCTAAATAGTTAGAGATGTACCTCTTTGGCTCCATGTATGTTTCCAAGATGTCTGTTGATCAGCTATTCATCTGTTTGACCTTCTTGCTCCTGCTCCCCCTGGGATGATGACTTTCTGTCTTTGCTTTGCTCCCCTTCAGACTCATGATCTTCTTTCTTAACATGCTCCCCCTCAGACTCTGCAATCATATGATCATCATCTTTTGGCTCCCCCTCAGAAGATGATACTGCTTCTGCAGCTGCTGTTTTTTTCTTTGCTTTTCTCTTAGCCTTCTTGTCTTCATTCCTTCTGCTCTCCTTGTTCTTCCTTGAATACCTCTTACTAAGCCTCTTTCTATGCCTCTTTTTCTCCCCATTTTTGTCATTAATCACTTGAGAGAGCTGCTCCATGTTGGACATAAGCTGCTCCATCAGGTAAGAAGAGTTACCAACTTCTATCTTGAGTTCTTGTTGGCTCAACTCAAGTTGCATAGAGAAAGACTGATTCAAGTTGTCAATCTTGTCAGAGAGGACTTGGATCTGCTCTTCATTGGCCTTCTGTGCTCGTAGAGCTTCTGCTTTCTGATCATTTATGGCCTTCAGATAGATGTGATCTCTCTCTTTGAGTTTGAGAGATACATCAGCCATAGTAGTTTATAGTCTGTCTTGAACTAAGTTATTTTCTACTGCTGTCAACATCTTTGACTCCTCATTGATTATAGATATCTTCTTAGTCATCTCAACAGAGTTTTTCAATAGTTCCTGCTCTATAGGTATTTGAGCTTCTAGTTGGGCAGCCTCTTGATGAACAATAGATTGAACTCTACGATATTCATCCTTGGATAGACTTTCGAAAGCATTGAGAATCTGAGATATCGTTGAGTATCAATCGCTGTTGGAGAATGAGGGAATGTCAGATAGCAGTGTTTGGGCTGACGGTTATTTCAGACTTGATCAATATCAGTGGTAGAGTGAACAGACTCTACGATTGTCTCCTTGGTCATGATGCTTCTTCCTTCAGAGTCCACTCTACGATCATAAGGGATATAGAGGTTGCCAGCATGTCTGTAGACTTTGTAATGGGGCTGGTCTTTGATCATCATTGTTGTAAAACTCTTCACCCTTGGGAAGTTCTGTGCTACCAGCTCCATACTTGGAAACTAAGAGTAGCACCAGCTGAAGTAGCTTCCATTTCTTTCAGTATGTGCCTTTAACCAAGGCATCCATTGGAAGAACCATCTCATCAACAGATTAACATGATTGTAGAGGATTGTCTTGCAGTCTAGCTCCATGTTGTTCCAGTTTTTGAACACATCATGTGCAGTCATCCTTATAACCTTGAACTGTTCATTTCCATATTTTACCCATCTTTCTGCTGGGAGTTCTTTTGTATGGTCAAAAACTTCCACCACTATTCTTCTACTGATTCTTGCTGGAGAGAGGACAAGATAGTCTTTTGGTTCCACTGATTCCTGATGTGCAGAATCAGAATCTTTCTCCATTTCATCTCTTTCGGAGCCTGAAGCATTCTAACCAGATTCATCAGTGAATCATTCTTGTTGGTCTTTATTACCAGACTCTTCTTCAGTAATGTCTTTTGGTTCCTCTGATTCCTGATGTGCAAAATCAGAATCTTTCTCCATTTCTTCTTTTTCGGAGCCTGAAGCATTCTGACCAGATTCATCAGTGAATCCTTCTTGTTGGTCTTTGTTACCAGACTCTTCTTCAGCAATGTCTTCTGGTTCAGACGTATTTTTATGAGGTTCAGCCTTGTTAGGGGCAGGTCCTTCTTCCTCGGACTCATAATCTTTTGAGCCAACATGTGGGCTTGCAGGAGTAGGTGCAGAGGGAGATGCAGCTTTGTCATCTTGCAGCCTTTCTTCATTTTTCGAGTGAATACTCTGAGAGTTAACCATTGGACATGTGCATTCTTTTTCATCATTAGAATCTGCATTATCTTCCATGAATCCAGCTTCATCTTCATTGCTGGATTCGTTCTTTGTGGACACATTGATGGGGCTTTTAGTTTCCATTTCTTCCTCTGACTCTATGTTCTCCTTTTCGTCAGACGTACTTTCTTGGGAAACTGGGGCTTGCTTGTCTACCTCCTTAGCTTTCTTCCTTAATGGTCCTTGAAGCAATCTGTTACTTCTCATCTTTGTGGTCTCTGCAGTTGAGACCTTTTCTTCTTCATCCTTGTCCTCAGTTGATAGACTTCTTGTTGGAACCTCAGTTTTCTTCATACTTTTGGATTTCTTTCTGGCTGGTGTGGTTGCTCCTGGTACAGAGTCACCAGACTCAGAGCTTTCTACCTCTTTTGCCTTCCTCTTCTTTGCAGAGTTCTTTCTACTGCTCCCTGTTGTTGTCAACCTCCTGTTTTCCTTTGGGTTCTTCTTTCAGTTCACAAATAGTTTTGGAGACATTACTTTGTGAATATTCAAAGGCTCTCCTTCATTATTCTTGATTTTGCTTCCCAATTTCTTCTTTAGCACTATACTCAACAGTCTTCCATGAAACACCTTTGTCAGGGGTTTTTCTGTAGACTTCTTCAACTCAGCCTTTTCTACCCATTTGGAAATCTGATCAAACAGGATAACTCCAAGGTTGATTCGTTTCTTCAGAACTATAGCAGACATGATTTTCAACTGTTGATCAAGCACCGTGTCGTGTACAGTGTCCTTGCATAGTATACATTTGCCCACTATCTCAACAAGAAACTCGAATTCTTCCGAAAACTCATTTTTCTTCATGTCCTTCAGATTAGGGTTTCTTTGGTACCGCATTAGCCTCTTGCCTTCTTCAATGTCGACTTCATCCAGGTTTATCAGACCTTGGTTGGGAAACCCTAGGCATTGATTGATGTCTGATGCTCTTATTTTCAGACTTGATCCTTTCACCTTCGTGGTCAGAAGCCCAGAATTTATTGAAGCATTTGAGTAGAACTGCTTCACTAGCTCTATATAAACTGGAATGTCAGCCTCCAAACACTCAGAGAACCCAACCTTCTTTACGAGCTCAAGTATCTCCTTGAACTTTGTTTCTGATTCTTCGAACTTTTTGAAGCCAAGTTGGATTCCTGTTATAACTCGTCATTCTACCATTTGAATAGTTCAGATATATGGGTATATGATCAAGGGAGTTTTCTGAGAGATAGTTGAATGTGATTTGGGCTAAGTTTTGGAGGATTAATGGGTTTAGACTTTGAAGAGGATTCTTAGGGTTTAAAAATGGGAGGGAGAAAGGTTCGATGGTTTCTGATAACTGTTTGCAGATTTTGAATTTGTCTTTATGGCAGTTCCTTTTAACTCTGCATAATCAGTGATGTGTTAACCAACAATTGGTTGCACGAAGCCCAGTAATGAGCTGTAACTTCCCCATTAACTCTTCAGTTTAATGTCTCTTTTCAAAACAAATAGGCGTCAATGACGTGGATTGACCGTTATCCGTTTTGGTTCGTAGAGTAGCGTGGTAAGGCAGCTATGGACTCTACGTTTTCCTTTATTGACTTAATGATCAACTTTTGAGAGACGCTTCATTGGATGGTTTTGACATTTCTCTTCTTATTTGAATGGTTGAGCAATTGTCTAGTTCTTTCGAGCTTCTCATGAGCTAGATTATCCTTTGGTAGGACTGCGATCGTCGAGTCTACTTCTATGATCGCTAAGGTTGCACTACGATTGTTGAAGTTGCATCATGATCGTTGAGTTCTCTTCAAACTCTACTCTACGATCGTTGGCTGTCTTGGTCCTTGAGATGAACTTGATCAAGCAATCCTTCTGGGTTAAGGTAGCTCAAGAAGGGCCAACCTCTTAGAGTGAGCTAAGGGTCAGGTTTGTTGTGACGACCCCAAAATAGGTCCATTCCACCCAATCCATTCTGAATCGCCAAATACATGGTACAGAAACAACTACAACTTTATTAATACATTTGTCGTGCAAAATACGACAACATATATACTGTGAGTTTAAATACAAATATTGTCATCTAGACAATATCCACACTCAAAAAAGTCCTCATTATTGATACACTATTTTACAAAATAGTGAGGACTACTAAAACAACTGTCTTGAACCATCACTCCACACCCCAATTAGTTCCCGCTATATTCTCGCCTCCTGAGAAGAAAAATGGAACAAAAAGGAAAGGGTGAGCTCAACTAGCCCAGTAAAGAACATTATGACTAAGATAATACAGAACAAATTATCGTTAGTCTTCAACAGGGAAAAATCTAATAGAATACAATAGACAACAAGTTTTAAATCAATATTCGCAGCGGAAAATAATAATTCATAGAAGAGTTACGTAGAGAATGAAATCTACTATTATCTATGAATTTAAAAGTCCATCATCAACATTTTATCCCTGTAACATCAATCAATAATCATCTTTGCACTACAAGCTAAAGATATTCATCAGTTGGTCATGTTCATCTCAACACCTGTTCATCTTTGCACTACGGGCCAAAGATATAAATCAATCGGTCATATTCATCTCAACACCTGTTCATCTTTGCACTACAGCCAAAGATATTCATCTAGAAATCATTCATTTAAGACTGAATATGATGAAAAATATTTTAAAAAAAACGAATCCAGTGAAGCAAAAGAACAAATATTAAGGATTCGTACTTTAAACAATTCCCATTCAAAAATACTTCATAAATAACCAGAGTGGGGTAAAATTCAAGAATGATCAAAATATGGATACAATCAAAGCTAGTATCCAGAATAGATATTTTAGACAAAAAGAAGAAATTTTATTTTTCGGTGAATAGTGCCGTATTCGTGAATAGTGTCGTATACGTGAATAGTAACTCCGACACTAAAAGATAGAAATTTCACAAAAAACATCATCATGCTTCGTGAATAGTACTCGTAAATAGTAACTCGTGAATAGTAACTCATGAATAGTAACCCCGACGTGAAAAAGTTCCAAATTTGATAAAAAGTTCCAACAAATATTTTGGCATAATGATATTGAAGAAATAATATCATTTTCGAATAAAATAACATCCCTTACCTCGAAAGAATAGTACTTATGGCTGGACTACCGGATATAGTGCTGAAAAAAACTTGCACCGTATAGCAATACTGTAAGACCCCAACTTTTATAAATAAAGATGAATTTTCTATAAATATCATTTTTGAATATTATGGAGTTAATTTGATATAATGTTATAGTTGTTGATAATATTTATAAATTTTACAAAGTACGCAAGTTGTTATATAATATTCGATTGGTCGGGGAATATTCGTTTTAACAGGGAATATTCGTACAACGACACAATCATTGGTGGACCCCACAACGGAATTATTGTCGGATTGAGAAAACGACAAAAATATTTTATTAAAAATAACGGCGAAAGTTTTACCATTGTTACTGTTGAACTACTCGGTAGTAAAAGTACAGTAATACGTGTGGTTGCATAGTAACACACGGTATTGATTATTAATGCTTATGTGAGAAGTCACTCAGTTTGATTCAATTATTGTCAGTTAATAATATGAATTATTTAGCGATAATGACGTTTTGTTTTATTCGTATTATTAACGTAATAAAACAGAAACATCTTTTTATATAAAACAAAATACTTTATTAAAGTTATTCTATAAATAGAATATATTATATTTTATTTAAAAGATTTTTCTTTAAATATGGACCGTCAGATTAAAGTAATCAATCTGGACCGTTCATGGATTAGTTACTATGCATTCTATTTTTCTATAAATAGCAGCTCATTCCTTCATTATTTCTTACGAATTCACTGAACTCTAGAGAGAGAAACTATAGAGAGAAACTATAGAGAGAGAGAAGAAGAGTATTCTGCTACTTAACTACTTCCTTATTTCAGCTATTCTTTAAAACGGTAAGGGGTGTTATTCTTTCTTATTCATGAAGAGAACTATTGTTATTCCATTTCTTATTATTCTGTTGGAATAACCTGTATACGCGGTCTACCCTATACTTGGTGACATTCTTCTATTATTCTGTTGGAACATCCTGTCTGTGTGTTTTACACCTGACCTGATTCCGTTTTTATTATTATTCTGTTGGAACATCCTGTCTGTGTGTTTTACACCGGACCTGGTTCCGTTTTTATTATTATTCTGTTGGAACATCCTGTCTGTGTGTTTTACACCGGACCTGGTTCTGTCTTGTTATTATTCTGTTGGAACATCCTGTCTGTGTGTTTTACACCGGACCTGGTTCTGTCTTGTTATTATTCTGTTGGAACATCCTGTCTGTGTGTTTTACATCGGACCTGGTTCCATTATTTATTATTCTGTCGGAATATCTTGTCTGTGCATTTACGCCGGACCTGGTTCCATTATTTATTATTCTGTTGGAATAACCTGTCTGTGCGGTCTATCGCATGCCGGGTGATTTCTTTTGTTATTCCATTATTTATTATACTTCGTTGGTTAAGTTTTGGCTTCTATACTCCATGAAATTTGTGGAATATCCTTGATAATTGCGGTTCATCCAGTATCTTTTCATGAAAATATTCTTCTAAGTATTCTTGAATTTTACTCCACAAAATAGTATCATGTTGACAATTTGGACATTGTTAATTCTTGGATAAATTAATTCTTGAACTTGTTTTATTGAATTCTTATATCATTGTCATCATCCTCATGTTTATAAAATGTTGAAAGTCATCTGTGGCCTGTAGTGCATAGATGGACTTGGTATGATTATGACCAGGGATTATTCGGTATAATCATGACCGTAATATTACAAATGATGTGGTAAAAGTCCTCATTGGCCCGTAGTGCATTGATGGACAGTTGTTGGCATGATCATGACCATTAATGAATACATGAATATCCTTGGCCGTAGTGCAGGGGTGATTCAATGATGTGGATTATTTTATTAAGCTGAGTCCCAGCGATAACAGTGTTGAAAGACCTTTTAAATCATAAAAGATAGTAGAGTTTATTTTCTACTTGACTCTTTTAATGGATTGCTTGTTCCGCTGCAGTTAAACTTGATGTATATTATATTTTATCAGTTTAACATTGTTGAAGGCTAATGATAATTTATTCTGCATTATCTTAGTCATAATATTTCTTACTGGGCTAGTTGAGCTCACCCTTTCTTTCACTGTTCTCTTCAGGAAATGAGAACGTAGCTGGGGCAAGTCGGGAAAAGGAGTGATGGTTCGAATGATAGTATTAGTTAGTAGTCCTCACTATTCTATGTAATAGTGTGTTAATAAATGTAATGAGGACTCCTTTTGAGTATGAATACTCTCTAGAAGATAATATTTGTATTCAAACTCATAGTTTATGTTTTGTCGTATTGTACACGACAGTTGTATTAGTAAGTTGTATTTGTATTCTGTACTATGTATCTGACGACCCAAGATGGGTGATGTATACCTATTTTTTGGGGCGTCACAGTTGGTATCAGAGCTTAGGGATATGATCCCTGGCTAAGATGTGAGAATAGAACTAGGAGGGGAGAGACGGGGAATTCCTTCGCTAATATGACCTACGTAAGTTTATTTGCATGGTATTTAATTGGTCGGTCATAATATAAGGATAATATATGACATATCAATTAACTTTTATTTTGTGGCAGTATCTGAAAATGGCATATGAGAATGTTGAGAATAGCAATGGAGCACAGGCGACTGTTGATTCACCACATATTAATAATCAGGATAATGTGCATCAGGAAGGTGACAATCCTCATACAAACAACAACACTGACCAGATGATGAATGATGGAATGTTCAGAAACTTTATGCAGTTCATGCAACAGCAGGCGAGAGCGGCTCCTGTCCAAAATATAGGTGAAAACACTGAAAACTCTCGGACGGTCACCGCTAAACAGTTCAAGGAGCTGGGACCACCAGAATTTAAGGGAGAGCCAAAACCACTTATAGCGAAAACATGGATAAAGCAGATTACCAAGATATTTGATGTCTTGGGATGCTCCGAGGAGCAAAAGGTTACTTTTACAACCTTTATGTTGCGAGGAGAGGCAGATTACTGGTGGGAATCGATTAAACGTACTCAACCTGCCGCACTGAAGATGTCTTGGGAGAAGTTCCAAGAGCTGTTCAATGACAAATACTTTCCCGAAAGTGTTCGTCACATGAAGGAGGTGGAGTTCATCAAATTGGAGCAGAATAATATGACCGTGTCGCAGTATGAGGCTAAATTTGCTGAGTTATCCCGGTTTGCGTCCCACTTGGTGGATAATGAAGAGCGAATGACGCGAATATTTTTGCGAGGTTTGAAACCCGAGATACATCAACATCTTATTTCTCATAAACTGTGTTTGTATTCAGATGTTGTGAATAGGGCTCAGTTAGTGGAGCGCGATAACGAGTCAACGCAACCAAAAGAGAGCAGTCGGCAAAATGATAATACCAGTGAGAGCAGTCATCAAAGCGGTGACAACAAGCGTGGAGGGAATCAACAGGCCAGAAATGGCAACCACTTCGGTGGTAATCAGGGTCAAAACAATAAGAATGGTTATTTCAAGAAGAGGAGATTCAACAATGATGGAAAGACGTCAGCACCAACACCCGTTGTTAAGGAAGGAGAACGACCACCTATCATATGTTTTAAATGCGGAGGGGAGGGGCACATCAGTCCAAACTGCGCGATTCCGTCTAAAGCATGTTATAATTGTGGAAGAGAAGGTCATTTAGCTCGATTTTATCGTTTACCAAAAACAAGTTCAGCCAAGATGGAGACACCAAAGGCCGTCCCAAAAAAGTCAAAATCGGTAGTGCAAGGGAGAGCGTTTGTTGTGACCTCCCAAAAAGCAAGGAACCCGAATGAGGTCATCACGGGTAAGCTTATCATAAACTCTAACGAAGTCTATACTTTATTTGATACCGGTTCTACCCATTCTTTTATTTCTCCTACTTGCGCTCATCGATTAAATTTGATTCCGGAGAAATTAGACTTTGACTTATCTGTTGAAACTCCATTGGGAGAAACCTTCATTACATCCACGATTTATAAGTCTTGTTTGGTTCAAGTTGGTACCCACACATTACCTGTCGATCTGATTTCATTAAAAATACTTGCATTTGACGTGATTCTAGGGATTGATTGGTTAACTACTCATCATGCAAAAATTGATTATTTTCGTAAGGTTGTTAGCTTTCATATTCCTAATCGACCTATTATGCGAATTCAAGCAACCAAACCATTAAAATCAATCGCTGTCATCTCAAGCCATAAAGCTATTCGTTTATTGAAAAACGGATGTCAAGCTTTCTTAGCTCATGTCACGGATCTAAACAAAAATACGTCAGTTTTGAATGATATTTCTATTGTTAATAAATTCCCTGACGTATTCCCTGAAGAACTTCCTGGCCTACCCCCAGAGCGTGAAATTGAATTTTGTATCGACCTTGAACCCGGTACAAAACCCATTTTCAAAGTCCCATATCGAATGGCTCCTATTGAACTTCAGGAGTTAAAGATCCAACTGCAGGAATTGTTAGACATTGGCTTTATTCGTCCTAGTACTTCTCCTTGGGGTGCTCCTGTGCTATTCGTGAAGAAGAAAGATGGAAGTATGCGACTTTGTATTGATTATCGGGAGTTGAATCATGTCACCATCAAAAATAGGTACCCATTGCCACGTATTGATGACCTATTTGACCAGTTGCAAGGAGCACAATTCTTTTCAAAGATCGATCTTCGTTCTGGATATCATCAGCTGAAGGTTAGAACTGAGGATATTCCAAAGACGGCTTTCAGAACTCGGTACGGGCATTATGAATTCCTAGTCATGTCCTTTGGATTGACTAATGCTCCTGCTGCCTTCATGGATATGATGAACCGGGTATTCAAGGAATATTTGGATCACATTGTGGTCGTCTTTATTGATGACATCCTTATTTATTTCAAAAGTCGTGAAGATCATGAGCAACACTTGAGGCTGGTACTCCAAAAGCTTCGTGAATACAAGCTTTATGCCAAGTTGAAGAAATGCGAGTTCTGGTTGGAGGAGGTAGCATTTCTTGGGCACGTAGTATCAAGTCGTGGAATATCGGTTGACCCGGTAAAGATTGAAGCTATTCAAAGCTGGGAGCAACCTAAATTAGTGTGTAAGACCCCGAATTTTATGAAATAAAAGTATTCAATTTTTCTTATAATTACTATTCAGTAAATGGTTAAATTGATAAAAGTTTAAAGTTATGGGTGAAATATGAATTTTTTTCAAAATAAGCAAGTGGTTATAAAATAATCATTGTTGTCGGGGAATATTCGTTTGGTCGTGGAATATTCTTTCTGTCGGGGAATATTCGTACGACGGCGCAGCTATTTGTAGGCCCCATAATGAATAACTGTCGGGTGAAGGAAAACGACAAATTTGAGTTTTTACAAATAACGGCGTAGTTGTTACCGTTAACACTGTTGGAATACCCGGTGGTTAAAATACAGTAATACGCGTTATTGCACAGTAGCACACGGTATTGCATAGTATTTTTGAAATTATTGATTCTTACGTAAGAAGGCACTACTCAATAATTGTTACAGTAGTTACTGTTCAATATTTTATTTTATTGATTCAATAATTGTTGCGTTGATATTTTATATTATTGTTGTTTCAATAATTGTTGCTGCACAGTATTTTTCTTTATCAGATCAATAATTCATATTATTTGAATAATATTATTAGATAACATTATTGTCAATGTCTAGAAAGTTCTGTCTAAGGAGAGGTTTGGTCATCTAATTGCGCGCCAGTAAGGAGAAATCCTTATTGGAAAGCCCCCTCTTTCCTGGGAACGGCCTGGTTGTCATAAATGTGATTCTGTAATATTATTTGTGAATAATTAATTATTGATTCATATGATAAGAAAATATTTATTTTATGTGGATATAAATGAGGGATATATTTTTGTGGTTAAAAAATGAAGGAGTTAATGTTGAGATTTTTATCCGTATTTTTGTCGGAATGGAGGTATTAAAAAATTAGGGTTTTTGAGATATTTTGCGGGGGTTATAATTTTTAATCCGACCGTTGGATCGTGGTAATATTTGGATATGTTATACATATATAAGTTGAGTATATGTCTACAAATTTTGAACCGTTAAAAATGAACGTATGATTTATTATGAATTTTACGAGATGACTGGTTCAGAAATTGTTGAATTTTCGGAGTTTATCATTTTGGTGGAAAATTCTAGAATTGGTGGGCCCCACTTGTGGTTGGTGAAGAAATGTGCTGAATTATATTTCAAATGTGGTGGGTGGGAATAGTAGCAGGTAAAGCCATCAGGTTGCAGGTCAAACCTACCAAAATTTTCCTATAAATAGAGGGCTAAGTTAGAATTGAAAATCACACCAGAAACATAAGCTTTCTCTCTTTCTCTCTCTATATTATGAAGCATATTTTGTGAGTTTTTAGATACTTGGTGAGTTGCTATTCATCAGTGCAAGTTTTCTTCAGCATCATATCCGATATCCAGTCAGAAGTACTGCTCTTTTGAGGTAAGGGATAGTAAGGGATTGTAAGGGATAGTAAGGGATAGTAAGAGATTTTAAGGGTTGTTATGATTTTCAGTTTCGTAATTTTTCTGATCTTCAAAAATTATGGAAAAATTTAAAATGATATTTTGATGAGTTTTATTGATTGTGTCCAAAAATGGTGATTTTTGGATGTATAGATTAAGAGTTATGAATTTTACGGGAAAAGACTATTTTAAAAGTAACCGCTTATAATTCCTTGTGGTTAACTCCAAAATTGATGAAATTTTTGTTGGGAGTACATGTGTATGATAGAAGTATACTCTGTGAATTTCAGAATTTTTAGACAAAAGTACAATTTTTGATAAATGTCTAAATATTCGGCTATTTTGGCCATATGAAAAATAGTAAATGACTATTAAAAATTCTGAGAAAAATATATGTTCACTATGGGACTATATTATGCTAAATCTCAGAAAAGAAATATTTTTGGAACTGATTTGGTATTTTTCATGAAAATGATCTAGTTATGAGTAAATGAATTAAATATGTTTTGTGAAGAAAGAAAATTAGAAAATAGGATTTTATGGCTTGAGAATCCTATATGAGGTATATGCAGATTTTTGATGAGAGTTTTGGTTATTGATGATGAAATTATAAGAGTTGGCATTTTATGATGATTAAATGCATTAATTAGTAAAGTGTAAACAATTAAAATAAATTGTTTATAAATTTAAGTAATGTTATTATTTCAATATCATTATACCGAAATATTGGTATGAATTTTATTGTAGAATTTCTATCTTTTGTGTCGGGGTTACTATTCATGAGTTACGAATATTACTCTTGAGATTAAAACTATATGTTGATCATATTTTTTTTTATCATCATATATAACATTTTTATAACCCTGATGTTGAAATTCTCTTTCACTGGAGTGTAAAGATGGGTAGATTATTGGTATGATCATGACTAGGGTTCTCTTTGGCCTGTAGTGCAAAGTTGAATTGTGACTGGTATGATCATGACCATTGAATTTATAATTGAATATCTTAAGCTTAAGTGCAAAGGTGAATTGATCAACATGGTTATAATTATTGTTTATATAAATTCTGAAATGATTATATATTTCTTTGAGATATGAATATATTTGGCCTGTAGTGCAAATATGAATTGTTGATGAATATCTTTGGCATGTAGTGCAAAGATAGCCTGTTGATGAATATCTTTGGCCTGTAGTGCAAAGATGAACTGTTGTTGAATATCTTTGGCCCGTAGTGCAAAGATGGTTTGTTGATGAATATCTTTGGCCCGTAGTGCAAAGATGGATTTGTTAGTATGATTATAAACAAGAATTGTGATTTGGTATAACCATGATCTTTGATGTTTCAGGTAAAGACAGGTGATGAAAATATTCTTCGTCCTAGGTGCGAAGAAAAATTTATAGTCACAATTATGATTATGAGTTATTCATATGATTGTGGAAAGGAACTGTTGAGTGATGTTACAGGGATAAAATATTGTTGGTGGATTTTTAACATGGAGAAGATAATAGACTTTATGGTCTATTTGGCTCTTCTAATGGATTGCTCGTTCCGCTGCAACTATGGTTGAAAATTTTTATCATCTACCATATGTTCTAAATCTCTGATTTATTATTGATGAAGACTATTGATAATTTATTTATCTTTAGTCATGATATTCTTTACTGGGCTAGTTGTGCTCACCCTTCTGTTCACAATTCCTTTCAGGTAATAAGAGTGTAGCTGGGTCGAGCGGGGGTAACAAGGGAATAGAACGGTGGTTATCATTTAGTAGTTATATTTGGTGAAGAAACCCAACGTTGGAAGGGTGTTTTGTCACTATCATACAAGATGTCTAATGACATACAACCTCGTGTCATCATAAGACAGGGATGTGCTCATCCACTTGCTGAGTATATATACGAGCACTACCTATATAATCTTGGTGTTTGTTTAAAGTATAATTCTCAATTAGAGACAGTGGAGATAATGATAAGTCAAGAGAAGACTCACCATTGGGAAGAATATGATAGTAATCTTCTCGTTTTTCTTTGGGGTCTATTGGGTCAACCAAGGATAATTCTGTGGCCATATGATATCTATCATAACCCAGACGCGTGGCCTCCCATGTACGAAGGTTTCCTTGAGCACTTTCCAAAGATTCTAATTTCTAAAACAATTTTTGACTATACCTTTATGTAAGGTGTCATTGTGAGGTGATGTCCACGGTTGGAACATGAGTCACATTTGGTATATATTTGTATCCAAACTCACAGCATATGTGTTGTTGTATTTTGCACGACAATTGTTGTAATAAAGTTACAGTTGTTTTCTGTACCATGTATTTGGCGACTCAGAATAGGTTGGATGGAATGGACCTATTTTGGGGTCGTTACATAGTGACCGAAGTACGTAGCTTTCTTGGTTTAGCTGATTATTATCGGAGATTCGTGGAAGGATTTTCTCGAATCGCTACTCCATTAACTCAGCTGACTCAGAAAGATACAAAGTTTGGTTGGAGCAAAGAATGTGAGAAGAGTTTTCAAGAACTCAAGAGGAGACTCATTTCAGCACCTGTTCTAACAATACCATCTGGCTCGGAGGGATTTGTCATCTACAGTGATGCTTCGAGCAAAGGGTTGGGATGCGTTCTCATGCAACATGGAAAAGTCATAGCCTATGCATCAAGACAACTCAAAGAATATGAGAGGAATTATCCTACTCATGATCTAGAGTTGGCAGCTGTTGTCTTTGCACTTAAAATTTGGAGGCATTACTTGTATGGGGAGAAGGTGGAGATCTTTACGGATCATAAAAGCCTTAAATATTTCTTCACTCAAAAGGAACTCAACATGCGACAACGACGTTGGCTTGAACTGTTGAAAGATTATGATCATACCATTCAATACCATCCTGGAAAAGCGAACGTGGTAGCTGACGCATTGAGTAGAAGATCATATACAAGTACGAGTGCGATATTGTCAATACAAAGGCCCATTTTGTGTGATTTGCAAAGGATGGAGATAGAGTTAAATACTCCAGGGACCCATATGATGATGGCGAATATACGAGTAAAACCGACTTTAATCGATAAAGTTAAAGCTGCTCAAGCTACAGACCTGGAGCTGATGCGTATGAGGAAGAAAGTGCAAGAAGGTGCTATGCCGGAAGCAAAAATCGATGAAGAAGGAATACTTCGAGTCAACTCCAGACTTTGTGTTCCTAACAACTCTGATTTAAAGTATGAAATCATGATGGAGGCGCACAACACACCGTTTGCAATCCATCTTGGAAGTACCAAAATGTATCATGATCTTCGTCATACATTTTGGTAGAGCAATATAAAGAGAGAGATAGCGCTGTTTATCTCAAGGTGTCTAACTTGTCAACGAGTCAAAGCGGAGCATCAAGTACCAAAAGGTCCATTGTAACCACTTAAAATTCCAGAATGAAAGTGGGAGCACATTACCATGGATTTCGTTACCGGTCTTCCTAGGGTTTCTCAAGGTATTGATGCGATTTGGGTCATTATTGATAGATTGACCAAGTCTGCTCATTTCTTATCGATACGAGAAACTTATACACTTGAACGTCTTGCTCGTATGTACATAAACGAGATTGTAAGACTGCATGGTATGCCAGTATCCATAGTTTCTGACCGAGACCCAAGATTCACTTCACGATTTTGGGTTAGTTTACAAAAAGCTATGGGCACAGATTTTTACCACCAAGTATGTCTCGTGTTCATAACGTTTTTCACATATCCATGTTACGCAAATATGTGGAAGACCCGAACCACATTATTGAGTTAGAACTGGACGAAATAGCGGAGGATTTGACGTATGAAGAAGTTCCTGTTCAAATCTTGAATAAGAAGGAACATATTCTACGCTCCAAGGTTATACCTCAAGTCAAAGTTTTGTGGAGAAACCACGATGTTGAGGAAATGACTTGGGAGTTAGAATCTGAAATGAAATCAAGGTATCCTTACCTCTTCAACATACCAGGTACGTACCCTAATTTCGAGGGCGAAATTTCATAAGAAGGGGAGGTTGTAAGACCCCAACTTTTATAAATAAAGATGAATTTTCTATAAATATCATTTTTGAATATTATGGAGTTAATTTGATATAATGTTATAGTTGTGGGTAATATTTATAAATTTTACAAAGTACGCAAGTTATTATATAATATTCGATTGGTCGGAGAATATTCGTTTTAACAGGAAATATTCGTACAACGACACAATCATTGGTGGACCCCACAACGGAATTATTGTCGGATTGAGAAAACGACAAAAATATTTTATTAAAAATAACGGCGGAAGTTTTACCATTGTTACTGTTGAACTACTCGGTAGTAAAAGTACAGTAATACGTGTGGTTGCATAGTAACACACGGTATTGATTATTAATGCTTATGTGAGAAGTCACTCAGTTTGATTCAATTATTGTCAGTTAATAATATGAATTATTTAGCGATAATGACGTTTTGTTTTATTCGTATTATTAACGTAATAAAACAGAAACATCTTTTTATATAAAACAAAATACTTTATTAAAGTTATTCTATAAATAGAATATATTATATTTTATTTAAAAGATTTTTCTTTAAATATGGACCGTCAGATTAAAGTAATCAATCTGGACCGTTCATGGATTAGTTACTATGCATTCTATTTTTCTATAAATAGCAGCTCATTCCTTCATTATTTCTTACGAATTCACTGAACTCTAGAGAGAGAAACTATAGAGAGAAACTATAGAGAGAGAGAAGAAGAGTATTCTGCTACTTAACTACTTCCTTATTTCAGCTATTCTTTAAAACGGTAAGGGGTGTTATTCTTTCTTATTCATGAAGAGAACTATTGTTATTCCATTTCTTATTATTCTGTTGGAATAACCTGTATACGCGGTCTACCCTATACTTGGTGACATTCTTCTATTATTCTGTTGGAACATCCTGTCTGTGTGTTTTACACCTGACCTGGTTCCGTTTTTATTATTATTCTGTTGGAACATCCTGTCTGTGTGTTTTACACCGGACCTGGTTCCGTTTTTATTATTATTCTGTTGGAACATCCTGTCTGTATGTTTTACACCGGACCTGGTTCTGTCTTGTTATTATTCTGTTGGAACATCCTGTCTGTGTGTTTTACACCGGACCTGGTTCTGTCTTGTTATTATTCTGTTGGAACATCCTGTCTGTGTGTTTTACATCGGACCTGGTTCCATTATTTATTATTCTGTCGGAATATCTTGTCTGTGCGTTTACGCCGGACCTGGTTCCATTATTTATTATTCTGTTGGAATAACCTGTCTGTGCAGTCTATCGCATGCCGAGTGATTTCTTTTGTTATTCCATTATTTATTATACTTCGTTGGTTAAGTTTTGACTTCTATACTCCATGAAATTTGTGGAATATCCTTGATAATTGCGGTTCATCCAGTATCTTTTCATGAAAATATTCTTCTAAGTATTCTTGAATTTTACTCCACAAAATAGTATCATGTTGACAATTTGGACATTGTTAATTCTTGGATAAATTAATTCTTGAACTTGTTTTATTGAATTCTTATATCATTGTCATCATCCTCATGTTTATAAAATGTTGAAAGTCATCTGTGGCCTGTAGTGCATAGATGGACTTGGTATGATTATGACCAGGGATTATTCGGTATAATCATGACCGTAATATTACAAATGATGTGGTAAAAGTCCTCATTGGCCCGTAGTGCATTGATGGACAGTTGTTGGCATGATCATGACCATTAATGAATACATGAATATCCTTGGCCGTAGTGCAGGGGTGATTCAATGATGTGGATTATTTTATTAAGCTGAGTCCCAGCGATAACAGTGTTGAAAGACCTTTTAAATCATAAAAGATAATAGAGTTTATTTTCTACTTGACTCTTTTAATGGATTGCTTGTTCCGCTGCAGTTAAACTTGATGTATATTATATTTTATCAGTTTAACATTGTTGAAGGCTAATGATAATTTATTCTGCATTATCTTAGTCATAATATTTCTTACTGGGCTAGTTGAGCTCACCCTTTCTTTCACTGTTCTCTTCAGGAAATGAGAACGTAGCTGGGGCAAGTCGGGAAACGGAGTGATGGTTCGAATGATAGTATTAGTTAGTAGTCCTCACTATTCTATGTAATAGTGTGTTAATAAATGTAATGAGGACTCTTTTTGAGTATGAATACTCTCTAGAAGATAATATTTGTATTCAAACTCATAGTTTATGTTTTGTCGTATTGTACACGACAGTTGTATTAGTAAGTTGTATTTGTATTCTGTATTATGTATCTGACGACCCAAGATGGGTGATGTATACCTATTTTTGGGGGCGTCACAAATACTCAGAGTATAAAAATACTCACAAAATACGCTCGATATTATAGAGAGAGAAATAAAGAGAAAACTTCAGTTTCTGGTGTGATTTTCAATTCTAACCTAAACACCCTATTTATAGAAAAATGCTTAGAACACCAAAGCAGAAAATTTAATATAATAATATTATTTTTAAATAAATTCTTACGCACACCTAGCATCTGAATTCAGCCACCTAATCACACGTTAAATGAGTCCCGACAATGAAAAAAACGTTTTTTGTAAAAAAAATATTTAAAACTTTAAAAATTAATTATTTTGGAACTCCGAAACTTCAATAATTCATAATAAATAGCCCTTTTATCAGAAAAATTCAAAACTCGCGAATTTCCATAGGAAATTCCATTATCTACAACTTTGCAGAAGAAAGTGTTTCTAAATTCCAAATAGAAATTGACCGAAATCCATAAACGGACGATTTTACAGTCTATAATAAATTTTTGGTCAAGAATTGTGTCCACCAACACACAAAACATGTGTTAAACATTTAATCCAACAAAAATACTCTTCCTCCTCATTTATTCATATATCCCACATTCATTGTAAAAATATCACCATTAATATATTATTAAAATAATATATTTAAATGAATTATTTTATCAGAAAAAGATAAAATATTAATTTACAACAATTGTCACATTTAAAATTTTTCTCCATCTATATCCACATAATATCAATATTTTCCTCATCATATAAATCAATAATTAATTATTCACAAATAATATTACAGAATCACATTACTGACAACCAGGCAGTTCCCAGGAAAGAGGGGGCTTTCCAATAAGGATCTCTCCTTACTGGCGCGCAATTAGATAACCAAACCTCTCCTTAGACAGAACTTTCTAGACATTGCCAATAATGTTATCTAATAATATTATTCAGATAATATGAATTATTGCTCCGATAATAGAAAATACTGTGTAGTGACAATTATTAAAACAACACTAATATAAAATATCAATGCAGCAATTATTGAATCAATAAAATAAAATACTGAACAGTAATTACTGTAACAATTATTGAGTAATGCCTTCTTACGTAAGAATCAATAATTAGTGCAATACCGTGTGCTACTGTGCAGCAACGCGTATTACTGTGTTTTAACCACCGGATATTCCAACAGTGTTAACGATAACAACTACGCTGTTATTTATAAAAACTCAAATTTGTCATTTTTTTCATCCTGCAGTTATTTTGTTATGGGGCCCACAGATAGCTGCGCCGTCGTACGAATATTCCCCAACAGAAAGAATATTCCACGACCAACGAATATTTCCCGACAACAATGAATATTTTATAACCACTTGCGTATTTTGAAAAAAATTCATATATCACATTTAACTTTAACTTTTTATCAATTTAACCATTTACTGAATCGTAATTATAAGAAAATTGAATACTTTTATTTCATAAAATTCGGGGTCTTACAATCTCCCCTCCTTATAAAATTTCGTCCCCGAAATTTACGTACGTGCCTGGTGTTTCGAAAAGATTAGGATACCTCGCTTTCATTTCTGTTTCTAACTCCCAGGTCATTTTCTCAATAGCATGGTTTCTCCACAAAACTTTAACTTGTGGTATAACCTTCGTGCGTAGGACATGCTCCTTCCTATCCAAGATCTTGACAGGTACCTCTTCGTACGTTAAGTCTTCAACTATCTCGTTCGGTTCTAACTCAATAATGTGGTTTGGGTCGTCCACATATTTACGTAACATCGATACGTGAATAACGTTATGAACACGCGACATACTTAGCGTTAAGGCGAGTCTATAGGCCACAGTTCCTACTCCATCGAGGATTTCAAATAAATCGAAGGCTTGAGCTTTCTTCTCTTCATCGACTCTTACTCCTAGAATAACACATTCTTGCACCTTCTTCTTTATATTCATTAGCTCCAGGTCTGTAGCTTGAGCGACTTTAACGTTATCGATTAAAGTCGATTTTACTCGTATATCATCACATGGGTACCTAGAGTCTTCAACTCTATCTCTATCATTTGTAAGTTATATAAAAATGGGTCTTTGATAATATCGCACTTGTACTCATATACTATATTTTACTCAACACGTCAGCTACCACGTTCGCTTTTCCAGGATGGTATGGTCAGAACATGTACCAAATTGAGTCTCTCCTTGAGTTCTTCGAAGCTCTTCCCACATTCCTTGCTCCATTCGAATTTTTTATCTCTATGAGTCAACTGAGTTAATGGAGTAGCAATTCGAGAAAATCTTTCTACAAAATCTTTGATAATAACTAATTAAGCATAGAAAGTTACGTATTTCGATTACTTACTTAGGTTGCTCTCAACTGTGACTTATATCCCAATCTTGGATAGCACGTCACAATGACACCTATCAATTTACTACCGCACGAATATGGCGTCCCCTACGGAGAGTCTGGCTTCAGTGCATTCCACAAAGAAAGTCACCAGATAAAGGCTCGGGTACAAACTTCTATAGTTAGATTTTTAACTCCTGAAGTTCAATAGGAGCCATTCGATATGAGATTTTAGAAGTGAGTTTTGTACCAGATTCAAATATGATACAAAATTCAATATCACGCGTAGGCCAAGAAATTCTTTAGGAAATACGTCAGGGATTTTACTAACAATAGAAATATCATTCAAATTTGACATATTTTTTTTATTCAAGTCCATGACATGGACTAAGAAAGCTTGACATCCGTTTTTCAATAAACGAATGACTTTACGGCTTGATATGAAAGAGTTTGACTTCAATGGTTTGGTTGCTTGAATTCGAATAACAGGTTGCTTAGGAATATGAAAACTAACAACCTTACAAAAGCAATCAATTTGGCATTATGAGTAGTTAACCAATCAATTCCTAAAATCACATCAAAAATAAGTATCTTTAAAGAGATAAGGTCAACAGGTAATGTGATGGTGCCAACTTGGATCAAACAAGATTTATAAACAGTGGATGTGATGAAAGTTTCTCCTAACGGAGTTTCAACAGATAAGTTAAAGTCTAATTTTCTCTGGAGTCAAGTTTAAACGTTGAGTATAAGCAGGAGAGATAAATGAATGGGTAGAACCGGTATCTAATAAGGTATAGACTTCGCAAAAATTTATAATTAACTAACCCGTGTTAACTTCGTTCGGGTTCCTCGCATTCTGACCAGTCACGAAAAACGCTCTTCCAGGAACCATTGACTTTGACTTTTCTGGGACAACTTTTTGAGTCACCACCCCCGTTGGACTTGGTTTCGCTACAGTGCAATCTCGAGCGATATGTCCTTCCTTTCCATAATTATAACATACCTTAAACTGTTGTGGGCAGTTTGGGCTGATATGTCCCTCTTTTCCGCACTTATAGCATATGACTGGTGGTCGTTCTCCTCCCTTGGAACCAGTTACTGTTGGTGCTGACGTCTTTGTATTGTCATTGTTGAATCTCCTCTTTTTAAAATCTCTTCCCGACTCGCTTCTTCTATTTTCATAGCCACGATTACCACCAGAGTGGTTGCCGTTCTTGTCTGTATTTTTCTTTCTCCGCTGGTTATCATTGTTCTGATAACTGATGTCACCGGTATGATCCTGGTTGTGGTCCCTCGATTGACCGTACTCGTTATCTCACTCTAATAATTGAGCCCTGTTGACAACATCTGAATAGAGAGAAAATTTATGAGAAATGAGATATTGACGTATGCCGGGTTTCAAACCTCTTAGAAACATCCGCGTCATACGTTCCTCAATCTCCACCAAATGAGGTGCAAACCTGGACAACTCTGCAAACTTCGCCTCGTACTGGGACACCGTCATGTTATTCTGCTCCAGTCTAATAAACTCTACCTCCTTCATATAGCGAATACTTTCAGAAAAGTATTTTTCGTTGAAAAGTTTCTGAAACGTTTCCCAAGACATGCTGAGTGCGGCAGGCTGGGTCCGTTTCACAGACTCCCACCAGTAGTCTGCCTCGCCACGGAACATAAAGGTGGCGAATGGAACCTTCTGTTCCTCCGTGCATCCCAAGACATCGAATATCTTGGTAATTTACTTGACCCACATTTTCGCCATGATCGGATCCGGCTTTCCCTTAAATTCTGGTGGTCCTAACTCCTTGAACTGCTTGGCCGTGACAAACCGTGAATTGCTATCATTTCCTCCTGTATTTTGAACACGAGTCTCCTTTGTCCGATTTTGCATGAACTGCAAAAAGCTTCTAAACATCCCATCGTTCATCATCTGCTCATTGGTGTTGTTCACAGGAGGAACATTGCCAGCCTGTTGCACGTTCTCCTCGTTGGTGAGTACAGACATCTCCACGGTTTCATTTACTCCACTGTTAACATTCTCAGTCGACAATCTCAAATACTGCCATAAAACAAGGGTTAATTTAACAAATTAACAAATCACATAATATTCCTATATTATGACCGACCAACAGATAAGCTTAGGTAGGACACACTAGCGAAGGATTTACTCATCTCTCCCCTCCTAGTTCTATTCCCCGATCTCCGCCAGAGATCAAATCCCTAAGCTCTGATACCAACTGTGACGAGCCCAAAATAGGTCCATTCCACCCAACCCACTCTGAGTCGCCAAATACATGGTACAGAAACAACTACAACTTTACTAATACATTTGTCGTGCAAAATACGATAACATATATACTGTGAGTTTAAATACAAATATTGTCATCTAGACAATATCCACACTCAAATAAGTCCTCATTATTGATATACTATTTTACAAAATAGTGAGGACTACTAAAACAACTGTCTTGAACCATCACTCCACATCTCAATTAGTTCTCGCTATATTCTCACCTCCTGAGAAGAAAAATGGAACAAAAAGGAAAGGGTGAGCTCAACTAGTCCAGTAAAGAATATTATGACTAAGATAATACAGAACAAATTATCGTTAGTCTTCAACAGGGAAAAATCTAATAGAATACAATAGACAACAAGTTTTAAATCAATATTCGCAGCGGAAAATAATAATTCATAGAAGAGTTACGTAGAGAATGAAATCTACTATTATCTATGAATTTAAAAGTCCATCATCAACATTTTATCCCTGTAACATCAATCAATAATCATCTTTGCACTACAAACCAAAGATATTCATCAGTTGGTCATGTTCATCTCAACACCTGTTCATCTTTGTACTACGGGCCAAAGATATTAATCAATCGATCATATTCATCTCAACACCTGTTCATCTTTGCACTACAGCCAAAGATATTCATCTAGAAACCATTCATTTATGACTGAATATGATGAAAAATATTTTAAAGAAAACGAATCCAGTGAAGCAAAAGAACAAATATTAAGGATTCGTACTTTAAACAATTCCCATTCAAAAATACTTCATAAATAACCAGAGTGGGGTAAAATTCAAGAATGATCAAAATATGGACACAATCAAAGCTAGTATCCAGAATAGATATTTTGGATAAAAAGAAGAAATTTCATTTTTCGGTGAATAGTGTCCGTATTCGTGAATAGTGTCGTATACGTGAATAGTGCCGTATACGTGAATAGTAACTCCGACACTAAAAGATAGAAATTTCACAAAAAATATCATCATGCTTCGTGAATAGTACTCGTGAATAGTAACTCGTGAATAGTAACTCGTGAATAGTAACCCCGACGTGAAAAAGTTCCAAATTTGATAAAAAGTTTCAACAAATATTTTGGCATAATGATATTGAAGAAATAATATCATTTTCGAATAAAATAACATCCCTTACCTCGAAAGAATAGTACTTCTGGCTGGACTATCGGATATAGTGCTGAAGGAAACTTGCACCGTATAGCAATACTCAAAGTATAAAAATACTCACAAAATACGCTCGATATTATAGAGAGAGAAATAGAGAGAAAACTTCAGTTTCTGGTGTGATTTTCAATTCTAACCTAAGCACCCTATTTATAGAAAAATGCTTAGAACACCAAAGCAGAAAATTTAATATAATAATATTATTTTTAAATAAATTCTTACGCACACCTAGCATCTGAATTCAGCCACCTAATCACATGTTAAATGAGTCCCAACAATGAAAAAAACGTTTTTTGTAAAAAAAATATTTAAAACTTCAAAAATTAATTATTTTGGAACTCCGAAACTTCAATAATTCATAATAAATAGCCCTTTTGTCAGAAAAATTCAAAACTTGTGGCTTTCCATAGGAAATTCCATTATCTATAACTTTGCAGAAGAAAGTTTTTCCAAATTCCAAACAGAAATTGACCGAAATCCATAAACAAGCGATTTTACAGTCTATAATAAATTTTCGGTCAAGAATTGTGTGACGCCCCCAAAATAGGTATACAACACCCATTCTGAGTCGCCAAATACATGGTACAGAAAACAAACTACAACTTCAATAATACAATTGTCTTGCAAAATACGACAACACATACTGTGAGTTTAAATACAAATATTATCTTCTAGACAATATCCACACTCAAATAAGTCCTCGTTACAATTATTCAAACACTATTTTACAGAAATAGTGAGGACTGCTAAAACATCTTTCTAGAACCATCACTCCGTACCCCGACTAGTTCCTGCTATGTTCTCACCTCCTGAGAAGAAAAATGGAACAAAAAGGAAAAGGGTGAGCTCAACTAGCCCAGTAAAGAATATTATGACTAAGATAATATACAAACAAATTATCGTTAGTCTTCAACAGGGAGAAATCTGATAAAATATAATCGACAACAAGTTTTAGATCAACAACTGCAGCGGAAACAACAAACCATTAGAAGAGTCAAGTAGAGAAAGAATTCTACTATCTTCTAAGATTTAAAAGTCCATCATCAATATTTTATCCCTGTAACATCAATTAATAATCATCTTTAACCAAATATTCATCTTTGCACTACAGGCCAAATATATTCATTTGTATCATCAGTCGGTCATGTTCATCTCAACACATGTTCATCTTTGCACTACAGGCCAAAGATATTCATCAAGTAATTATACATCTTTGCACTACAGGCCAAAGATATTCAGTAATATCATCATTTAGAACTGAGGATGATGAAAAATATCTTAAAGAGAACGAATCCAATGAGACAGAAGGACAAATAGTAGGGATTCGTATAACAGTTTATCCAAGATCAATAATACTTCATAATAATCAATTGTGAAGCAGAATTCAAAAATAAAGATCAAAACATGGATACAATCAAAGATAGTAACCATAATAGACATCTTGGACAAAAAGGAAAAATTTTATTTTTCGGTGAATAGTGCCGTATTCGTGAATAGTGCCGTATACGTGAATAGTGCCGTATACGTGAATAGTAACCCCCGACACAAAAAGTTCCAAATTTGATAAAAACTCATATCAATATTTCAGCATAATGATATTGAAGAAAATAATATCATTTAAGAAGAAAATAATATCCCTTACCTCAAAATATCAGTACTTCTGGTCGGAATACCGGTATAAGGCTGAAAGAAACTTGCTCTGATGAATAGAAACTCTCAAAGTATCTAAATACTCACAAAATACACTCAATAATCTAGAGAGAGAAAGAGAGAAAACTTGTTTCTGGTGTAATTTTCAATTCTAACTTAGCCCTCTATTTATAGGAAAATTTTGGTAGGTTTGACCTGCAACCTGATGGCTTTACCTGCTACTATTCCCACCTACCACATTTGAAATATAATTCAGCACATTTCTTCACCAACCACAAGTGGGGCCCACCAATTCTAGAATTTTCCATCAAAATGATAAACTCCGAAAATTCAACAATTTCTGAACCAGTCATCTTGTAAAATTCATAATAAATCATACGTTCATTTTTAACGGTTCAAAATTTGTGGGCATATACTCAACTTATATATGTATAACATATCCAAAAATTACCACGATCCAACGGTCGGATTAAAAATTATAACCCCCGCAAAATATCTCAAAAACCCTGATTTTTAATACCTCCATTCCGACAAAAATATGGATAAAAACCTCAACATTAACTCCTTCATTTTTAACCACAAAAATATATCCCTCATTTATATCCACATAAAATAAATATTTCCTTATCATATGAATCAATAATTAATTATTCATAAATAATATTACAGAATCACATTTATGACAACCAGGCCGTTCCCAGGAAAGAGGGGGCTTTCCAATAAGGATTTCTCCTTACTGGCGCGCAATTAGATGACCAAACCTCTCCTTAGACAGAACTTTCTAGACATTGTCAATAATATTATCTAATAATATTATTCAAATAATATGAATTATTGATCTGATAATGGGAAATACTGTGCAGTAACAATTATTGAAACAACAATAATATAAAATATCAATGCAGCAATTATTGAACCAATAAAATAAAATATTGAACAGTAATTACTGTAACAATTATTGAGTAGTGCCTTCTTACGTACGAATCAATAATTCAACTATACTGTGCAATCCGTGTGCTACTATGCAACCACGCGTTATTACTGTATTTTAACCACCGGGTATTTAAACAGTGTTAACGGTAACAACTACGCCGTTATTAATAAACAACTTATACTTGTCGTTTTCTTCATCCAATCGCTTTCCGTTATGGGGCCCACACAAGGCTGCGTCGTCGTACGAATATTCCCCGACAGCAAGAATATTCCACGACCAACCGAATATTCACCGACCAAAAATAAATATTTTATAACCACTTGCTTATTTTGCAAAATTTGCACATTTCACCCATAACCAAAGTATTATATCAAATTAACCCCTTATTATTCACAATAATATTTAGAGAAAATTTGATTTTATTCATTAATAAGTTGGGGTCTTACAACCTCCCCTCCTTATGAAATTTCGTCCTCGAAATTGACGTACGCACCTGATGTTTCAAAAAGGTGAGGATACCTCGCTTTCATTTCTGATTCCAACTCCCAGGTCATTTCTTCAATAGCATGGTTTCTCCACAAAACCTTAACTTGTGGTATAACCTTCGTGCGTAGGACATGCTCTTTCCTATCCAAGATCTTAACAGGTACCTCCTCGTACGTTAAATCTTCAGCTATCTCGTCTGGTTCTAACTCAATAATGTGGTTCGGGTCTTTAACATATTTACGAAGCATAGATATGTGAAAAACATTATGAACACGAGACATGCTTGGAGGTAATGCGAGTCTATATGCCACATTTCCTATTCGCTCAAGAATCTCAAATGGACCAACAAATCTTGGATTGAGCTTTCCTCTCTTCCCAAATCTTGTAACTCCCTTCCATGGTGCAACACGTAACAATACATGATCCCCAATATTAAATTCCACGTCCTTCCGATGAAGATCCGCATAACTCTTTTGTCGATCCTGTGCCGTTTGTATACGTTGTCGAATCGTTTGGATCTTCTCTGTAGTAATGCGTACCAATTCTGGTCCCAACAATGTTGCTTCACCCACCTCGTCCCAGCATACTGGAGAACGACATTTTCTTCCATACAACGCCTCAAATGGAGCCATACCTATGCTCGCCTGATAACTGTTGTTGTAGGAGAATTCCACCAATGGTAGGTACTTATCCCAACTCCCTTTGAGATCTAAGACACAAAGTCTTAATAGATCTTCAAGAGTTTGAATAGTCCTCTCTGATTGTCCGTCCGTTTGAGGATGGTATGCTGAACTGAATCGTAAATCCGTGCCCATAGCTTTCTGCAAGCTAACCCAAAATCGTGAAGTGAATCTTGGGTCACGATCCGAAACTATGGATACTGGCATGCCATGCAATCTCACAATCTCGTTCACGTACATACTAGCAAGACGTTCAAGGGAATAAGTCTCACGTATCGGCAAGAAATGAGCGGACTTGGTTAATCTATCAACAATAACCCAAATCGCATCTATGCCTTGAGAAACCTTGGGAAGACCCGTAACAAAATCCATAGTAATGTGTTCCCACTTCCATTTCGGGATCTCAAGTGGTTGCAATGGACCCTTTGGCACTTGATGCTCCGCCTTTACACGTTGACAAGTTAAACACCTCGAGATAAACTCCGCGATCTCTCTTTTCATATTGCTCCACCAAAATGTATGTCGAAGATCGTGATACATTTTGGTACTCCCAGGATGGATTGCAAACGGTGTGTTGTGTGCCTCCATCATTATTCTATGCTTCAAGTCAAAATCGTTAGGAACACAAAGTCTGGAGTTGACTCGAAGTATTCCTTCTTCATCGATTCTTGCTTCTGGAATAGCACCTTCTTGCACTTTCTTCTTCATACGCATCAGCTCTATATCCGTAGCTTGAGCAGCTTTAACTTTATCGATTAAAGTCGGTTCTACTCGTATATTTGATATCATCATGTGGGTACTTGGAGCCTTCATCTCTATCTCCATCCTTTGCAAGTCATACAAAATGGGCCTTTGTGTTAAAAACATTGCACTCGTACCCGCATATGATCTTCTACTCAATGCGTCAGCTACTACGTTTGCTTTTCCAGGATGGTATTGGATGGTATGATCGTAATCTTTCAACAGCTCAAGCCAACGTCGTTGCCGCATGTTGAGTTCCTTTTGGGTGAAGAAATATTTGAGGCTTTTATGATCTGTATAGATCTCCACTTTCTCCCCATACAGGTAGTGTCTCCAGATCTTCAACGCAAAAACGACTGCTGCCAACTCCAAATCATGAGTAGGATAATTCCTCTCATATTCTTTGAGTTGTCGTGAGGCATAGGCTATGACTTTCCCATGTTGCATGAGAACACATCCTAACCCTTTGCCTGAAGCATCGCTGTAGATAACAAATCCATCCGAACCAGATGGTATTGTCAAAACAGGTGCCGAAATGAGTCTCCTCTTGAGTTCTTGGAAACTCTTCTCGCATTCCTCACTCCATACGAATTTTGTATCTTTCCGAGTCAGCTGAGTTAACGGAGTAGCGATTCGAGAAAATCCTTCCACAAATCTCCGATAATAACCAGCTAAGCCCAGAAAGCTACGTACTTCGGTTACCGACTTCGGTTGCTCCCAACTTTGTATGGCTTCAATCTTCGCCGGGTCGACAGATACTCCATGTTTTGACACCACGTGCCCAAGGAATGCTACTTCCTCAAGCCAGAACTCGCATTTCTTCAGTTTGGCATATAGCTTGTTTTCACGAAGCCTTTGCAGTACCAGCTTCAAATGGCGCTCATGATCTTCACGGCTTTTGGAATAGATGAGGATGTCATCAATAAAGACAACAACGAACTGATCCAAATATTCTTTGAATACACGGTTCATCATATCCATGAAGGCAGCAGGAGCATTAGTCAATCCAAAAGACATTACTAAGAATTCATAATGCCCGTACCGAGTTCTGAAGGCAGTCTTTGGAATATCCTCAGTTTTAATCTTCAGCTGATGATATCCAGAACGAAGATCGATCTTTGAAAAGAATTGTGCTCCTTGCAACTGGTCAAACAGGTCATCAATGCGAGGTAGCGGATACCTATTCTTGATGGTGACATGGTTCAATTCTCGATAGTCAATACAAAGTCGCATACTCCCGTCTTTCTTCTTTACGAATAAAACAGGAGCACCCCAAGGAGACGTACTAGGACGAATAAAACCGATGTCCAACAACTCCTGTAGTTGGACTTTTAACTCCTGAAGTTCAATAGGAGCCATTCGATATGGGGTTTTAGAAATGGGCTTTGTACCGGGTTCAAGGTCAATAAAGAATTCAATTTCTCGTTCCGGGGGTAGACCGGGAAGTTCTTCAGGAAATACATCGGAAAATTCTCTAACAATAGAAATATTATTCAAATCTGACTTGTCTTTGTTCAAATCCATAACATGGGCTAAGAAAGCTTGACATCCGTTTTTCAATAAACGAATAGCTTTGTGGCTTGATATGACAGTGACTGATTTTAGTGGTTTAGTAGTTTGAATTCGTATGACAGGTTGGTTAGGAATATGAAAACTAACAACCTTACGAAAACAATCAATTTTAGCATGATGAGTGGTTAACCAATCAATTCCTAAAATCACATCAAAAGCAAGTATCTTTAAAGAGATAAGATCAACAGGTAATGTGATAGTGCCAACTTGGATCATGCAAGATTTATAAACTGTAGATGTAACGAAGGTTTCACCCAACGGAGTTTCAACAGATAAGTTAAAGTCCAATTTCTCCGGAGTCAAGTTTAAACGTTGAGCACAAGCAGGAGAGATAAAAGAATGGGTAGAACCGGTATCTAGTAAAGTATAAACTTCGCAAGAATTCAAGATTAGCTTACCCGTGATCACCTCGTTCGGGTTTCTCACGTTTTGGCCAGTTACGACAAACGCTCTTCCAGGAACCGCTGATTTCGCCTTATCCGGGACAGCCCTTGGAATCACCACTCCCGCTGAACTTGGTTTCGCTATAGTACAATCTCGAGCGATGTGGCCTTCCTTCCCACAGTTGTAACACACCTTGGATTGTTGTGGACAGTTTGGGCTGATATGTCCCTCTTTCCCGCATTTGTAACATCTAACTGGCGGTCGTTCTCCTCCCCTAAAATTTGTTGTTGGTGCTGGTGCTGGTGCTGATGTCTTCCCGTCATTGTTGAATCTCCTCTTTCTGAAATTTCCACTTGACTCACCTCTCCTATTATCATGGCCACGATGACCACCCGAGTGGTTACCGCCTTTGTTCGTATTTTTCCCTCCTCGTTGGTTATCATCACTCTGATGATTGCTGTCACCGGTATGACCCTGGTTGTGGTCCCTCGGTTGAGTATACTCATTATCTCTCTCTAATAATTGGGCCCTGTTGACAACGTCTGAATACAGAGAAAATTTATGAGAGATAAGGTATTGACGAATCTCAGGTTTTAAACCTCTCAGAAACATCCGCGTCATTCGTTCCTCATTTTCGACCAAATGAGGTGCAAACCTGGATAACTCTGCAAACTTCGCCTCGTACTGGGACACCGTCATGTTGTTTTGTTCCAGTCTAATAAACTCAACCTCCTTCATATGACGAATACTTTCAGGAAAGTACTTGTCATTGAACAGTTTTTGAAATGTTTCCCAGGACATGTTGAGTGCGTCAGGCTGGGTACGCTTCACAGACTCCCACCAGTAGTCTGCCTCACCGCGGAACATAAATGTGGCGAATGGAACCTTCTGTTCCTCCGTGCATCCCAAGACATCAAATATCTTGGTAATTTGCTTGACCCACGTTTCCGCCATGATCGGATCCGGCTTTCCCTTAAATTCTGGTGGTCCCAATTCTTTGAACTGCTTAGCTGTGACAAACCGCGCGTTGTTATCATTTCCACCCGTATTCTGCACACGAGTCTCCCTCGTCTGATTTTGCATGAACTGCAAAAAGCTCCTAAACATTCCATCATTCATCGTTTGCTCGGTAACGTTGTTTACAGGAGGAATATTGCCTTCCTGTTGCACGTTCCCCTGGGTAGTGATCAAAGGTGTCTCCACGGTCTGATTTACTCCATTATTAACGTTCTCAGCTGCCATTCTTAAATACTGCCATAAAACAAGGGTTAATAGTCATGTCATATATTATCCCTATACTCTGACCGACCAAATAAACACCAAATAAACTTAGTCAGGTCATACTAGCGAAGGAATTCCCCGTCTCTCCCCTCCTAGTTCTTGTCTCACATCTCAGCCGGGGATCATATCCCTAAGCTCTGATACCAACTGTGACGCCCCCAAAATAGGTATACAACACCCATTCTGAGTCGCCAAATACATGGTACAGAAAACAAACTACAACTTCAATAATACAATTGTCGTGCAAAATACGACAACACATACTGTGAGTTTAAATACAAATATTGTCTTCTAGACAATATCCACACTCAAATAAGTCCTCATTACAATTATTCAAACACTATTTTACAGAAATAGTGAGGACTGCTAAAACATCTTTCTAGAACCATCACTCCGTACCCCGACTAGATCCTGCTATGTTCTCACCTCCTGAGAAGAAAAATGGAACAAAAAGGAAAAGGGTGAGCTCAACTAGCCCAGTAAAGAATATTATGACTAAGATAATATACAAACAAATTATCGTTAGTCTTCAACAGGGAGAAATCTGATAAAATATAATCGACAACAAGTTTTAGATCAACAACTGCAGCGGAAACAACAAACCATTAGAAGAGTCAAGTAGAGAAAGAATTCTACTATCTTCTAAGATTTAAAAGTCCATCATCAATATTTTATCCCTGTAACATCAATTAATAATCATCTTTAACCAAATATTCATCTTTGCACTACAGGCCAAAGATATTCATTTGTATCATCAGTCGGTCATGTTCATCTCAACACATGTTCATCTTTGCACTACAGGCCAAAGATATTCATCAAGTAATTATACATCTTTGCACTACAGGCCAAAGATATTCAGTAATATCATCATTTAGGACTGAGGATGATGAAAAATATCTTAAAGAGAACGAATCCAATGAGACAGAAGGACAAATAGTAGGGATTCGTATAACAGTTTATCCAAGATCAATAATACTTCATAATAATCAATTGTGAAGCAGAATTCAAAAATAAAGATCAAAACATGGATACAATCAAAGATAGTAACCATAATAGACATCTTGGACAAAAAGGAAAAATTTTATTTTTCGGTGAATAGTGCCGTATTCGTGAATAGTGCCGTATACGTGAATAGTGCCGTATACGTGAATAGTAACCCCCGACACAAAAAGTTCCAAATTTGATAAAAACTCATATCAATATTTCAGCATAATGATATTGAAGAAAATAATATCATTTAAGAAGAAAATAATATCCCTTACCTCAAAATATCAGTACTTCTGGTCGGAATACCGGTATAAGGCTGAAAGAAACTTGCTCTGATGAATAGAAACTCTCAAAGTATCTAAATACTCACAAAATACACTCAATAATCTAGAGAGAGAAAGAGAGAAAACTTGTTTCTGGTGTAATTTTCAATTCTAACTTAGCCCTCTATTTATAGGAAAATTTTGGTAGGTTTGACCTGCAACCTGATGGCTTTACCTGCTACTATTCCCACCTACCACATTTGAAATATAATTCAGCACATTTCTTCACCAACCACAAGTGGGGCCCACCAATTCTAGAATTTTCCATCAAAATGATAAACTCCGAAAATTCAACAATTTCTGAACCAGTCATCTTGTAAAATTCATAATAAATCATACGTTCATTTTTAACGGTTCAAAATTTGTGGGCATATACTCAACTTATATATGTATAACATATCCAAAAATTACCACGATCCAACGGTCGGATTAAAAATTATAACCCCCGCAAAATATCTCAAAAACCCTGATTTTTAATACCTCCATTCCGACAAAAATATGGATAAAAACCTCAACATTAACTCCTTCATTTTTAACCACAAAAATATATCCCTCATTTATATCCACATAAAATAAATATTTCCTTATCATATGAATCAATAATTAATTATTCATAAATAATATTACAGAATCACATTTATGACAACCAGGCCGTTCCCAGGAAAGAGGGGGCTTTCCAATAAGGATTTCTCCTTACTGGCGCGCAATTAGATGACCAAACCTCTCCTTAGACAGAACTTTCTAGACATTGTCAATAATATTATCTAATAATATTATTCAAATAATATGAATTATTGATCTGATAATGGGAAATACTGTGCAGTAACAATTATTGAAACAACAATAATATAAAATATCAATGCAGCAATTATTGAATCAATAAAATAAAATATTGAACAGTAATTACTGTAACAATTATTGAGTAGTGCCTTCTTACGTACGAATCAATAATTCAACTATACTGTGCAATCCGTGTGCTACTATGCAACCACGCGTTATTACTGTATTTTTAACCACCGGGTATTTAAACAGTGTTAACGGTAACAACTACGCCATTATTAATAAACAACTTATACTTGTCGTTTTCTTCATCCAATCGCTTTCCGTTATGGGGCCCACACAAGGCTGCGTCGTCGTACGAATATTCCCCGACAGCAAGAATATTCCACGACCAACCGAATATTCACCGACCAAAAATAAATATTTTATAACCACTTGCTTATTTTGCAAAATTTGCACATTTCACCCATAACCAAAGTATTATATCAAATTAACCCCCTTATTATTCACAATAATATTTAGAGAAAATTTGATTTTATTCATTAATAAGTTGGGGTCTTACAAATTGTGTCCACCAACACACAAAACATGTGTTAAACATTTAATCCAACAAAAATACTCTTCCTCCTCATTTATTCATATATCCCACATTCATTGTAAAAATATCACCATTAATATATTATTAAAATAATATATTTAAATGAATTATTTTATCAGAAAAAGATAAAATATTAATTTACAACAATTGTCACATTTAAAAATTTTTCTCCATCTATATCCACATAATATCAATATTTTCCTCATCATATAAATCAATAATTAATTATTCACAAATAATATTACTGAATCACATTACTGACGACCAGGCAGTTCCCAGGAAAGAGGGGGCTTTCCAATAAGGATCTCTCCTTACTGGCGCGCAATTAGATGACCAAACCTCTCCATAGACAGAACTTTCTAGACATTGCCAATAATGTTATCTAATAATATTATTCAGATAATATGAATTATTGCTCCGATAATAGAAAATACTGTGTAGTGACAATTATTAAAACAACAGTAATATAAAATATTAATGCAGCAATTATTGAATCAATAAAATAAAATACTGAACAGTAATTACTGTAACAATTATTGAGTATGCCTTCTTACGTTAATTGGTGCAATACCGTGTGTGTAAGACCCCGAATTTTATGAAATAAAAGTATTCAATTTTTCTTATAATTACTATTCAGTAAATGGTTAAATTGATAAAAGTTTAAAGTTATGGGTGAAATATGAATTTTTTTTCAAAATAAGCAAGTGGTTATAAAATAATCATTGTTGTCGGGGAATATTCGTTTGGTCGTGGAATATTCTTTCTGTCGGAGAATATTCGTACGACGGCGCAGCTATTTGTGGGCCCCATAACGAATAACTGTCGGGTGAAGAAAAACGACAAATTTGAGTTTTTACAAATAACGACGTAGTTGTTATCGTTAATACTGTTGAAATACTCGGTGGTTAAAATACAGTAATACGCGTTATTGCACAGTAGCACACGGTATTGCACAGTATTTTTGAAATTATTGATTCTTACGTAAGAAGGCACTACTCAATAATTGTTACAGTAATTACTGTTCAATATTTTATTTTATTGATTCAATAATTGCTACGTTGAAATTTTATATTATTATTGTTCAATAATTGTTGCTGCACAGTATTTTCTATTATCAGATCAATAATTCATATTATTTGAATAGTATTATTAGATAGCATTATTGACAATGTCTAGAAAGTTCTGTCTAAGGAGAGGTTTGGTCATCTAATTGCGCGCTAGTAAGGAGAAATCCTTATTGGAAAGCCCCTCTCTTTCCTGGGAACGGCCTGGTTGTCATAAATGTGATTCTGTAATATTATTTGTGAATAATTAATTATTGATTTATATGATAAGAAAATATTTATTTTATGTGGATATAAATGAGGGATATATTTTTGTGGTTAAAATGAAGGAGTTAATGTTGAGGTTTTTATCAGTATTTTTGTCGGAATGGAGGTATTAAAAATCAGGGTTTTTGAGATATTTTGCGGGGGTTATAATTTTTAATCCGACCGTTGGATCGTGGTAATTTTTGGATATGTTATACATATATAAGTTGAGTATATGCCCACAAATTTTGAACCGTTAAAAATGAACGTATGATTTATTATGAATTTTACGAGATGACTGGTTCAGAAATTGTTGAATTTTTGGAGTTTATCATTTTGGTGGAAAATTCTAGAATTGGTGGGCCCCACTTGTGGTTGGTGAAGAAATGTGCTGAATTATATTTCAAATGTGGTGGGTGGGAATAGTAGCAGGTAAAGCCATCAGGTTGCAGGTCAAACCTACCAAAATTTTCCTATAAATAGAGGGCTAAGTTAGAATTGAAAATCACACCAAAAACATAAGCTTTCTCTCTTTCTCTCTCTATATTATGAAGCATATTTTGTGAGTATTTAGATACTTTGAGAGTTGCTATTCAGTGCAAGTTTTCTTCGGCTTTACATTCCGGTCAGAAGTACTGCTGTTTTGAGGTAAGGGATTGTAAGGGATAGTAAGGGATTGTAAGGGATAGTAAGGGATAGTAAGGGATATTAAGGGATTTTAAGGGTTGTTATGATTTTCAGTTTCGTAATTTTTCTGATCTTCAAAAATTCTGGAAAAATTTGAAATGATATTTTGATGAGTTTTCTTGATTGTGTCCAAAAATGGTGATTTTTGGATGTATAGATTGAGAGTTATGAATTTTATGAGAAAAGACTATTTTAAAAGTAACGGCTTATAATTCCTTGTGGTTAACTCCAAAATTGATGAAATTTTTATTGGGAGTACATGTATATGATAGAAGTATACTCTGTAAATTTCAGAATTTTTGGACAAAAGTACAATTTTTGATAAATGTCTAAATATTCGGTGTTTTGGCCATATGAAAAATAGTAAATGACTTTTAAAAATTCTGAGAAAAATATATGTTCAATATGGGACTATATTATGCTAAATCCCAGAAAAGAAATATTTTTGGAACTGATTTGGTATTTTTTATAAAAATGGTCTAGTTATGAGTAAATGAATTAAATATGTTTTGTGAAGAAAGAAAATTGGAAAATAGGATTTTATGGCTTGAGAATCCTATATGAGGTATATGCAGATTTTTGATGAGGGTTTTGGTTATTGATGATGAAATTGTAAGAGTTGGCATTTTATGATGATTAAATGCATTAATTAGTAAAGTGTAAACAATTAAAATAAATTGTTTATAAATTTAAGTAATGTTATTCTTTCAATATCATTATACCGAAATATTGGTATGGATTTTATTGTGAAATTTTTATCTTTTGTGTCGGGGTTACTATTCATGAGTTACTATTCACGATTTACTATTCATGAGTTACGAATATTACTCTTGAGATTAAAATTATATGTTGATCATATTATTTTTATCATCATATATAACATTTTTATAACCCTGATGTTGAAATTCTCTTTCACTGGAGTGTAAAGATGGGTAGATTATTGGTATGATCATGACTAGGGTTCTCTTTGGCCTGTAGTGCAAAGTTGAATTGTGACTGGTATGATCATGACCATTGAATTTATAATTGAATATCTTAAGCTTAAGTGCAAAGGTGAATTGATCAACATGGTTATAATTATTGTTTATATAAATTCTGAAATGATTATATATTTCTTTGATATATGAATATATTTGGCCTGTAGTGCAAATATGAATTGTTGAGGAATATCTTTGGCCTGTAGTGCAAAGATGAATTGTAGATGAATATCTTTGGTCTGTAATGGTCTGTTGATGAATATCTTTGGCCCGTAGTGCAAAGATGACCTGTTGTTGAATATCTTTGGCCAGTAGTGCAAAGATGAACTGTTGATGAATATCTTTGACCTGTAGTGCAAAGATGACTTGTTGATGAATATCTTTGGCCCGTAGTGCAAAGATGAAGTTATTAGTATGATTATGAACAGGAACTGTGATTTGGTATAACCATGATCTTTGATGTTTCAGGTAAAGACAAGTGATGAAAATTATCTTCGTCCTGGATGAGAAGAGGAATTTAGAACTACAATTATGATTATGAGTTATTCATATGATTGTGGACAAGAATTGTTGATTGATGTTACAGGGATAAAACATTGTTGGTGGATTTTTAACATGGAGAAGATAATAGACTTTATAGTCTATTTGACTCTTCTAATGGATTGCTCGTTCCGCTGCAACTATGGTTGAAATTTTTATCATTTACCATATGTTCTAAATCTCTGATTTATTATTGATGAAGGCTATTGATAATTTAATTATCTTTAGTCATGATATTCTTTACTGGGCTAGTTGTGCTCACCCTTTTGCTTCACAATTCCTTTCAGGTAATAAGAGTGTAGCTGGGTCGAGCGAGGGTAACAAGGGAATAGAACGGTGGTCATCATTTAGTAGTTATATTTGGTGAAGAAAATAGGGTGAGGCGAACCCAACGTTGGAAGGGTGTTTTGCCACTATCATACAAGATGTCTAACGACATACAACCTCGTGTCATCATAAGACAGGATTGTGCTCATCCACTTGCTGAGTATATCTACAAGCACTACCTATATAATCTTGGTGTTTGTTTGAAGTATAATTCTCAATTAGAGACAGTGGAGATAATGATAAGTCAAGAGAAGACTCACCATTGGGAAGAATATGATAGTAATCTTCTCGTTTTTCTTTGGGGTCTATTGGGTCAACCAAGGATAATTCTGTGGCCATATGATATCTATCATAACCTAGACGCGTGGCCTCCCATGTACGAAGGTTTCCTTGAGCACTTCCCAAAGATTCTAATTTCTAAAACATTTTTTGACTATACCTTTATGTAAGGTGTTATTGTGAGGTGATGTCCACGGTTGGAACATGAGTCACATTTGGTATATATTTGTATCCAAACTCACAGCATATGTGTTGTTGTATTTTGCACGACAATTGTTGTAATAAAGTTGTAGTTGTTTTCTGTACCATGTATTTGGCGACTCAGAATAGGTTGGATGGAATGGACCTATTTTGGGGTCGTTACAGTTGGTATCAGAGCTTAGGGATATGATCTCTGGTGGAGATCGGGGAATATAACTAGGAGGGGAGAGATGCGTAAATCCTTCGCTAGTGTGTCCTACCTAAGCTTATTTGTTGGTTAGTCATAATATTGGGATATTATGTGATATGTTAATTTGTTTAATTAACCCTTATTTTATGGCAGTATTTGAGAATGGCAGCTGAGAATGCTAACAATGGAGTGAATGAGACTGTGGGGATACCTCTAATCACTAACCATGATAATGTGATGTCAGACGAAGAAGGAATTAGAGATATCTATGTGGTGAGTGAAGAATTGATAGTTGCACCCGAGATAGTCGCAGAGGTAACAGCTGAGACTGAGGAAGAAGAGGAAGAAGAAGTACCAGAGGAGAGTTTATTAGAGGTATTATATGATCAAAATGTAGAATTTCAAAATCGTATTCATGAGTTAGAAGAGCAGGCAGAAGAACGACAGACGGTCGTGGAACAAAAGGATGCAACAATTCAAGCTTGTGTTACCCGATATGTGATGCTTGAACAGAAGCATTCTTTGGCAGAGTATAAGATGATAAAAATGGAATCTGAGCTGAAAGAAGAAAAAATTGAACGAGTGAGAATAAGTGATGCATGGGCAAAAGCCGCACGACACGTGGATATTGTGGAAAGAGATGTTCGATCTAAGAAGGCTAAAATAGATGATATGAATTTCTCTTTTTGGAAAGCAATTGGGAGAACCCAACATCGAGTTTTGAATTACCCTGTACATAGCGGTCAACCTGAATCCGATATGGATCGAAGATTGATGATTCAGATCATGAATGAGGAGTACGAAGAGGCAGTTGAGGGAGAAATATGTCCTATAGAAAGGTATATTCCAACGGTAATGATGACGCCAAATGCTGCTCCAGACAAGTCAAAACCGAGTAGTTCGAGGGATGGCGGTTGTCATGACTTCCCAACAAATGAGGAACCCAAATGAAGTTATCATGGGAGATGAGCAATGGAGAAATCATGATGATCTGAGAGATAGAATCTGAAATGGAAGCAAGGTATTCTCAACTCTTCGAAATACCAGGTACGTAAATTTCGGGGACGAAATTTCATAAGGAGGGGAGATTGTAAGACCCCGAATTTTATGAAATAAAAGTATTCAATTTTTCTTATAATTACTATTCAGTAAATGGTTAAATTGATAAAAGTTTAAAGTTATGGGTGAAATATGAATTTTTTTTCAAAATAAGCAAGTGGTTATAAAATAATCATTGTTGTCGGGGAATATTCGTTTGGTCGTGGAATATTCTTTCTGTCGGAGAATATTCGTACGACGGCGCAGCTATTTGTGGGCCCCATAACGAATAACTGTCGGGTGAAGAAAAACGACAAATTTGAGTTTTTACAAATAACGGCGTAGTTGTTATCGTTAATACTGTTGAAATACCCGGTGGTTAAAATACAGTAATACGCGTTATTGCACAGTAGCACACGGTATTGCACAGTATTTTTGAAATTATTGATTCTTACGTAAGAAGGCACTACTCAATAATTGTTACAGTAATTACTGTTCAATATTTTATTTTATTGATTCAATAATTGCTACGTTGAAATTTTATATTATTATTGTTCAATAATTGTTGCTGCACAGTATTTTCTATTATCAGATCAATAATTCATATTATTTGAATAGTATTATTAGATAGCATTATTGGCAATGTCTAGAAAGTTATGTCTAAGGAGAGGTTTGGTCATCTAATTGCGCGCTAGTAAGGAGAAATCCTTATTGGAAAGCCCTCTCTTTCCTGGGAACGGCCTGGTTGTCATAAATGTGATTCTGTAATATTATTTGTGAATAATTAATTATTGATTTATATGATAAGAAAATATTTATTTTATGTGGATATAAATGAGGGATATATTTTTGTGGTTAAAATGAAGGAGTTAATGTTGAGGTTTTTATCAGTATTTTTGTCGGAATGGAGGTATTAAAAATCAGGGTTTTCGAGATATTTTGCGGGGGTTATAATTTTTAATCCGACCGTTGGATCGTGGTAATTTTTAGATATGTTATACATATATAAGTTGAGTATATGCCCACAAATTTTGAACCGTTAAAAATGAACGTATGATTTATTATGAATTTTACGAGATGACTGGTTCAGAAATTGTTGAATTTTTGGAGTTTATCATTTTGGTGGAAAATTCTAGAATTGGTGGGCCCCACTTGTGGTTGGTGAAGAAATGTGCTGAATTATATTTCAAATGTGGTGGGTGGGAATAGTAGCAGGTAAAGCCATCAGGTTGCAGGTCAAACCTACCAAAATTTTCCTATAAATAGAGGGCTAAGTTAGAATTGAAAATCACACCAAAAACATAAGCTTTCTCTCTTTCTCTCTCTATATTATGAAGCATATTTTGTGAGTATTTAGATACTTTGAGAGTTGCTATTCAGTGCAAGTTTTCTTCGGCTTTACATTCCGGTCAGAAGTACTGCTGTTTTGAGGTAAGGGATTGTAAGGGATAGTAAGGGATTGTAAGGGATAGTAAGGGATAGTAAGGGATATTAAGGGATTTTAAGGGTTGTTATGATTTTCAGTTTCGTAATTTTTCTGATCTTCAAAAATTCTGGAAAAATTTGAAATGATATTTTGATGAGTTTTCTTGATTGTGTCCAAAAATGGTGATTTTTGGATGTATAGATTGAGAGTTATGAATTTTATGAGAAAAGACTATTTTAAAAGTAACGGCTTATAATTCCTTGTGGTTAACTCCAAAATTGATGAAATTTTTATTGGGAGTACATGTATATGATAGAAGTATACTCTGTAAATTTCAGAATTTTTGGACAAAAGTACAATTTTTGATAAATGTCTAAATATTCGGTGGTTTTGGCCATATGAAAAATAGTAAATGAGTTTTAAAAATTCTGAGAAAAATATATGTTCAATATGGGACTATATTATGCTAAATCCCAGAAAAGAAATATTTTTGGAACTGATTTGGTATTTTTTATAAAAATGGTCTAGTTATGAGTAAATGAATTAAATATGTTTTGTGAAGAAAGAAAATTGGAAAATAGGATTTTATGGCTTGAGAATCCTATATGAGGTATATGCAGATTTTTGACGAGGGTTTTGGTTATTGATGATGAAATTGTAAGAGTTGGCATTTTATGATGATTAAATGCATTAATTAGTAAAGTGTAAACAATTAAAATAAATTGTTTATAAATTTAAGTAATGTTATTCTTTCAATATCATTATACCGAAATATTGGTATGGATTTTATTGTGAAATTTTTATCTTTTGTGTCGGGGTTACTATTCATGAGTTACTATTCACGATTTACTATTCATGAGTTACGAATATTACTCTTGAGATTAAAATTATATGTTGATCATATTATTTTTATCATCATATATAACATTTTTATAACCCTGATGTTGAAATTCTCTTTCACTGGAGTGTAAAGATGGGTAGATTATTGGTATGATCATGACTAGGGTTCTCTTTGGCCTGTAGTGCAAAGTTGAATTGTGACTGGTATGATCATGACCATTGAATTTATAATTGAATATCTTAAGCTTAAGTGCAAAGGTGAATTGATCAACATGGTTATAATTATTGTTTATATAAATTCTGAAATGATTATATATTTCTTTGATATATGAATATATTTGGCCTGTAGTGTAAATATGAATTGTTGAGGAATATCTTTGGCCTGTAGTGCAAAGATGAATTGTAGATGAATATCTTTGGTCTGTAATGGTCTGTTGATGAATATCTTTGGCCCGTAGTGCAAAGATGACCTGTTGTTGAATATCTTTGGCCAGTAATGCAAAGATGAACTGTTGATGAATATCTTTGACCTGTAGTGCAAAGATGACTTGTTGATGAATATCTTTGGCCCGTAGTGCAAAGATGAAGTTATTAGTATGATTATGAACAGGAACTGTGATTTGGTATAACCATGATCTTTGATGTTTCAGGTAAAGACAAGTGATGAAAATTATCTTTGTTCTGGATGAGAAGAGGAATTTAGAACTACAATTATGATTATGAGTTATTTATATGATTGTGGACAAGAATTGTTGATTGATGTTACAGGGATAAAACATTGTTGGTGGATTTTTAACATGGAGAAGATAATAGACTTTATAGTCTATTTGACTCTTCTAATGGATTGCTCGTTCCGCTGCAACTATGGTTGAAATTTTTATCATTTACCATATGTTCTAAATCTCTGATTTATTATTGATGAAGGCTACTGATAATTTAATTATCTTTAGTCATGATATTCTTTACTGGGCTAGTTGTGCTCACCCTTTTGCTTCACAATTCCTTTCAGGTAATAAGAGTGTAGCTGGGTCGAGCGAGGGTAACAAGGGAATAGAACGGTGGTCATCATTTAGTAGTTATATTTGGTGAAGAAAATAGGGTGAGGCGAACCCAACGTTGGAAGGGTGTTTTGCCACTATAATACAAGATGTCTAACGACATACAACCTCGTGTCATCATAAGACATGATTGTGCACATCCGCTTGCCGAGTATATCTACAAGCACTACCTATATAATCTTGGTGTTTGTCTGAAGTATAATTCTCAATTAGAGACAGTGGAGATAATGATAAGTCAAGAGAAGACTCACCATTGGGAAGAATATGATAGTAATCTTCTCGTTTTTCTTTGGGGTCTATTGGGTCAACCAAGGATAATTCTGTGGCCATATGATATCTATCATAACCTAGACGCGTGGCCTCCCATGTACGAAGGTTTCCTTTAGCACTTCCCAAAGATTCTAATTTCTAAAACATTTTTTGACTATACCTTTATGTAAGGTGTTATTGTGAGGTGATGTCCACGGTTGGAACATGAGTCACACTTGGTATATATTTGTATCCAAACTCACAGCATATGTGTTGTTGTATTTTGCACGATAATTGTTGTAATAAAGTTGTAGTTGTTTTCTGTACCATGTATTTGGCGACTCAGAATAGGTTGGATGGAATGGACCTATTTTGGGGTCGTTACAGTGTGCTACTGTGCAACAACGCGTATTACTGTGTTTTAACCACCGGGTATTCCGACAGTGTTAACGGTAACAACTACGCCGTTATTTATAAAAACTCAAATTTGTCGTTTTCGTCATCCTACAGTTATTATGTTATAGGGCCCACAGATAGTTGCGCCGTCGTACGAATATTCCCCAACAGAAAGAATATTCCACGACCAACGAATATTCTCCGACAACAATGAATATTTTATAACCACTTGCGTATTTTGAAAAAAATTCATATATCACCCTTAACTTTAACTTTTTATCAATTTAACCATTTACTGAATCGTAATTATAAGAAAATTGAATACTTTTATTTCATAAAATTTGGGGTCTTACAATTGTCCCTGAGGCGCTTTTCAGATGAAATACTTTAGAGGTGATTTGTACTGATATCTCATTTGACCTTTTCTGCTGAGGAGATCCTCTTCCAACTTTAGACATTTGCACTGGCTGTAATCGTGGTACTCCACGATTTTGAGTTGGATGGCTGATAGGTTATCAGTAGTACGTTTTGAGACGTTCCTACTGACTATGGATCTTCATTTGGTTCATCAGTCACAAAGTTTTGGGACTTTATAGCTGGTACATTGCTTCATAAAATATCTCAGTGTTGTTGCTCCTTAACAGATCACTGCTTCCCTCATGGTTGATGCTGTCTTTTCAGTGAGGTGTGATTTCCTTTTCTTCATGTGCATTAGGAGGCATCCTTGCATGTCTCTTTCTGAATGGAATCACTACTGATAATTAAATCTGTTTACATCGTAGACATGGATATCTTCAGGACTGATCATTCTACGATCATTTGACAGCACTACGAACGTAGTCTTCTTTTACAGTCTGTACTTATGGAGTTATGCTCCCGTAATGAGTTCCTCATGTTTGATGCTCGATGATCCTCTGGTGAGCTTCCTTGAGGACAAGCTTTGCATGCTTGAGCATCTAAGACCCTTTTTCATCTTTGGTTGAGTGGCCTGGTTTCATATAAAGACCAGCAACCATGTGAGCTTCATTTGGATTAGCTCAGCAGGTCATCAAGGACAGGCTTTGACATATAGAAATTTTATCACAATCATTTCTGAACAGTCTTAAGCCTTCTGCTGGTTGAATCTTTCTTAGACTGAAGTGTTCTGCTTCATCATTCCTTAGTGTGGTCAGATAGACCAAGTATCTGTAGGTTAGATATGTTTATATTTTGGTACCCATAGTTAAATGGGTCCTGCCAGGTTAGTTTCAAAAACCTTATTCCTCATATATTAGAATTAACATCATATTTATCACCAACAATCAAATTCATGCATGCAGCTAATTTGGATATTACATTTTGAGATGCATGATGATGAGTGTGTGTAGGATTTGCCAATTTGATAAAGCACTCTTTTCATTTGATGGTTTCATCATTTGCTGGGTTATGTTCATAAGGTTTAAGTGTTCACAGAGTGAGAATCAACTCTACGCTTTATGTGTATCTAGTTGATTCATGGAGGTGATCAGTTTCTACAAATCATCAGGGTACTCTTATAGAACTGATCATTCTCTGTGTGTTACCAAACACTTAGAACATAGGTTCATAGATACTGGCCCATCAACAAAGATTATTTCACATAAAATTGATTTAACCTTTGATATGCTTATGACCTATTTCAGATTTCTTTTAAGATGTCATCTTTAACCTAAAACTTGGATGGAGAGAAAGTTTGTAAACGTTTGAGTTTCCAATCTCAGTGTACTTTCTCTCTTCACCTTTTTGGGTAGATTATGATTTCTTGACTGGATGCTGTTATAGTGCATAAAGAGGTGTAACGTGATGTATACAGTTATATGAGTGAGGAAACGTACCTTCCTACTGTCAGTGTCTTAACAGTCATTTATCTTAGACATACTGAGGTTAGGCATTGATGTGTATAGTTCCTCATTTGCTCCTGACAGCCTATTGCTCAAGTTGACCTTTAATTAATCAGCCGTGATCTTGAAGATGCAGGCTAAGAAAATCTCAACATCTTTAACTCTTTGACATCCTTGAGTTTACCAGGCTTACATCATGCTGCTGGTTGGCCAGACATATGTTTGAGAGGTTCTTCTTTCTTCTCTGGATATGAATTTCTTAGCATGTATGGCCTTTTCATTTTCTTTTCAGGCTGGAGGATGTTTCTTGACCTTTCTAGCTTGGTCTTCAGACTATAAGATTGACTGCGAGCATGGATTGGTCTTGTTGATATGATAATCAAGAACATGGACCAATCTAAGCAGCTTCAGGTGTATATACACATTTACCAGTACACAATATTTCTAACGTGTGAGCTCATCTGCATATAACAAGTGACTTACTACTAAACTAAGTTTAGAACAATATTTGTGCCTAAGATTAGACTCAAAGCGATTTGCTTTTGAATATAGCATAAGAACCTGCTCTGATACCAATTCTTAGTTCCCAGTAGACACAATATAGATCTAGAAGGGGGGGTTGAATAGATCCTTTTTAATTTCAAATACTTTTCTCTTTTATTTTATATATAGCTAATGTTTTAGCATCTAACAAACATAAGAATCTTTTCAAGCACAGCGGAATAAGTAAAAGATCCCCTTCATTGATATATTCATAATCATACATACATTGTTCTTAGAGTTAGTTCAGTTATAAGCAGTTAAAACATACATAGCAATTATAGTAGTTAATATACATAATGTAAATGACATAAGGTAAAAGACACAAGGGATTTTTAGTGGTTCAGAGACTCAAGCTCCTAATCCACTCTTTTGCTTTCAACTAGCAGGATTTCCACTAAGGAAGGGCAGCACCCTGAATCACTAAGATTCCTTCAGGGCCAGCAGCCTTGGGACTTCAGTTCACTAAGAACTCTTCAAGGCCAGTAGCCTTGGAACTTCTCTAGTTCATTAGGAACTCTTCAAGCCCAGCAGGCTTAGAACTTCATTTAGTCCCTCTAGATAAGGACCCCTCATGCCCTGACTTCTTATTGTTGAGTTGTTTGTCTGTTATTGTTGTTGGTGTTGAGCTGCTAAGATGTCTTTAAGCTCTGAACATCTTCTGGACTTAGCAGTTTGGCGTGATCATCCTTGAAGTGCAGTTGAGTGTTACATGATGCTCAGCTTCTTCAGTTACTCAACCACTTCTGATGATCCCTTGATGAACTGCTTTGAAGATCATTCTTCTTGATACTTGATGGCTGCACATGATGGGTTTCTAAGATGACTGTAAGCTCTTCTGCTAGGTACTTAGAAACTTTCTCATGCTTGACACCATGATGGCGTTGGTGATCTTCTTTCTTGATACTTGATGCCTTCTCATGATGGACTTACTAAGTTGACTGTAGGTTCTTCTCTCTGGTACTTAGAGTCTTCCCATGATGGACATCAAGATGACATTGATGCTCTTCTTTCTCTCGGCAGTTCAGAACACTCTTCTTGTAGTAGAACTCTCACTTCTACATTGTAGAACTCTCACTTCTACTTCTTTCTTTGTCTGTCTCTAAGTGTTCTTGGTGGATCGTAGAGTGAGCCTCCGAACCTTCATTGGTCACTCACTATTTTACGTTGGTTAGATCAGTCCACCATTTCTCCCAACTCAGCAACTCCAGCAACCTTTGATCTTTGAAGCTCTATCTGATTTATACTCCTTCCCAATCTTCCCGTTGGAAAGTAGCCATTGAAAGCTCTTTGAATTGCTTCGCAGATTTCGAGTTGTTTGGTTCAGACTGCAGATATGACATGACATGACATTTTGACACTGTAGTCTACTGTTTAACCTACCCCGTCAGAGATGTTACTTTGATGACTCGGGCAGGTCGACGACTTTATTTCCCTCTTCTGATTCCTCGATCAGAGGTTGTCATTTTGCATCGATGCTCTCAATAAGCTCTTGTCCGAATACCAACCTCCAGATTGAACCGTTGCCAATACTTCAATCTTCGGATGACCGAACTCTACCATTCTGATGCATGCTTTCTTGGACCTGATTGTAGTGTCTTGTTGACTGTTACTCATTTGACATGTAGAGACAACACTACGATCTTTGAAGAGTGTTCATTTGATCTTCAGTGTGGAACACCTCTTCCTTCTATTGTGCAGTGCTTCAACACTTCTGTTTGCTACTATTGCTTTCAGATACTGATGGCTTGACTCCTTGCTCTGGCCCCTTCTGAATAGCAAAATACTTCAGATTTGTGGCGTGTCCAGCTCGCTTTCTCCTTGTGATCTCCCGTTCACTTTTCATCAATGGACTGACCCAATGCTTAATCACTTTAGCCTTGTTCTTCAGAAGTTGACCAGTATTTCTGTGTACATTCCATCAGTTCTTTCTTTGTTTGGCAAACACTACGATCCTGGTTACTTCCAAGATCATTGTCATCTTACCACTTGACAGCTATTGCACCGGCTGACTTTCCTTAATCAGCTACTGAAGTCTTCTTATGGTCATCTTGTAGAAGACTTCATCTCGAATGGCTCCACAACTCAATCTGGATGCTGATTGGGTTGGTGCTTAGATCTTCTGTTAGCTTGCACGTCATTCGTTGAGTGCTTTCTAGTTTCCTTAAGGTGAGATATGTCTTTGCAGTGCCAACCAGAGGCTTTGTTCCTTTGGATATTCTGGGAATGCTCATTTGTTGAGAATCGTATCTACTCTACAATTCTGCCTTGGCATTGTGAGCACATCTGTTGAGGTCTTAGTTCTGCACTCTACAATTCATCTTCGATTGTGCAGACACTACGACTCTGAGATCAAATCTTGACACTCTACGATTTCTGACTTTGTGCTCGTTGTCTTCATCTGATCTTGATCGACTACGATCTCTGCATGTAATCAGTAGACTTTACGACTCAGAGTGTAGTCTACGATCCTTGACTAGGCATCGACATCAATAGACTCTACGACTCCGAGTGTAGTCTACGTTTCTTGACTTGGCTTCGACAGATGCTCGGTCGGCTCGTAGACAGGCTGTCTCTACGATTCTGAACATGATTTCCTCTACAGACATCGGCTCCGAGGAGGTTCTACTCGACACACTACGATCCTTCCTCGTCTCTCCTGGTAGTCTACGAACTCTGAGATCTATTATCTTGCAAACTACGATTCTGCCTTGATAGCTCTCAAGTTTTTCTTGACTCTCCTGGCATACTACAATTTCTGGTGCAGTGCTCGACGATCATACTAGCCTTTCTATTACATCATAAGATCAACCTAACATGCTTGATCTTTCTATATTTATAGTCCTTGTACATCATTTCTTTTTAAGGACTAAAGCTGTTTTGCTGATGTAGGATCAACCTAACACATTTGATCAATTCATTCTAAGTCCTTGTACATATAGTTCTATTATCTATCAAAGGACTTTACAACTTTTCTTAATGCAAGCATACTTGCATATTCATTCATATATATCATAATCAAATCATATGTAAATAGGAATAACATTTACATGATTATTCCTGACAGCGTTCTTTCCCTTCAAGAAATAGGAAATTTTTTCCGTATAAAAAAGACTAGAACTGTCATATAGTTGAAAATAATCATTCTTCCTCTATAGGATAATAAGCTAGACTATAATGAGGTGTCTTTACCCTGGATGTCATCAATTATGACTTTCCCTATAGCTATGAGAGGTTCAGGACTACATCTTGATGTTCAGCCTAAACATACAGCCAGTAGAAACGACATGGAATAGTGCTTAGTATTTTATAATTAAGTCACTATCCCAGGGATTTTCTAAAAGTGTCACAACCCTGCCATAAAAGTTAAGAGTATAACTATAAAACGACATTAGTATTTACTCTTTAGACGGGGACAGCATTTGAACCTGTAGTCTTAACCTGATGAGTTGACCATTCCTCAACCCCGCTTCTTTTCTTCTTTTTCTCTTTCTTTTATGATTGATTAATGAATATAACTCAAAAGGAGGGTTAATAGTACTTTTTTATCTTTTTTTTATCAGATTTTCTTTTTAAATATATTTTAGTATTGGTTTTGTATATATATATATATATATATATATTCTAATGGGGGAGCCTATACATCGTACTTTTTCAGTAGTTCTTTTAGTTATACATATATACCCACAGAGTATAGTTAAAAGAACGCCCGACATTTACGAGGTGATTATTAAATAAACTTTATATTAATATTTTCTTTGTTTTAAAATACAGGATCAATATTGAGTAGAAGTCAAATTATAATATTTAAATATTTACATGAATTCAATTAATTTAGACATTACAATAATAAAATTATAAATTATTTAAAAAGTTTTGTATTAAAAGGTTAAATGAATTATATTAATTTTAAATTTATAAATATTATATATTGACTTTGAAAAGTCAAATTGAAGTTTATATTTTACACCGAATGGTGTATAATTTAATATATAATAAATATGAACATAGTTTAACAAATTAAGTTATTGTTTATAGAAAAATAACTTTACATTTAGTATGAACAAATAAAAATAATATTCGTTAGTCTCTCTATTCTCACAGGGATGACTAAAGATACAATTTTGTTTATCCTCGAAAAGATTTGTTAAAGTACATAAAGTGAAGGGTAAGTATGTCATTTAATGGGGTTTGTTATTATTAAAAAAAAATAAAAATACTTATCAATTTATGTAATCTTCTGGGACCATTAAAGATAAATTTAAAAACTCTCCCCTCTATTACTTTTCGTGTGAAAAAGAGTTGTACTTCTAAAGCATAAATCTCAAGGACATATATATATATATATATATATATATATATATATATAGAAAATTAATATTTTCACAAGAAAAGTATCGCTATAGATAGCAACGGTAAAAATTGTAACAATAGGATTTATAGCAACGGTTTTCATATGTGAACATATCAAAAAGTCATGTAATAATATCAGTTTATATATATATATATATATATATATATATATATATATATATATATATATATATATATATATATATATCTTCTGTAAGACCCCGAATTTTATGAAATAAAAGTATTCAATTTTTCTAATAATTACAATTCAGTAAATGGTTAAATTGATAAAAAATTAAAGTTATGGGTGAAATGTGAAAAATTTTCAAAATAAACAAGTGGTTATAAAATAATCATTGTTGTGACGCCCCCAAAACAGGTATACAACACCTATTCTGAGTCGTCAATAACATGGTACAGAAACAACTACAACTTTATTAATACAACATAAAAACTGTGAGTGTAAATACAAATATTGTCATCTAGATAATATCCACACTCAAATAAGTCCTCATTACAATTATTGGAACAATATTTTACAAAAAAAAATGGTGAGGACTACTAAAACAACTCCCTAGAACCTTCATTCCATACCCCGACTAGTACTTGCTACATTCTCGCCTCCTGAGAATAAAAATAGAACAACAAGGAAAAGGTGAGCTCAACTAGCCCAGTAAAAAATATTATGACTAAGATAATATACAACAAATTATCGTTAGTCTTCAACAGGAAAAAATTTAATAGAATACAATAGACAACAAGTTTTAATTCAATATTCGCAGCGGAAAATAATAATTCATAGAGAAGTTACGTAGAGAATGAAATCTACGATTATCTATGAATTTAAAAGTCCATCATCAACATTTTATCCCTGTAACATCAATCAATAAATATCTTGAATCAAATAGTCATCTTTGCACTACAGGCCAAAGATATTCATCAGTTGGTCATGTTCACCTCAACACCTGTTCATCTTTGCACTACGGGCCAAAGATATTCATCAAAAATTATTCATCTTTGCACTACAGGCCAAAGATATTCAGTTATATCATCATTTAAGACTGAGGATGATGAAAAATATTTTAAAGAAAACGAATCCAGTGAAGCAAAATAACAAATATTAAGGATTCGTATTTCAATTTATCCATGTCCAAAAATACCTTATCATAGTGAAGTAAAATTCAAGAATGATCAAAACATGGATACAATCAAAGCTAGTATCCAGAATAGATATTTGGACGAAAAGAAGGAAATTTTATTTTTCGGTGAATAGTAACTCGTGAATAGTAACTCGTGAATAGTAACTCATGAATAGTAACTCATGAATAGTAACCCCGACATGAAAAGTTCCAAATTTGATAAAAATTCAGATCAATACTTCGGCATAATGATATTGAAGAAAATAATATCATTTAAGAAGAAATAATATCCCTTACCTCGGAAAGACGGTACTTCTGACTGGAATACTAGATATAGTGCTGAAAGAAACTTGCACCGTATAGCAATACTCAAAGTATCAAATACTCACAAGAATACGCTCGATATAGAGAGAGAAATAGAGAGAAACTTGTGTTTCTGGTGTGATTTTCAATTCTAACCTAAGCACCCTATTTATAGGAAAATGCTTAGAACACCAAAGCAGAAAATTTAATATAATAATAATATATTTATCAAATTTTCCTTAGCCCACCTCTAGACATCTGATCTCAGTCCATTTATATCACATGTTAGCCCACTTAAATGCCAAAAAATGTTTTTCTTCAAAATAATAAATAAAACTTCCAAAAATCAATTATTTCGGAACTTCAGAACTTCAATAATTCATAATAAATAGCCTTTTTATCAGAAAATTCGAATCTCGCAAGTTTTTATAGGAAATTTAATTCTCTACAACTTTGCAGAAGAAAGTTTTTCCAAATTCTAAACAGAAATTGACCGAAATCCATAAACGGGCGATTTTATAGTCAATAATAAATTTTCGGTCAAGAATTGTGTCCACCAACACACAAAATATGTGTTAATCATTTAATGCCACAAAAATACTCTTCCTCCTCATATACTCATATATCTCACATTCATTGTAAAAATACCACCATCAATATATTATTAAAATAATATATTTAAATGAATTATTTTATCAGAAAAAGATAAAATATTAATTTTTAACAATTTTCACATTAAAATTTTTCTCTATCTATATCCACATAAAATCACTATTTTTCTCATCATATAAATCAATAATTAATTATACACAAATAATATTACAGAACCACAGTACTGGCAACCAGGCAGTTCCCAGGAAAGAGGGGGCTTTCCAATAAGGATCTTTTCTGATAAAATAATTTATTATTATTTTTAATAATATAATAATGGTGATATTTTCTGATCCTTATTGGAAAGCCCCCTCTTTCCTAGGAACTGCCTGGTTGCCAGTACTGTGGTTCTGTAATATTATTTGTGTATAATTAATTATTGATTTATATGATGAGGAAAATAGTGATTTTATGTGGATATAGATAGAGAAAAATTTTAATGTGAAAATTATTGAAAATTAATATTTTATCTTTTTCTGATAAAATAATTCATTTAAATATATTATTTTAATAATATATTGATGGTGGTATTTTTATAATAAATGTGGGATATATGAGTATATGAGGAGGAAGAGTATTTTTGTGGCATTAAATGATTAACACATGTTTTGTGTGTTGGTGGACACAATTCTTGACCGAAAATTTATTATTGACTATAAAATCGTCCGTTTGTGGATTTCGGTCAATTTCTGTTTAGAATTTGGAAAAACTTTCTTCTGCAAAGTTGTAGAGAATTGAATTTTTTATAAAAACTCGCGAGATTCGAATTTTCTGATAAAAGGGCTATTTATTATGAATTATTGAAGTTCTGAAGTTCCGAAATAATTGATTTTTGGAAGTTTTATTTATTATTTTGAAGAAAAACGTTTTTTGGCATTTAAGTGGGCTAACATGTGATATAAATGGGCTGAGATCAGATGTCTAGAGGTGGGCTAAGGAAAATTTGATAAATATATTATTATTATATTAAATTTTCTGCTTTGGTGTTCTAAGCATTTTCCTATAAATAGGGTGTTTAGGTTAGAATTGAAAATCACACCAGAAACACAAGTTTCTCTCTATTTCTCTCTCTATATCGAGCGTATTCTTGTGAGTATTTGATACTTTGAGTGTTGCTATACGGTGCAAGTTTCTTTCAGCACTATATCTAGTATTCCAGTCAGAAGTACCGTCTTTCCGAGGTAAGGGATATTATTTCTTCTTAAATGATATTATTTTCTTCAATATCATTATGTCGAAGTATTGATCTGAATTTTTATCAAATTTAGAACTTTTCATGTCGGGGTTACTATTCATGAGTTACTATTCATGAGTTACTATTCACGAGTTACTATTCACGAGTTACTATTCACCGAAAAATGAAATTTCATTCTTTTCGTCCAAATATCTATTCTGGATACTAGCTTTGATTGTATCCATATTTTGATCATTCTTGAATTTTACTTCACTATGATAAGGTATTTTTGGACATGGATAAATTGAAATACGAATCCTTAATATTTGTTATTTTGCTTCACTGGATTCGTTTTCTTTAAAATATTTTTCATCATCCTCAGTCTTAAATGATGATATAACTGAATATCTTTGGCCTGTAGTGCACAGATGAATAATTTCTGATGAATATCTTTGGCCCGTAGTGCAAAGATGAACAGGTGTTGAGGTGAACATGACCAACTGATGAATATCTTTGGCCTGTAGTGCAAAGATGACTATTTGATTCAAGATATTTATTGATTGATGTTACAGGGATAAAATGTTGATGATGGGCTTTTAAATTCATAGATAATCGTAGATTTCATTCTCTACGTAACTTCTCTATGAATTATTATTTTCCGCTGCGAATATTGAATTAAAACTTGTTGTCTATTGTATTCTATTAAATTTTTCCCTGTTGAAGACTAACGATAATTTGTTGTATATTATCTTAGTCATAATATTCTTTACTGGGCTAGTTGAACTCACCTTTTTCTTGTTGTTCTATTTTCTTCTCAGGAGGCGAGAATGTAGCAAGTACTAGTCGGGGTATGGAATGAAGGTTCTAGGGAGTTGTTTTAGTAGTCCTCACCATTTTTTTTTTGTAAAATATTGTTCCAATAATTGTAATGAGGACTTATTTGAGTGTGGATATTATCTAGATGACAATATTTGTATTTACACTCACAGTTTTTATGTTGTATTAATAAAGTTGTAGTTGTTTCTGTACCATGTTATTGACGACTCAGAATAGGTGTTGTATACCTGTTTTGGGGGCGTCACAGTTGGTATCAGAGCTTAGGGATATGATCTCTGGCGGAGATCGGGGAATAGAACTAGGAGGGGAGAGACGAGTAAATCCTTCGCTAGTGTGTCCTACCTAAGCTTATTTGTTGGTCGGTCATAATATAGGGATATTATGTGATTTGTTAATTTGTTAAATTAACCCTTGTTTTATGGCAGTATTTGAGAATGTCGACTGAGAATGTTAACAGTGGAGTAAATGAAACCGTGGAGACACCTGTACTCACCAACGAGGAGAACGTGCAACAGGCTGGCAATGTTCCTCCTGTGAACAACACCACTGAGCAGACGATGAACGATGAGATGTTTAGAAGCTTTTTGCGATTCATGCAAAACCAGACGAAAGAGATTTCTGTTCAAAATATAGGAAGAAACAATGGCAACGCACAGCTGGTCACAGCCAAGCAGTTCAAAGAGTTGGGACCACCAGAATTCTGAGGAAAGCCAGATCCGATTAAGGCGGAGACATGGGTCAAGCAAATTACCAAGATATTTGATGTCTTGGGATGCACGGAGGAACAGAAGGTTCCATTCGCCACCTTTATGTTCCGTGGCGAGGCAGACTACTGGTGGGAATCTGTGAAGCGTACCCATCCAGCTGCACTCAGCATGTCTTGGGAGATATTTCAGAAGCTATTCAATGACAAGTACTTTCCTGAAAGTATTCGTCATATGAAGGAGGTAGAGTTTATTAGACTGGAGCAGAATAACATGACGGTGTCCCAGTACGAGGCGAAGTTTGCGGAGTTGTCCAGGTTTGCACCTCATTTGGTGGAGAATGAGGAACGTATGACGCGGATGTTTCTGAGAGGTTTGAAACCCGGCATACGTCAATATCTCATTTCTCATAAATTTTTTCTCTATTCAAATGTTGTCAACAGGGCTCAATTGTTGGAGCGAGATAACGAGTACGGTCAACCGAGGGACCACAACCAGGATCATATCGGTGACAACAGTCATCAGAATAATGATAACCAGCGGAGAAAGAAAAATACAGACAAGAACGGCAACCACTCTGGTGGTAATCGTGGCTATGAAAATAGAAGAAGCGAGTCGGGAGGAGATTTTAAAAAGAGGAGATTCAACAATGACAATACGAAGACGTCAGCACCAGCAGCAACTGGTTCCAAGGGAGGAGAACGACCACCGGTCATATGCTATAAATGTGGAAAAGAGGGACATATCAGCCCAAACTGTCCACAACAGTTCAAGGTATGCTATAATTATGGAAAGGAAGGACATATCGCTCGAGATTGTACGATAGCGAAACCAAGTTCAGCGGGGACGGTGACTCAAAAGGCTGCCCCAGAAAAGTCAAAGTTAACGGTTCCTGGAAGAGCGTTTGTCGTGACTGGTCAACATGCGAGGAACCCAAACGAGGTGATCACGGGTAAGCTAATCATAAATTCATGTGAAGTTTATACCTTACTAGATACCGGTGCTACCCATTCATTTATTTCTCCTGCTTGTGCTCAACGTTTAAACTTGACTCCGGAGAAATTAGACTTTGATTTATCTGTGGAGACTCCGTTAGGGGAAACTTTCATCACATCCACTGTTTATAAATCTTGTTTGATCCAAGTTGGCACCATCACCTTACCTGTTGACCTTATCTCTTTAAAGATACTTGCATTTGACGTGATTTTAGGAATTGATTGGTTAACTACTCATCATGCCAAAATTGATTATTTTCGTAAGGTGGTTAGTTTTCATATTCCTAATCAACCTGTTGTTCGAATTCAAGCAACAAAGCCATTAAAATCAATCACTGTCATATCAAGTCATAAAGCTATTCGTTTATTGAAAAACGGATGTCAAGCTTTCTTAGCCCATGTTATGGATTTGAATAAAGACACGTCAAATTTGAATAATATTCCTGTTGTTAGTAACTTTCCTGACGTATTTCCTGAAGAACTTCCCGGTCTACCCCCGGAACGTGAAGTTGAATTCTTTATTGATCTTGAACCTGGTACAAAGCCTATTTCTAAAACTCCATATCGAATGGCTCCTATTGAACTTCAGGAGTTAAAAGTCCAACTACAAGAGTTGTTGGACATCGGTTTCATTCGTCCTAGTATACCTCCTTGGGGTGCTCCTGTTTTATTTGTAAAGAAGAAAGACGGGAGTATGCGACTTTGTATCGATTACCGGGAATTAAATCATGTCACCATCAAGAATAGGTATCCGCTACCTCGTATTGATGACCTATTTGACCAGTTACAAGGAGCACAATTCTTTTCAAAAATCGATCTTCGTTCTGGATATCATCAGCTGAAGGTTAAAACTGAGGATATTCCGAAGACTGCCTTTAGAACTCGGTACGGGCATTATGAATTTTTAGTCATGTCTTTCGGATTGACTAATGCTCCTGCGGCTTTCATGGATATGATGAACCGAGTATTCAAGGATTATTTGGATCAGTTCGTTGTTGTCTTTATTGATGACATCCTCATATATTCCAAAAGTCGTGAAGATCATGAGCACCATTTGAAGCTGGTACTCCAAAGGCTACGTGAAAACAAGTTATATGCTAAGTTGAAGAAATGCGAGTTCTGGCTTGAGGAAGTAGCATTCTTAGGGCACGTGGTGTCGAAACATGGAGTATCTGTGGACCCGACGAAGATTGAAGCAATACAAAGCTGGGAGCAACCGAAGACGGTGACCGATGTACGTAGTTTTCTGGGCTTAGCTGGTTATTATCGGAGATTCGTAGAAGGGTTTTCTCGAATCGCTACCCCGTTAACTCAGCTGACTCGGAAGGATATCAAATTCGTATGGAACGAAGAATGCGAGAAGAGTTTCCAAGAGCTTAAGAGGAGACTCATTTCGGCACCTGTTCTGACAATACCATCTGGTTCGGATGGATTTGTTATCTACAGCGATGCTTCAGGCAAAGGGTTAGGATGTGTTCTCATGCAACGTGGAAAAGTCATAGCCTATGCATCGCGACAACTTAAAGAATATGAGAGGAATTATCCTACTCATGATCTAGAGTTGGCAGCAGTCGTTTTCGCGCTAAAGATCTGGAGGCACTATCTATATGGGGAGAAAGTGGAGATATATTCAGACCATAAAAGCCTCAAATATTTCTTCACTCAGAAAGAACTCAACATGCGGCAACGACGTTGGCTCGAGCTGTTAAAAGATTACGACCACACTATTCAATACCATCCTGGAAAAGCAAACGTGGTAGCTGACGCGTTGAGTAGAAGATCATATGCAGGAACGAGTGCGATGATGTCAAGTATACGCGTAGAACCAACTTTAATCGATAAAGTTAAAGTTGTTCAAGCTACAGACCCGGAGCTGATGCGTATGAAGAAGAAAGTGCAAGAAGGTGCTATTCCAGAAGCAAGAATCGATGAAGAAGGAATACTTCGAGTCCACTCCAGACTTTGTGTTCCTAACGATTCTGATTTAAAGTACAAGATCATGATGGAGGCACACAATACACCATTTGCAATCCATCCTGGAAGTACTAAAATGTATCGTGATCTTCGACATACATTTTGGTGGAACAATATGAAGAGAGAGATTGCAAAGTTTATCTCGAGGTGTTTAACTTGTCAACGTGTAAAGGCGGAGCATCAAGTACCAAAGGGTCCATTGTAACCACTTGAGATTCCGAAATGGAAGTGGGAATACATTACCATGGATTTTGTTACGGGTCTTCCCATGGTTTCTCAAGGTATAAATGCTATTTGGGTTATAGTTGATAGATTAACCAAGTCTGCTCATTTCTTACCGATATGGGAGACTTATTCCCTTGAACGTCTTGCTAGTATGTACGTGAATGAGATTGTAAGGTTGCATGGCATGCCAGTATCCATAGTTTCGGATCGTGACCCAAGATTCACTTCAAGATTTTGGGTTAGCTTGCAAAAAGCTATGGGCACGAATTTACGGTTCAGTTCGGCATACCATCCTCAAACGGACGGGCAATCAGAGAGGACTATTCAAACTCTTGAAGATTTATTAAGACTTTGTGTCCTAGATTTCAAAGGAAGTTGGGATAAGTACCTACCATTGGTGGAATTCTCCTATAACAACAGTTATCAGGCAAGTATAGGTGTGGATCCCTTTGAAGCATTGTATGGATGAAAGTGTCGCTCTCCAGTATGTTGGGATGAGGTGGGAGAAGCAACGTTGTTGGGACCAGAGTTGGTACGAATGACTACAGAGAAGATCCAAACGATTCGACAACGTATACAAACGGCACAGGATCGACAAAAGAGTTATGTGGATCTTCATCGAAAGGACGTGGAATTTGACATTGGGGATCATGTATTATTACGTGTAGCTCCATGGAAAGGAGTTACAAGATTTGGGAAGAGAGGAAAGCTCAATTCACGATTTATTGGTCCATTTCAGATTCTTGACCGAGTAGGAAATGTGGCCTATAGACTTGCGTTACCTCCAAATATGTCTCGTGTTCATAATATTTTTCATATATCTGTGCTTCGTAAATATGTGAAAGACCCGAACCATGTTATTGAGTTAGAACCGGACGAGATAGCTGAAGACTTAACGTACGAGGAGGTACCTGTCAAGATCATGGATAAGAAGTAGCATGTCCTACGCACGAAGGTCATACCACAAGTTAAAGTTTTGTGGAGAAACCATGCTATTGAGAAAATGACCTGGGAGTTGGAAACGGAAATGAAAGCGAGGTATCCTCATCTTTTCGAAACACCAGGTACGTATGTCAATTTCGAGGACGAAATTTCATAAGGAGGGGAGGTTGTAAGACCCCAAATTATTAATAAATGAAATTTAATTTCCTCTATTTATTATTCTGAAATAGTAAGAGTTGATTTGATTAATGTGGTTAGTTATGGGTAAAATGCGCAAATATTTTAGTGGTTATAAAATATTCATTGTTGTCGGGGAATATTTGTTTGGTCGTGGAATATTCTTGTTGTCGGAGAATATTCGTACGACGGCGCAGCCTTGTGTGGGTCCCATAACAGAAAACGATTGGATGAAGAAAACGACAAAAATAAGTTGTTTATAAATAACGGCGTAGTTGTTACCGTTAATACTGTTGGAATACCCGGTGGTTAAAACACGGTAATACGCGTAGCACACGGTATTGCACCAATTATTGATTCTTACGTAAGAAGGCACTACTCAATAATTGTTACAGTAATTACTATTCAATATTGTATTTTATTGATTCAATAATTGCTGCGTTGATATTTTATATTACTGTTGTTTCAATAATTGTCACTACGCAGTATTTTTTATTATCGGAGCAATAATTCATATTATCTGAATAATATTATTAGATAACATTATTGGCAATGTCTAGAAAGTTCTGTCTAAGGAGAGGTTTGGTCATCTAATTGCGCGCCAGTAAGGAGAGATCCTTATTGGAAAGCCCCCTCTTTCCTGAGAACTGCCTGGTTGCCAGTACTGTGGTTCTGTAATATTATTTGTGTATAATTAATTATTGATTTATATGATGAGGAAAATAGTGATTTTATGTGGATATAGATAGAGAAAAATTTTAATGTGAAAATTGTTGAAAATTAATATTTTATCTTTTTCTGATAAAATAATTCATTTAAATATATTATTTTAATAATATATTGATGGTGGTATTTTTACAATGAATGTGGGATATATGAGTATATGAGGAGGAAGAGTATTTTTGTGGCATTAAATGATTAACACATGTTTTGTGTGTTGGTGGACACAATTCTTGACCGAAAATTTATTATTGACTATAAAATCGTCCGTTTGTGGATTTCGGTCAATTTCTGTTTAGAATTTGGAAAAACTTTCTTCTGTAAAGTTGTAGAGAATTGAATTTCCTATAAAAATTCGTGAGATTCGAATTTTCTGATAAAAGGGCTATTTATTATGAGTTATTGAAGTTCTGAAGTTCCGAAATAATTGATTTTTGGAAGTTTTATTTATTATTTTGAAGAAAAACGTTTTTTGGCATTTAAGTGGGCTAACATGTGATATAAATGGGCTGAGATCAGATGTCTAGAGGTGGGCTAAGGAAAATTTGATAAATATATTATTATTATATTAAATTTTCTACTTTGGTGTTCTAAGCATTTTCCTATAAATAGGGTGCTTAGGTTAGAATTGAAAATCACACCAGAAACACAAGTTTCTCTCTATTTCTCTCTCTATATCGAGCGTATTCTTGTGAGTATTTGATACTTTGAGTATTGCTATACGGTGCAAGTTTCTTTCAGCACTATATCTAGTATTCCAGTCAGAAGTACCGTCTTTCCGAGGTAAGGGATATTATTTCTTCTTAAATGATATTATTTTTTTCAATATCATTATGCCGAAGTATTGATCTGAATTTTTATCAAATTTGAAACTTTTCATGTCGGGGTTACTATTCATGAGTTACTATTCATGAGTTACTATTCACGAGTTACTATTCACCGAAAAATGAAATTTCCTTCTTTTCGTCCAAATATCTATTCTGGATACTAGCTTTGATTGTATCCATGTTTTGATCATTCTTGAATTTTACTTCACTATGATAAGGTATTTTTGGACATGGATAAATTGAAATACGAATCCTTAATATTTGTTATTTTGCTTCACTGGATTCGTTTTCTTTAAAATATTTTTCATCATCCTCAGTCTTAAATGATGATATAACTGAATATCTTTGGCCTGTAGTGTAAGACCCCGAATTTTATGAAATAAAAGTATTCAATTTTTCTTATAATTACTATTCAGTAAATGGTTAAATTGATAAAAGTTTAAAGTTATGGGTGAAATATGAATTTTTTTCAAAATAAGCAAGTGGTTATAAAATAATCATTGTTGTCGGGGAATATTCGTTTGGTCGTGGAATATTCTTTCTGTCGGGGAATATTCGTACGACGGCGCAGCTATTTGTGGGCCCCATAACGAATAACTGTCGGGTGAAGAAAACGACAAATTTGAGTTTTTACAAATAACGGCGTAGTTGTTACCGTTAACACTGTTGGAATACCCGGTGGTTAAAATACAGTAATACGCGTTATTGCACAGTAGCACACGGTATTGCATAGTATTTTTGAAATTATTGATTCTTACGTAAGAAGGCACTACTCAATAATTGTTACAGTAATTACTGTTCAATATTTTATTTTATTGATTCAATAATTGTTGCGTTGATATTTTATATTATTGTTGTTCAATAATTGTTGCTGCACAGTATTTTCCTTTATCAGATCAATAATTCATATTATTTGAATAATATTATTAGATAACATTATTGGCAATGTCTAGAAAGTTCTGTCTAAGGAGAGGTTTGGTCATCTAATTGCGCGCCAGTAAGGAGAAATTCTTATTGGAAAGCCCCCTCTTTCCTGGGAACGGCCTGGTTGTCATAAATGTGATTCTGTAATATTATTTGTGAATAATTAATTATTGATTCATATGATAAGAAAATATTTATTTTATGTGGATATAAATGAGGGATATATTTTTGTGGTTAAAAAATGAAGGAGTTAATGTTGAGATTTTTATCCGTATTTTTGTCGGAATGGAGGTATTAAAAATCAGGGTTTTTGAGATATTTTGCGGGGGTTATAATTTTAATCCGACCGTTGGATCGTGGTAATTTTTGGATATGTTATACATATATAAGTTGAGTATATGTCCACAAATTTTGAACCGTTAAAAATGAACGTATGATTTATTATGAATTTTACGAGATGACTGGTTCAGAAATTGTTGAATTTTCGGAGTTTATCATTTTGGTGGAAAATTCTAGAATTGGTGGGCCCCACTTGTGGTTGGTGAAAAAATGTGCTGAATTATATTTCAAATGTGGTGGGTGGGAATAGTAGCAGGTAAAGCCATCAGGTTGCAGGTCAAACCTACCAAAATTTTCCTATAAATAGAGGGCTAAGTTAGAATTGAAAATCACACCAGAAACATAAGCTTTCTCTCTTTCTCTCTCTATATTATGAAGCATATTTTGTGAGTTTTTAGATACTTGGTGAGTTGCTATTCATCAGTGCAAGTTTCCTTCAGCATCATATCCGATATCCAGTCAGAAGTACTGCTCTTTTGAGGTAAGGGATAGTAAGGGATTTTAAGGGTTGTTATGATTTTCAGTTTCGTAATTTTTCTGAACTTCAAAAATTCTGGAAAAATTTGAAATGATATTTTGATGAGTTTTATTGATTGTGTCCAAAAATGGTGATTTTTGGATGTATAGATTGAGAGTTATGAATTTTATGAGAAAAGACTATTTTAAAAGTAACCGCTTATAATTCCTTGTGGTTAACTCCAAAATTGATGAAATTTTTATTGGGAGTACATGTATATGATAGAAGTATACTCTGTGAATTTCAGAATTTTTAGACAAAAGTACAATTTTTGATAAATGTCTAAATATTCGGCTATTTTGACCATATGAAAAATAGTAAATGACTTTTAAAAATTCTGAGAAAAATATATGTTCACTATGGGACTATATTATGCTAAATCTCAGAAAAGAAATATTTTTGGAACTGATTTGGTATTTTTCATGAAAATGGTCTAGTTATGAGTAAATGAATTAAATATGTTTTGTGAAGAAAGAAAATTGGAAAATAGGATTTTATGGCTTGAGAATCCTATATGAGGTATATGCAGATTTTTGATGAGGGTTTTGGTTATTGATGATGAAATTGTAAGAGTTGGCATTTTATGATGATTAAATGCATTAATTAGTAAAGTGTAAACAATTAAAATAAATTGTTTATAAATTTAAGTAATGTTATTCTTTCAATATCATTATACCGAAATATTGGTATGAATTTTATTGTAGAATTTCTATCTTTTGTGTCGGGGTTACTATTCATGAGTTACGAATATTACTCTTGAGATTAAAACTATATGTTGATCATATTTTTTTTATCATCATATATAACATTTTTATAACCCTGATGTTGAAATTCTCTTTCACTGGAGTGTAAAGATGGGTAGATTATTGGTATGATCATGACTAGGGTTCTCTTTGGCCTGTAGTGCAAAGTTGAATTGTGACTGGTATGATCATGACCATTGAATTTATAATTGAATATCTTAAGCTTAAGTGCAAAGGTGAATTGATCAACATGGTTATAATTATTGTTTATATAAATTCTGAAATGATTATATATTTCTTTGAGATATGAATATATTTGGCCTGTAGTGCAAATATGAATTGTTGATGAATATCTTTGGCATGTAGTGCAAAGATAGCCTGTTGATGAATATCTTTGGCCTGTAGTGCAAAGATGAACTGTTGTTGAATATCTTTGGCCCGTAGTGCAAAGATGGTTTGTTGATGAATATCTTTGGCCCGTAGTGCAAAGATGGATTTGTTAGTATGATTATAAACAAGAATTGTGATTTGGTATAACCATGATCTTTGATGTTTCAGGTAAAGACAGGTGATGAAAATATTCTTCGTCCTGGGTGCGAAGAAAAATTTATAGTCACAATTATGATTATGAGTTATTCATATGATTGTGGAAAGGAACTGTTGAGTGATGTTACAGGGATAAAATATTGTTGATGGATTTTTAACATGGAGAAGATAATAGACTTTATAGTCTATTTGACTCTTCTAATGGATTGCTCGTTCCGCTGCAACTATGGTTGAAAATTTTTATCATCTACCATATGTTCTAAATCTCTGATTTATTACTGATGAAGGCTACTGATAATTTATTTATCTTTAGTCATGATATTCTTTACTGAGCTAGTTGTGCTCACCCTTTTGCTTCACAATTCCTTTCAGGTAATAAGAGTGTAGCTGGGTCGAGCGGGGGTAACAAGGGAATAGAACGGTGGTTATCATTTAGTAGTTATATTTGGTGAAGAAACCCAACGTTGGAAGGGTGTTTTGTCACTATCATACAAGATGTCTAATGACATACAACCTCGTGTCATCATAAGACAGGGATGTGCTCATCCACTTGCTGAGTATATATACGAGCACTACCTATATAATCTTGGTGTTTGTTTGAAGTATAATTCTCAATTAGAGACAGTGGAGATAATGATAAGTCAAGAGAAGACTCACCATTGGGAAGAATATGATAGTAATCTTCTCGTTTTTCTTTGGGGTCTATTGGGTCAACCAAGGATAATTCTGTGGCCATATGATATCTATCATAACCTAGACGCGTGGCCTCCCATGTACGAAGGTTTCCTTGAGCACTTTCCAAAGATTCTAATTTCTAAAACAGTTTTTGACTATACCTTTATGTAAGGTGTCATTGTGAGGTGATGTCCACGGTTGGAACATGAGTCACATTTGGTATATATTTGTATCCAAACTCACAGCATATGTGTTGTTGTATTTTGCACGACAATTGTTGTAATAAAGTTACAGTTGTTTTCTGTACCATGTATTTGGCGACTCAGAATAGGTTGGATGGAATGGACCTATTTTGGGGGTGTCACATTTGGTATCAGAGCTATAAGTAAAGAGCCCCGAGCCTCTCGCTGGTGACTTCCTGTTGATGGGGGATGCACCGAAGCCAGACTCTCCGTAGGGGACGCCGTTCTGCGGTGGCAAACTGATAGGTATCAATGTAAGGTGCTGACATAGGTTGGTGTCCAGAGTTACATTTGGTATCAGAGCTTGGGGATATGATCTCTGGCGGAGATCGGGGAATACAACTAGGAGGGGAGAGATGAGTAAATCCTTCGCTAGTGTGTCCTACCTAAGCTTATTTGTTGGTCAGTCATAATATCGAGATATTATGTGATATGTTAATTTGTTAAATTAACACTTGTTTTGAAGCTGTATTCTAGAATGTTATTTGAAATACAGGAGATGAGCAATGGAGAAATTATGATGACAGAGAAGATGGAATTTGAAATGAAAGGAAGGTATTCTCAACTCTTTGAAATACCAGGTACGTAAATTTCGAGGACGAAATTTCATAAGGAGGGGAGATTGTAAGACCCCGAATTTTATGAAATAAAAGTATTCAATTTTTCTTATAATTACTATTCAGTAAATGGTTAAATTGATAAAAGTTTAAAGTTATGGGTGAAATATGAATTTTTTTCAAAATAAGCAAGTGGTTATAAAATAATCATTGTTGTCGGGGAATATTCGTTTGGTCGTGGAATATTCTTTCTGTCGGGGAATATTCGTACGACGGCGCAGCTATTTGTGGGCCCCATAACGAATAACTGTCGGGTGAAGGAAAACGACAAATTTGAGTTTTTACAAATAACGGCGTAGTTGTTACCGTTAACACTGTTGGAATACCCGGTGGTTAAAATACAGTAATACGCGTTATTGCACAGTAGCACACGGTATTGCATAGTATTTTTGAAATTATTGATTCTTACGTAAGAAGGCACTACTCAATAATTGTTACAGTAGTTACTGTTCAATATTTTATTTTATTGATTCAATAATTGTTGCGTTGATATTTTATATTATTGTTGTTCAATAATTGTTGATGCACAGTATTTTCCTTTATCAGATCAATAATTCATATTATTTGAATAATATTATTAGATAACATTATTGGCAATGTCTAGAAAGTTCTGTCTAAGGAGAGGTTTGGTCATCTAATTGCGCGCCAGTAAGGAGAAATTCTTATTGGAAAGCCCCCTCTTTCCTGGGAACGGCCTGGTTGTCATAAATGTGATTCTGTAATATTATTTGTGAATAATTAATTATTGATTCATATGATAAGAAAATATTTATTTTATGTGGATATAAATGAGGGATATATTTTTGTGGTTAAAAAATGAAGGAGTTAATGTTGAGATTTTTATCCGTATTTTTGTCGGAATGGAGGTATTAAAAAATCAGGGTTTTTGAGATATTTTGCGGGGGTTATAATTTTAATCCGACCGTTGGATCGTGGTAATTTTTGGATATGTTATACATATATAAGTTGAGTATATGTCCACAAATTTTGAACCGTTAAAAATGAACGTATGATTTATTATGAATTTTACGAGATGACTGGTTCAGAAATTGTTGAATTTTCAGAGTTTATCATTTTGGTGGAAAATTCTATAATTGGTGGGCCCCACTTGTGGTTGGTGAAGAAATGTACTGAATTATATTTCAAATGTGGTGGGTGGGAATAGTAGCAGGTAAAGCCATCAGGTTGCAGGTCAAACCTACCAAAATTTTCCTATAAATAGAGGGCTAAGTTAGAATTGAAAATCACACCAAAAACATAAGCTTTCTCTCTTTCTCTCTCTATATTATGAAGCATATTTTGTGAGTTTTTAGATACTTGGTGAGTTTCTATTCATCAGTGCAAGTTTCCTTCGGCATCATATCCGATATCCAGCCAGAAGTACTGCTCTTTTGAGGTAAGGGATAGTAATGGATTTTAAGGGTTGTTATGATTTTCAGTTTCGTAATTTTTCTGAACTTCAAAAATTATGGAAAAATTTAAAATGGTATTTTGATGAGTTTTATTGATTGTGTCCAAAAATGGTGATTTTTGGATGTATAGATTAAGAGTTATGAATTTTACGGGAAAAGACTATTTTAAAAGTAACCGCTTATAATTCCTTGTGGTTAACTCCAAAATTGATGAAATTTTTATTGGGAGTACATGTATATGATAGAAGTATACTCTGTGAATTTCAGAATTTTTAGACAAAAGTACAATTTTTGATAAATGTCTAAATATTCGGCTATTTTGGCCATATGAAAAATAGTAAATGACTTTTAAAAATTCTGAGAAAAATATATGTTCACTATGGGACTATATTATGCTAAATCTCAGAAAAGAAATATTTTTGGAACTGATTTGGTATTTTTCATGAAAATGGTCTAGTTATGAGTAAATGAATTAAATATGTTTTGTGAAGAAAGAAAATTGGAAAATAGGATTTTATGGCTTGAGAATCCTATATGAGGTATATGCAGATTTTTGATGAGGGTTTTGGTTATTGATGATGAAATTATAAGAGTTGGCATTTTATGATGATTAAATGCATTAATTAGTAAAGTGTAAACAATTAAAATAAATTGTTTATAAATTTAAGTAATGTTATTCTTTCAATATCATTATACCGAAATATTGGTATGAATTTTATTGTAGAATTTCTATCTTTTGTGTCGGGGTTACTATTCATGAGTTACGAATATTACTCTTGAGATTAAAACTATATGTTGATCATATTTTTTTTTATCATCATATATAACATTTTTATAACCCTGATGTTGAAATTCTCTTTCACTGGAGTGTAAAGATGGGTAGATTATTGGTATGATCATGACTAGGGTTCTCTTTGGCCTGTAGTGCAAAGTTGAATTGTGACTGGTATGATCATGACCATTGAATTTATAATTGAATATCTTAAGCTTAAGTGCAAAGGTGAATTGATCAACATGGTTATAATTATTGTTTATATAAATTCTGAAATGATTATATATTTCTTTGAGATATGAATATATTTGGCCTGTAGTGCAAATATGAATTGTTGATGAATATCTTTGGCATGTAGTGCAAAGATAGCCTGTTGATGAATATCTTTAGCCTGTAGTGCAAAGATGAACTGTTGTTGAATATCTTTGGCCCGTAGTGCAAAGATGGTTTGTTGATGAATATCTTTGGCCCGTAGTGCAAAGATGGATTTGTTAGTATGATTATAAACAAGAATTGTGATTTGGTATAACCATGATCTTTGATGTTTCAGGTAAAGACAGGTGATGAAAATATTCTTCGTCCTAGGTGCGAAGAAAAATTTATAGTCACAATTATGATTATGAGTTATTCATATGATTGTGGAAAGGAACTGTTGAGTGATGTTACAGGGATAAAATATTGTTGGTGGATTTTTAACATGGAGAAGATAATAGACTTTATGGTCTATTTGGCTCTTCTAATGGATTGCTCGTTCCGCTGCAACTATGGTTGAAAATTTTTATCATCTACCATATGTTCTAAATCTCTGATTTATTATTGATGAAGACTATTGATAATTTATTTATCTTTAGTCATGATATTCTTTACTGGGCTAGTTGTGCTCACCCTTCTGTTCACAATTCCTTTCAGCTAATAAGAGTGTAGCTGGGTCGAGCGGGGTAACAAGGGAATAGAACGGTGGTTATCATTTAGTAGTTATATTTGGTGAAGAAACCCAACGTTGGAAGGGTGTTTTGTCACTATCATACAAGATGTCTAATGACATACAACCTCGTGTCATCATAAGACAGGGATGTGCTCATCCACTTGCTGAGTATATATACGAGCACTACCTATATAATCTTGGTGTTTGTTTAAAGTATAATTCTCAATTAGAGACAGTGGAGATAATGATAAGTCAAGAGAAGACTCACCATTGGGAAGAATATGATAGTAATCTTCTCGTTTTTCTTTGGGGTCTATTGGGTCAACCAAGGATAATTCTGTGGCCATATGATATCTATCATAACCTAGACGCGTGGCCTCCCATGTACGAAGGTTTCCTTGAGCACTTTCCAAAGATTCTAATTTCTAAAACAATTTTTGACTATACCTTTATGTAAGGTGTCATTGTGAGGTGATGTCCACGGTTGGAACATGAGTCACATTTGGTATATATTTGTATCCAAACTCACAGCATATGTGTTGTTGTATTTTGCACGACAATTGTTGTAATAAAGTTACAGTTATTTTCTGTACCATGTATTTGGCGACTCAGAATAGGTTGGATGGAATGGACCTATTTTGGGGTCGTTACATGTAGTGCAAAGATGAATAATTTTTGATGAATATCTTTGGCCCGTAGTGCAAAGATGAACAGGTGTTGAGGTGAACATGACCAACTGATGAATATCTTTGGCCTGTAATGCAAAGATGACTATTTGATTCAAGATATTTATTGATTGATGTTACAGGGATAAAATGTTGATGATGGACTTTTAAATTCATAGATAATCGTAGATTTCATTCTCTACGTAACTTCTCTATGAATTATTATTTTCCGCTGCGAATATTGAATTAAAACTTGTTGTCTATTGTATTCTATTAAATTTTTCCCTGTTGAAGACTAACGATAATTTGTTGTATATTATCTTAGTCATAATATTTTTTACTGGGCTAGTTGAGCTCACCTTTTTCTTGTTGTTCTATTTTCTTCTCAGGAGGCGAGAATGTAGCAAGTACTAGTCGGGGTATGGAATGAAGGTTCTAGGGAGTTGTTTTAGTAGTCCTTACCATTTTTTTTTGTAAAATATTGTTCCAATAATTGTAATGAGGACTTATTTGAGTGTGGATATTATCTAGATGACAATATTTGTATTTACACTCACAGTTTTTATGTTGTATTAATAAAGTTGTAGTTGTTTCTGTACCATGTTATTAACGACTCAGAATAGGTGTTGTATACCTGTTTTGGGGGCGTCACAATATGAGTATATGAGGAGGAAGAGTATTTTTGTTGTATTAAATGATTAACACATGTTTTGTGTGTCGGTAGACCACATTTCTTGACTGAAATTTGATTATAGCTTGTAAAATCGTCCGTTTATGGATTTCGGTCAATTTCTGTTTGGAATTTGGAAAAACTTTCTTCTGCAAAGTTGTAGATAATTGAATTTCCTATAAAAAAATGAGAGATTCGAATTTTCTAATAAAAAGGGCTATTTTCTATGAATTATTGAAGTTTTAGAAAATAAAATGACTTTTATTAATTTATGGGTGGGACCCACTTTGGTTGGTGTCAATAACATGTGGGCTGCTGAAATTTTCAAAATTGAGGGGCTGATGGCTTTCAAAGCATGCGTAAAAAGAATGAGAATAAATAATAATTTTTTATTATTTTAGTCTCCTTTGGCGTTCTAGCATTTTTCCTATAAATAGGTGCTTATGTTATAATTGAAAAACACACCTTAAACACGTTTTCTTTCTCTCTATATTATTAAGCATATTTATGAAAGTATTTAGATACTTTGAGAGTTGCTATTTAGTAGAAGTTTCCTCCGATTTTTTTATCCGAAGTACTGCTCTCTTGAGGTAAGAGATTTTAAGGGTTATTATATTTTTCAGTTCGTACTTCTTTCGACCTTCAGAAAATTCTAAAAAAAATTGAAATGATATTTTGATGAGTTTTATTAATTGTGTCCCAAAAATGGTGATTTTTGGATGTATAGATTAAGAGTTATGAATTTTATGAGAAAATACTATTTTAAAAGTAATCGCTTATAACTCCTTATGGTTAACTCCAAAATTAATAAAATTTTTATTGAAAGTATATCTATAAAATATCAGTGTACTCTGTGAATTTCAGAATTTTTAGATAAAAGTACAATTTATGATAAATGTCTAAATATTCGACGGTTTTGGCCATATGAAAAATAGTAAATGAGTTTTAAAAATTCTGAGAAAAATATATGTTCAATATGAGACTATATTCTGCTAAATCTCAGAAAAAAAATATTTTTAGAACTGATTCAGTATTTTTCATGAAAATAGACTAGTTATGAGTAAATAAATTAAATATGTTATGTGAAGTAAAAAAATTAGAAAATAGGATTTTATGGCTTGAGAATCCTATATGAGGTATATGCAGATTTTTTATGAGGGTTTTTGGTTATTGGTGATGAAATCTTATGAGTTTGGCATTTTAGGATGATTAAATGCATTATTTAGTAAATTGTAAACAATTAAAATAAATTGTTTATAAGCTTAAGAAATATTATTATTTCAATATCATTATACCGAAATATTGGTATGGATTTTATTGTGGAATTTCTACCTTTTTCATGTCGAGTTACTATTCATGAGTTACTATTCACGCATTACTATTCACGAGTTACTATTCACGACAAAATTGGTTTCTTTTTCTGACCAAATTATTGTTGATTTATGAATATTACTCTTAAAATTAAATCTATATGTTGATTATATTGATTTTATTATCATATATAACATTTTTATAACCCTAATGATGATATTTCTCTTTGACTTGAGTGTAAAGATGGGTAGATTTTTGGTATGATCATGACTATGGGTTCCCTTTGGTCAGTAGTGCAACGTTGAATTGTTGACTGGTATGATCATGACTATTGAATTTATAATTGAATATCTTTAGTTTAAGTGCAAAGGTAAATTGATCAAAATGGTTATAATTATTGTTTATATAAATTCTGAAATGATTATATATTTCTATGAGATATTAATATATTTGGCCTGTAGTGCAAATATGAACTGTTGATAAATATATTTGGCCTGTAGTGCAAATATGAACTGTTGTTGAATATCTTTGGCTTGTAGTGCAAAGATGAACTGGTGATGAATATCTTTGGGCCATAGTACAAAGATGACCTGTGGTTGAATATTTTTGGCCAGTAGTGTAAAGAAGAATTATTGATGAATATCTTTGGCCCGTAGTGTAAAGATAATATGTTGTTGAATATCTTTGGCTAGTAGTGCAAAGATGAACAGGTGTTGGGATGAACATGACCAACTGGTGATACAAATGAATATCTTTGGCCGTAGTGCAAATATGAAGTTATTAGTATGATTATGAACAGGAAATGTGATTTGGTGTAACCATGATCTTTGATATTTCAGGTAAAGATAGGTGATGAAAATTATCTTCGTCCTGGATGAGAAGAGGAATTTAGAACTACAATTATGATTATGAGTTATTCATATGATTGTGGAAAGGAACTGTTGAGTGATGTTACAGGGATAAAATATTGTTGGTGATTTTTTAACATGGAGAAGATAATAGACTTTATGGTCTATTTGACTCTTCTAATGGATTGCTCGTTCCGCTGTAACTATGGTTGAAAATTTTTATCATTTACTATATGTTCTAAATCTCTGATTTATTACTATTAAAGGCTATTGATAAATTATTTATCTTTAGTCATGATATTCTTTACTCGGCTAGTTGTGCTCACCCTTTTGTTTCATAATTTCTTTCAAGTAATAATAGTGTAGCTGGGTCGAGCGAGGGTAACGGGAAAATAGAACGCTGGTCTCTAGCTGTGGAGGTTCCCCCTAAGCAGTATAGAAAAGTGTTGTATACATCATTTAGTAGTTATATTTGGTGAATCAAATAGGGTGAGGCGAACCCAACGTTGGAAATGTGTTTTGCCACTATCATACAAGATGTCTAATGATATACAACCTCGTGTCATCATAAGACAGGGATGTGCTCATCCACTTGCTAAGTATATTTACGAGCACTACCTATATAATCTTGGTGTTTGTTTGAAGTATAATTCTCAATTAGACACAGTGGAGATAATGATATGTCAAGAGAAGACTCCCCATTGGAAAGAATATGATTGTAATCTTCTCGTTTTTCTTTGGGGTCTATTGGGTCAACCAAGGATAATTCTGTGGCCATATGATATCTATCATAACCTAGAAGCATGGTCTCCCATGTACGAAGGTTTCCTTGAGCACTTCCCAAATTTTCTAATTTCTAAAACAGTTTTTGACTATACCTTTATGTAAGGTGTCATTGTGAGGTGCTGTCCACGGTTGGGACATGAGTCACATTTGGTATATATTTGTATCCAAACTCACAGCATATGTGTTGTTGTATTTTGCATGACAATTGTTGTAATAAAGTTATAGTTATTTTCTGTACCATGTATTTGGCGACTCAGAATAGGTTGGATGGAATGGACCTATTTTGGGGTTGTCACATCTTCGGTCTTATGAGTTACAATCTGATCTCACGTACGTACCAAATTGCGTACTATCTCCACCTTGTTCAACATCCACATTTTTTAAGAAACATTGCATCCACCTTCCTTAGCTCAGTTTGAATTTTCTCCACTTGGTCTCTTAACTCCGTATAAAAATTTGGCTTATGATATTAATAGATTTCCAAGTCTCTCCACCAGGGGCGGATTCAGGATCAATTCCCAGTGGTGACAAATTTTTTTGGGTTGAAGTTTAGAGAAGTAGAGAGCTAGAATTTGAATACATTATGTGCGTTTAATTTTTTTAGAGTAGTAGTAGTTTAAGTTTTTTTTGCCCCTCTAAGTTTAACTTTATTATAAATTTGCTCCTTTAAGTTTATTAAATTTTGTTTTTGCTCCTCTCACTATACCTATAAAAAAAAATTGAGCATAGGCAGTGCCCCATTTGCCCTATATGTAGATCCGCCAGTGCTCTCTATAGCAAATGAGACAATGCCCTCGACCATTATTTTTTGTTTTTAAAGTTTTCAGACCTGAGCCGGTCATCGAATCGAAAAAAGTACTGAGTAGATAGATCATTGGTTTAACCAGTGGTCGAACCATTATTGACCCAATGACGTCATTAATATATAAAAATATATAGTATTAGTAATTAATAAAAATTTAAAAAATCTTATTTTTTATGAACTAAAAAATAATAAAATTAAGTTACAATATTATTAAAAGTGATTAATTTTAATATAAAAAAATAGTACAAAAAAATATTAAAAAATAATTAAATACTGGTTCACTGAGTCAATTAACCGGTTTTACCAGTTGAATCACCGGTTCGACCAAAAACTAAACCAACCGGACCGGAGTGCCGACCGATTTCGATTTTTACCGGTTGAACCGGCGGTCCAGTCCGGATTTAATAATCATGTTTCTAACAGTTAAAAATAAAATAAATTGAGAAAAAAAATATAGATGACAGAATCCTTAATAAAATATATTTCAAACTTGATTAGCTGATCAATATATATATTGTGTTAGATTGACAAAGATTAGCCGAACAAATGAACAAATTTCTTCAAGACTACTCTTTATGCATAAGCAGATATATATTGATGAGTGCTATCTACATATTCATATTTATGTATGTATATGACTATATACCCATTCCTAATAAGAATCTTAGACTCGCCCCCAAAAGGCTCACCCAAGCTCACCTATAAAAGCTCAATTTTTTTTCCCTCTCTCCTCACCCTTCAGACGCGAACGTAAGACCCTGCTCTCCTCTGTCGCTCTCCTCTCAAGCTCTCCTCTCTCAAGCTCTCCCGATCTCTCCTTCCCTCACTTCTCACGATCTGCGAACTGTAGAGATTCTCTCGCTTCTCAACCCAAGCTCGCGACCCCAAATCCCAAAACAAGGTTAAAGTGACTTTGTGATTCAAAATCAGAAGTTGTATTTGTGCATGTTATATGGCCATAAGACATGTATGAACCCTTTTGCTGTTTGATAAATTGACACTTAGAGGTTGTCAAGCATAAATAGGTGAATTTGATTAATGTACCTGAGGTTTAGTTTGTGAGCAACAGAGAACGTAAATACCTGAATTTGATTAAATAGGAACGTAAACACCTCTAAGTGTCAATTTATAAAACACCTTACAAAATTTATGGCTTATGCAAGTGGGTTTCCTTTCTGTGAGTGTGTGTACTCATGATAAAGGTAAGGGTGTTAGCAGTAGGCAATGACCATTTCATTTAATTACTGATTTAACTATGCTGCAGTTATTTACTTCTCACATTTCTTACAATTCATCGGTGCTCAAGGCAATCTTGGAATCCGGAAGCAGTCCAATCAAAGACTACATTAACAAGTACAGGAGTATTCCATAAAAAGGTTTGTTTTTTCCTAAGCAATATGAATTAGAAATTTTTTCATATATAATCTATGCTGACAAACAGGGTGAGACAGCCCTATTGGTCTACCTTTAAAGCAGAAGTCTAGGGGTACTACCGTACTAGGTATTGTCACTTGGGCTACACGCTGTTCATATACCTCTACCAATGGTCCAATACAGTACTCAAAATGAAGTGGCTAGTGCATAGCTGCTAAAAGTACCTCTTTCTCTCTCATGCCTCAACTATAACTTCTATTATGATCGCAATAATAAAATATTTCATTGGAATAAATGATATGTTTTTTTTTGCTAGTTTAAATGATATGTTCTGATGTACATATCATTGTTTCAGTTTGCGTGAACTTTTCAGTTTACTATATTAAAGAAGAATTTTTATTCATGGATTTTTAGATGAACAAAAATTACATAACTAATTAAAACACAAGGATGCCAAGCTTACAGAAAACACCAAATTGATTGTTAGAGTGGCAAACAAAGAGAAAAGAACACTTAAATATGAAGGAGATTGCAACATATTTGTAAACTTAAAAGACACTAAAATATATAGAAGACAATAGTTAACCTTGATTCATAAAAAGATCGAAAAGACTCAAATTTATTGAAGAAGGCAGCAATAAGATCTACTCTCTGCAGTTGGTAAGCAACCGAAGTCAACTTCTTTAGAACAGAATTCAAGGATGTTGTCGGTTTCTCGTCATCAACATTCAAACCTACACCTGTAAGATGTGGAAGGTCAAATTGTAACTACAACATGCAGCTCTCCACAACAATAGCAATACCATACACACCAAATCTGTGTATCTAGCAAGTACGCAATAGATTCAATTCATAACAGGTGACTCAAAAGACAAGGGCATCAATGAAAGGGGATACGAAAATTATAGCTATATTACTTAGGTATATGCAAGTTATTTGTTTAGATTGGCAAATCATCATGAAAAGATATTTACCAGCACTAACTTTAAACTTCTTTGATCTATACGTTGATGTGCACAAAATGCCTCCCACTTTGAGGTCATTTAAGTACAGATCATTTGGCCACTTTATTCTAACATTAATATGTGGGACACCCTGAAAAAATTATGTTAACCAAAACAATAATGTCAACATCAAACTTTGGCATCAACTTTGAATTAAAGAGTAAAAAGTCAAAACATCATATATGGTCTACATGATCCTTGTAAAAACTTGATCTTCTAGTAAAAGTTTATTTCCTTTGTTCATCGTAAATTTGATCTTATCATGTGGTCAATGTATGTACGTGATACCTAGATTTATTCGCATGCCCACGCTTAACACAAAATGACACAGTTATGAAGATGAGGCGTGGGGTACAATACATGAGGGTATTCAGTTCAGAACTATTGATGCTGACCATCTACCAAAAGGACAAGGGAGTCTACTCTCAATACTAATAAGGTTGATTCTAAATAACTTGGATCAACTATAGCAACATATCTTCTCAAAAGGCCTTTATGCACCGGAAAGGTTACTACTACTTCCGTTCCTAAAAGATTATCGTTTAAGGTTTTGGCACATGAATTAAGAAAGTATCATTTACCAAGTAAAATTTGTTTGAAATTTCATCACTACCCATTTATGGGAAGTTGAAAATTATTAATACAAGGGAGAGAATTTTTTGGGACAATGAGAGAAAGTAGAGGTAATATAGGAAAATAAATAATTTATTCTCCTTGAAAGTTGTAAATGACAAGCTTTTTGGAACAATTTTTTTCTTCTAAAACGACAATATTTTATAAACGGAGGGAGTACTTTGCAAACCATCGCCGACCCTTTATTGCCTAGGTGGATTACTACTATGTAATAAGTTTCAATTGAAGCAATGATACTCTTTCACTCCATTATTTTACTACAATTAAATTTGTAAAAATAGTTTTCTAAATTAATGGATGTTTCACCCAATTTTAAAATTAAGACATAACAATGACAAGAAAACACTTGCATTTCTGTCACAAACATCCTTTATTGCCTCTGTCATAGCAAGACTAACTACGTATAGTAAAGTTTATAATTTTGGTAATTATATTGTTTAAAATTAATTAAGTGATACTAATTTTGAATTTAAAGATATTTTATATTGAATTCAAAATGTCAATATAAAAATAAATAAAAAAAAAAAAGAAGAAGAGTATACTTTTTACATATATTTTAAAAAAAAAAAAATTGAGGAAGAGAGAAAATCAAATTTAATAGGTTAAAAAAAATTAGAGGAACACATTTGCATGATTAACGCATCTATGAGGAACAGTTATGCGAAAAAAAAGTTTATGGAACATTGAAGGAACACCTTTGCATGACTAACGTATCTATGAGGAACAGTTATGCTAAAAAAAGAGTTTAGGGAATAGTTTAGCAAAAACATGACAAATAGGAGGATTAGATTTGCAATTTAGTCGATATGTATGTACATATAAAAATTTCCAAAAAGGTTGTTTTAAGATTGTATCAAATTTTGGAAAAGGAAGAGTAACAATCAACGCACATGCTTTTAACTGATATGCAATTAAGAATTGAACATATATACTCTCCGTCCCAAAATGCACAATTTGTTACGGCATGTAATAAAACAGAAAAATCAGTCTTGCCTGCTTATATACATGTATGTGCTTTTGATTAAATGTAGCTTTTTATCTCAACAGACACATATATGGATAATAATGTTTGTTTTGTTTAGCTATGGAATCCCAGTCGCCATGTGTTCTGTTATTATGTGGAAAATCATTAGCAGAGAAGGAATTGGCTAAATCTATGAAAAACAACAATATTCTAAAACTCCCTGAGAATGCCGAAGTTTCGGTGTTTTTGCACTCAGAGAATGAAAAGTCTTTCGACGAGGAATCTTTATGTATAAATTCTTATATGAATTCTCTTTCAACTGCGCGCTTTGGAAGGTTCCTAATTTGGTCTCCGCGATTGCCTTCTACTCATGATGTAATTTCAAAGTAAGTATACTTTTTTTTTAATAACATTGATGTTAATTACTTAGAAAATGTTGCTATTAAAATTTTAGTTGTTTGCAGCAATTTTGGGGATCTTCCTATTGGTGCGGTGTGTGTGGCTGATTTTCAATACAAAGGCCGAGGTTTTTGAGTTTTGAGTTTTTTATTTTTTGCAGCAGTTTTTTGAATTTTACATTTTAATTGTGTGGTGATTATAATTGTGATAATTTTTGCAGGCAGGTCGAAGAATGTTTGGGAATCTCCAAAGGGCTGTCTACTTTTTTCGTTTACAATACATATGGAAGATGGCCGAGTCGTTCCACTTGTACAATACGTAGTTAGTCTTGCTATGACAGAGGCAATAAAAGATGTTTGTGACAGAAATGCAAGTGTTTTCTTGTCATTGTTATGTCTTAATTTTAAAATTGGGTGAAACATCCATTAATTTAGAAAACTATTATTACAAATTTAATTGTAGTAAAATAATGGAGTGAAAGAGTATCATTGCTTCAATTGAAACTTATTACATAGTAGTAATCCACCTAGGCAATAAAGGGTCGGCGATGGTTTGCAAAGTACTCCCTCCGTTTTTAAAATATTGTCGTTTTAGAAGAAAAAAATTGTTCCAAAAAGCTTGTCATTTATAACTTTCAAGGAGAATAAATTATTTACTTTCCTATATTACCCTTACCTTCTCTCATTGTCCCAAAAAATTCTCTCTCTTGTATTAATAATTTTCAACTTCCCATAAAGGGGTAGTGATGGAATTTCAAACAAATTTTACTTGGTAAATGATACTTTCTTAATTCATGTGCCAAAACTTTAAACGACAATCTTTTAGGAACGGAAGTAGTAGTAACCTTTCCGGTGCATAAAGGCCTTTTGAGAAGATATGTTGCTGTAGTTGATCCAAGTTATTTAGAATCAACCTTATTAGTATTGAGAGTAGTCTCCCTTGTCCTTTTGGTAGATGGTCAGCATCAATAGTTCTGAACTGAATACCCTCATGTATTGTACCCCATGCCTCATCTTCATAACTGTGTCATTTTGTGTTAAGCATGGGCATGCGAATAAATCTAGGCATCACGTACAGACATTGACCACATGATAAGATCAAATTTACGATGAACAAAGTAAAGAAACTTTTACTAGAAGATCAAGTTTTTACAAGGATCATGTAGACCATATATGATGTTTTGACTTTTGACTCTTTAATTCAAAGTTGATGCCAAAGTTTGATGTTGACATTATTGTTTTGGTTAACATAATTTTTTCAGGGTGTCCCACATATTAATGTTAGAATAAAGTGGCCAAATGATCTGTACTTAAATGACCTCAAAGTGGGAGGCATTTTGTGCACATCAACGTATAGATCAAAGAAGTTTAACGTTAGTGCTGGTAAATTTCTTTTCATGATGATTTGCCAATCTAAACAAATAACTTGCACATACCTAAGTGATATAGCTCTAATTTTCGTATCCCCTTTCATTGATGCCCTTGTCTTTTGAGTCACCTGTTATGAATTGAATCTATTGCGTACTTGCTAGATACACAGATTTAGTGTGTATGGTATTGCTATTGTTGTGGAGAGCTGCATGTTGTAGTTACAATTTGACCTTCCACATCTTACAGGTGTAGGTTTGAATGTTGATAACGAGAAACCGACAACATCCTTGAATTCTGTTCTAAAGAAGTTGACTTCGGTTGCTTACCAACTGCAGAGAGAAGATCTTATTGCTGCCTTCTTCAATAAATTTGAGAGTCTTTTCGATCTTTTTATGAATCAAGGTTAACTATTGTCTTCTATATATTTTAGTGTCTTTTAAGTTTACAAATATGTTGCAACCTCCTACTGAAAAGTTCATGCAAACTGAAACAATGATATGTACATTAGAACATATCATTTAAACTAGCAAAAAAAACAACATATCATTTATTCCAATGAAATATTTTATTATTGCGATCATAATAGAAGTTATAGTTGAGGCATGAGAGAGAAAGAGGTACTTTTAAGCAGCTATGCACTAGTCACTTCATTTTGAGTACTGTATTGGTAGCGGTATATGAACAGCATGTAGCCCAAGTGACAATACCTAGTACCCCTAGACTTCTTCTTTAAAGGTAGACCAATAGGGCTGTCTCACTCTGTTTGTCAGCATAGATTATATATGAAAAAATTTCTAATTCATATTGCTTAGGAAAAAACAAACCTTTTTATGGAATACTCCTGTACTTGTTAATGTAGTCTTTGATTGGACTGCTTCAGGATTCCAAGATTGCCTTGAGCACCGATGAATTGTAAGAAATGTGAGAAGTAAATAACTGCAGCATAGTTAAATCAGTAATTAAATGAAATGGCCATTGCCTACTGCTAACACCCTTACCTTTATCATGAGTACACACACTCACAGAAAGGAAACCCACTTGCATAAGCCATAAAATTTGTGCTTTGAAGGAGATCCGACGTGGTGGTGTGACCTCCAAGAGAGGTGCTATGTTGGACGCATGAGTTGATCCACTGGCCTATAGAAGAAAGAGAAAGGGATGATTTGACTTGCCTTATTTTGTTTTTAAGAGTTTGAGATTTTGATTAAATGTCGAACTATGGCTATTAGTCTTAGTACGGGTCCAACTTATTTCTGATTGGAGTTATTTTGAGGTAAAACTTGTTTGTACATACAAGTGTGAGTTGTGTGACAATGGAGAACTCTTTCTGAAACGTTTGTACAATAATTTGAATATTTTGCTTGCTATTATGCAGGATTTCAACCTCTTGAGGAGCTCTACTACAAGACATGGCTACATAGGTATTAATTACAATGTAATTACTTGTTTATTTTCTTTATGCTTGTATGATATTTTATCAGGCCTGTTCTAAATCTTAAAGCAGCTGCTTGTACAATTTCTCTTATTACATGCCTTAAAAGGAGTATTGAGTTTATGTTGTATTAGATGAACTCCTGTAAGTATATATGTTATAAGCGCCAGATACTCAACCCACAAAGAATGAGCAAGCAAGGATTCAGGTGCTTTAAGATTGTTAGATAATTTTTATCTTAAAAAGACTAATTTTAATATAGAAATAAATTGATCATTTCCAAAAGTTCCAAAAACGTGGATTTTATTCTGATTAAAAGGACCACGATCTCAGTCACCAGGGAATGATTGTTACAATTTTTAGGCACAAAAGTTTAGAAGAGCTTCAAGCATGCCTCTTGCCCTCCCTTTTTTTTTATCTTTCCTCTTTCCATGATTAGAGACTACTTGAGCTTGTTCATGGTTAAAAACTATGAGAAAGAATATCCTAGTCAGTTTTTTGTACATAATTGCTACGCCTACTTGCTCAAGCCTACTTGGATGGACAGAAAATGTCTTTTCATGTCTAAGGGGGTTCAGTGGGATGCCATATTGCACCTGCTAATCATTTAAGCTTACAACGTATAAAATATACAGTCTGTACATTTGTTAAGAATTTAAACAAATAGTGGAAAAGGCATTAGACGTTAAGAGCTCTAAAATACCAAGTTACTAGAACATTTTTTATTCTTTTTGTGAATATTTGTTAGCTGTTGTCATATTAGCTAGTTGGATATTATATATATATATATATATATATATATACTTTTCTATGGACTACTTGCACCCTGTTCATAATATTTAGATGGGGAGCATTGGGAGGCCGTTCTGTACTTTGAACTATCTCAAGGGGGTTGAAGGAAAACATAGTCCTTTGGTCTAATTGACTACCTGATGACTGACTGGATAATACATATATAGGAGCTCCTTATATGTATATACACTTCTACTGATGATAATATAGTTACGTGGAAGGGCAACAAGTAGAATACTGTAACAAATGTAATAATCCGGTTGCTACAGGGACTTGGCTCATATTGTTCATGAAAGTATGAGCTCCAAGTCTCTTTTACAAGTAATTGTTTTTCATAGTGACACACCAAGAAGATATGGTGTAACCACTAACCAAGAGCAGGTCGACAATCCATTTAGAAAGCTAAAAAACAAAGAACACAATGGATTTTATGTCAGAGGTCCTGTTATATTTGTCAAGGCTCCCTTGAGTTAGTAACTAGTGGTGCTTGGTAGTCCCAATTTTTTTTAGTTCGTTTATTAAACCTTTCATGACAATGATTTCTTCATTTGGCTATTCTCTTACGTAATTTGCTTTACTGTTTGGTTTCTGTGGATCTGCTAGGGGTACTCTTTTTACTGCCATTAGCTGTCCCTTAGTTAGTTTAACACTGTTTCCTTGTGTTGGTTTTGCTTTAAAAGTATTACGCTGCTATTTGGGATTTGCGTCATAGTTTCCTGTGTAAACATGTATATATATATATAATGATACAAGTTATTACTTACAGAAGAACAATGTCTTAAAAAGCGCTAGGCGGGCGGGCGGGCGGGCGCCTAGGGGGCATAGGCGAGCCAATTTTAATATTTTATCTTACATTTATCCAAACAAAATAATAATATAAAGCAAAACAATTTATAATAAAGATAATAAAGACTTTTACTTAAAGTTTAAATATATATCTTTAACGTATTAGTTTTATTCATAAACAAGATTGCTATTAAATAATAAAATTTAAAATTTCAAGAATTCAATTTAATATTAAAATTTAAGAAACTAAACATAAATTTAAGAATTATATTGAATTAAACTAAATATTACAAATGTATCATCATTTATATAATTTGAAGTTAGTATAAGTTCAAAAAAGTACAAGTATAATAAAATTTTTCATTTTGACTTGATTTTGTTTACTTCTTGTTGTGATTTGGTGTGCTACAACATGCATTATAAATATGGCAAATCATTAGAAAAATAAATATATGAAGATCTGGTTTGGATAGTTATTAAAATTTTAAAAAAAATCTCCGCCCAGCCTGCCCGCCATTTTTTGACCTAGGCGAGGCGGCAAGGGGGGGCCTAGCGCCTAGGCAGGGCCTAGGCGGCCGCCTTTTAGAACACTGCAGAAGAACAATGACAAACAATAAAAGTGACTGTAATATGGCGGAATGGAAAAGAAAAGGAGCAAACCTAGTCTAGGGTATCTGGCTTTGTTCTTTCTCTTAAAATCTCACCTTCTCTTAACGTATACAATTGGTAAAGTATCTCTTTGCTGAATGAAGCATCCCATAGATGCAGCCACTTACAAATAAGCTGCCAGTTCTGTGAAAATTACCTGCAAAAAGTCTTGGTGCATTTTTCACTGTTTTCCTAACCACAAGCATGTTTTTTATGATACTTTAATTGAGGTTCATGATAATTTTCTGGTGCGTGCATGCATGCAGTGGGCAGAGGGTCACTGTAGAGGGAAATAAGGAGGATCAGGATCAACCAGTTCAAAATGAAGTTACTATTCAGGTGATTTAGATTCACCGACTTTGGGATTATATATGTTCAAGTTTCTAAGATAAAGGAGTGAATAAAATATTAAGTTGGACAAAGAAAAATGTTATTTTAAAGTAACAGGGACACAAGTTTAGAAGAAGTTACTGAATGTTCCGTAATGAAGTGTCGCTTCATACTAACAATCCGAAAGCTAAATGAGAAAAGATAAATATTAGTAGGTAAATAATAAATGAAAACAAGCCTCCTGTGGGAGATCAGAAATCTAATTAACTCGTTCTTTTCAGGGTTTAACATCATCAGGTTATTTATTAGCTATAGGTGAAGATGGTCAAATGTGTGAGCTTCACCCAGATGGCAATAGGTACCATATTATATATCCTCTGCAGACATTTTCTTACTTATGCCTTACATGTATGTTCTGATAACTTTGTGGTTTGGCCATGATGTTCAAGCTACGTAGTATTGGCAATACTATATGATTCACATCATTAAATTCTCTTTTAATAATTAAGAAGATATGGAGTACCAGGGGAAAAAAAGAAGATTAAAAAAGAAGATATTTATTTTATCTTCTTTTTCATAAGGATGTCGATATGAGGCAGTATCTACAGTCAACCTGTGTTATTTTCTTCATCTAGCTTTGTTTTGTTTTATCTTTACTTTTGTAATTTCATTATCTACTCTTTCATGCTATATATTTTTTCTTTTTTATTTTTTTTATTGGGGTTGGTGGTGTCTAATGATGCCTACTTCCAATCTTGCATTTGATTAATATGTATAATGCACACATCATGTAGTCTTAAATTTATATGTGTTTGTTCAAGTCTTCCTTCTTCCTGTCATAACTCATATAGATGTATCTGTCACTTCCAGTGAATCCTTTGAATTTATTCTTTCATTTTTCTCTTCTTAAAAACTACTGTGAGGAAAATATAGAATTCATGCCCAACTTCCTCAATAAAATTGACATTTTGTTCCCACATAGTCTTACCTTCAAATCCAAAGCTTAAATTATATATTTGTCTGAATCTTTCTTTACCTGGCTCTTCATGCATTAAGTAACAAGACTTTTGTTTACCATGTTGCTACAGTTTTGACTTCTTCAAAGGACTTGTCAGAAGAAAACTAGCATGAACAAGATTCCTTGGCATATTCTTTAGAGGAACAAACATCTTCATTTTGTGCATTAGTGAGGATATCTTATCTTATTTTATCTTGTCGTGGTACATGGTCAAATATATTCCGCTGTTCAGATTTCAGAATCTACTTTCTTTGAATGAGATCTGATCAATTATATCATTTTGTTTTAATTATTTATTGGATTAAGTTTCATATGTACAGTTTTTTTATGTAGCTCCAATCCAAGTGGTATTTTTTATTTATTTATCAAATATTCCATTTCTTTGATAATAAAATGAAGTATGAACTTCTACATGATTTACCAGTCAATTCCGAAACATTTGTCCAATCGTTGCCAGCTATAAGGGAATTGTTTTTTGTTTCTTCCTCAAAGGGCTGTGTAATGGTTTTAGTTGTAAGATCAATGATTGATTTGAAATTTGGGTTGGATCCTGTTAGGATGAAGTTGAACTTCACCCTAGTAAGTTCATATAGTTTTTCATTACATTGGGTATAGAAAATATTGCATTAATCGTTGCAATAAAAAGTTATAGAACTTATCAATGCAATTTTTTCTATACCGAATGCAACAATAAGTTATAGAACTTACTAGGGTGTCAACTTCACCCTAAGAGGATCCATTTGGTTTGGATGGTAACATACTTAATTATTCCCCTTTTTCCATCAACCCCATGATGACCCAAAGTGTTCCACTGCAGCACTGCTTATCATTGTGATGATATGAACATGACTTTTGTGGCCTTAATTTTTGGTGATTGGTTGAAAAGATGCAGGTCTCCAAGATTCCTTTTCCATTTGGGGCCTGGGCACTAACTGCAGTCCAAGATCCAAACACCGTCATGTCCTGTACTTGTATGGTATCTCTCTCTCTCTCTCTCTCTGTCCTGTAGTTGTAAGGTATCTCTATATATATATAGAGAGAGAGGGAGAGAGTGATTCATAGTTGGTGTGCTTGATATGATACTATTTGGACGAACACATTTCTGACCATCCATAAGAGTAAGGACTGTCCTGATTTAAATTTTTTAATCAAAGATGTGCTATAGATTACTCCCATGTGCATATGTGTCATTTTTTTCTAATGGGAGGTAGGGAAAAGAGAAAATATGCAAATTCCAAAACAAATCGAAACAACAAAATGCCACCACTTGAACAGAGTAAAAATAAAAGAGAAGAGGAAAGACTTTAGCAGATCAAGTATGTGATATGAGTGTGACATTTTTGCCTTATAGTAGGTGTGGTTATATAGCCCAAGGTGGGTTCCAACATTGTCCCTGGAAATTTCTAAAAGGCTGCAAAATTGAGTGTTTGATTTGCTGTTATCTGAACGAATTCTGGGTGGTCCTACTACTCTTTTCAAAGTTGTTCGTCTTGCTGGGGATGAATAGAACATATTCACAATCCAGGACAATAATCCTATCATTGCTTCCTCATATAAATATGATGCTTTTCGGATCATGTGGGCATATGGCATTATATTCCTTATAGAAAATTTTCTAGTTTAGAAGATGTGAACTTGGTGGTGTACGGATTCCATGGTAATTTTTTTGGGTGTGACGCATATAAGTGAGTTTAAATTTGTATAGGTTGTGTTTAAAATTTAGTGGACTGTAAGAAAACGGATAAATGGATATGGGTGGTTATAAACTAGCTCATATATCAAATTGATCTCTTTTAGGTAGACATTAGTGTATTTAAATTTTACCTATTTATATTTTTATCTACTATTGGAAGTCAAAATACAAATAAATGAAATTTAAATATTCACATGTCCACAAAATTTTTATATCAAATTTTATAAATAGATATGGGTGGATATAAGTTAATCCATATATCAAATTTGAGTGTACAGGTATAGATTAATGTTTATATAGATTCCTTGTATTCTCTATAACAAAAGTTAATTTTTTCTCCCTCCATCCTTATAAAGATGACTAAAAGGATAAATAAATTTGTACCTCAAAAGAATGAGATAAAATAGATAAAGTAAAGGGTAAATATGTCATTTAGTGGTGTTTATTAGTATAAAAAAATTAAAAGTACTAATCAATTTAGATAATGTTGTGGTACCACTACGGATAAATTTATAATTTATTTATTCTTTTTTCTCTATTTTTAATCAATTTTTTTATTCTTTTTTCTCTATTCTTTTTTCTCTATTTAGATAATGTTGTGGTATTTAGTGGTGTTTATTATTTATTTTATAATTTTTTGTTTTAAAAAAATTGACCCCACTGAACTAATGGGCTGGATCCGCCCCTGGACAAATCGAACCGTCGCCCTATTCGTCGCTAAAGAGTGTGAGCATAGTATGTAAAATAAAGGATTGAGCCCTTGAAATGGATTTTGTGTGTGTGTGTGTGTGTGTGTGTGTGTGTGTGTATATATATATATAATATATATATTATAATATATATATATATATAATATATATAAAATAACACAATCCTTTACATTAAATAAGCCATACATGAAAGGAAGAAAACAAAATACATTGAAATATAGTAGCAAAAAGAAACACACTTAAAAGAATTAACATAATTTTGAACTAATTATTTTCATTACAAAAAATATCAACTTGCTCATTATTTTGCTCAAAAAAATCTGCAACGTCAAAGTGTGTCATATACTAAATGATCAAAATAAATATCATCATTATTTGATGTGGATGAGAAAAATTTATTTCTATGTTTTCCTCATTTCCTTTCAATGAGGACTGATATAAATTAAGAAAATGTTTGGGCCGTACGACAGGTATGAGACCAATTTCTTCATTCTATCTACTTCGATAACATATATTTTCTTTCTTCTTGGTATCTC